>CM065709.1:16892506-16915006 GCA_017654935.2 Phymorhynchus buccinoides | reverse complement strand
GTTGTGTTGTACTGTCCCTGTTGGAACCGACACAGAGCCGTACATACATGTTGTGTTGTACTATCCCTGTTGGAACCGACACAGAGCCGTACATACATGTTGTGTTGGACTGTCCATGTTGGAACCGACACAGAGCCTTACATACATGTTGTGTTGTACTGTCCATGTTGGAACCGACACAGAGCCGTACATACATGTTGTGTTGGGCTATGATAGTTGGCCCTCCAACTCAGATGAAAATGAGTTTAACGTCCCCCGACCGGGTACAGGTACACTTGGGACACGTTTATATGTAAACATAGTGGGTCGATCCGGAAGGTACTGCAGTGTCAGGAAAAACAAAGTTTTTAAATGCCATCGAAAGCAGTTGTCCTAAAGTCCTTTACAAGACGAGAGAGTAGGGGAGTAACACACACACAGCACAACACGACACACACACACACCACACACACACACAACGGGTAACACACACACACATATACACACACATCTACACACACAGACACATACACACACATACACACACACATGAACACACACACACACACCACACACAAACACACACACACACACACACACAACACACACACAGTGTTGCACACAACACACATGCACAAATGCACAATGCACGCAGCACCACTTTAACATGCATGAAAAAACTCCTCTTTTTTTTTACCCCTCTCTAATATCACGAGAAGTGGATAGACGTTAAATGAACACACTGTGGACGCACGCACGCACGCACGCATGCACTGGCGCACGCGCACACCGCCACGCACACGCACACACTGCACACGCATTGCACCGCACTACCAACACACACACACACACTCACACGCACACACATCGTACCTCACGCACACGCTACCAGTCACGCACGCGCACGAAATCCACGCACACGCTCCACGCACGCACGCACACGCACATTACGCACGCCACTCACACCACACACACACACACACACACCACACAACACACACACCACACACACACACACAGCGCGCGCGGCGCCCGCTCGCGCGCGCGCACAGAATGTCGAACTGTCACTATGCCACGGACCAAGACCAAGACTTTCTCCTTCTTTGCACCTAAAACATGGAACCAACTTCCATTCGCCACTCGCCACTCAGAAACACTTCCACACTTCAAAACTGCTCTAAAAACTCACTATTTCCGCCAGTCCCACAACCTCATATAAAGCTGTCTGTCTGCCTGTCGATCAGTCTGTCTGTCTGTCTCAGTCTTTCTATTTCTCTGTCCTCCGTATCTGTCCACTGCATTTCTCCAGTCTCGCTGTCTGTCTGTTTCTCTGATTCTCTCTCTCTCTCCCTCCCTCCCACACTCCGTCTCTCTGGCACGCAAACTTATGCGCGAGTGTGTGTGTTGTGTGTCTGTCTGTATCTGTGAAAGAGATATTATATAAATATATTTTCTTTTAATTTGTTTTACATTAAATCTAGTTTTTTTTCTTGTCGGTTTTAAAACCCCTGTGAGTGCGGTGAATACGAGTATGCCTTAATTTACTTTTATGAGCGTGTTTCTCTATTTTGGAATGTTTGTGAACCTTGTGTGTACCTATATGTACGCTTTACTTTTGCGGTCATTGTGAATGTGTAACTTGTACTATGTAAATTGGAAATTGATTTTTTTAAATGTAATCTGATTGTAAATTGTTATTTTATGATGTAGATGTATTTTATCTATATATAGTTATATATATGGTACATATTCTTTGTGTGTGTGTGTGTGTGTGTGTGTGTGTGTGTGTGGTGTGTGTGTGTGTGTGTGTGTGTGTGTGTGTGTTGTGTGTGTCCTGTGAAATGTGAAGACATGTGAAGGATGGGGTTTTAAAAAAAATGGCTATGTAATGCGGGTGGTGTTTTTAATATGAATCATTTTAGTGCAGTTGTAAAGCCGCTTAGAGCTTAAAGGTGAAGCGCTATATAAATTTTCTTAAATAAAAATAAATAAACACACACACACCACACATACACGCGCGCGCGCACGGCACGCACGCGCACACTGCACAAACACAAACACACACACACATACAACAAACGCACACGCAAACACACAGACACACGCACACACAAGCACACTCATCTCTCTCTCTCTCTCTCTCTCTCAAACATTCATCTCTTCTCTCTCTCTTCTCTCTCTCTCTCTCTCTCTGTCCCCCCTCTTCTCTCTCTCTCTCTCTCTATATCTCTCTAGCTCTCTCTCTCTCGATGTTCTCTCTCTCTGTCCCTCCCTCTCTCTCTCTCTCCTTCTCTCTCCTCTCTCTCTCTCTCTCTCTGTTCTCTCTCTCTCTCTCTCTCTCTCTCTCTCTCCTCTCTCTCTCTCTCTCCTCTCTTTTCTCTTTCAAAAAGTGTGTTTATAAAAATGAAACAGCAGACTTTTCCACATGAAGTTTGTGTATTTATTATAGACGGGTGTGTGCTTTCCCCTGCCTGTCATTAGCTAGACCACTGGTCGAGGTGCGTGGTTTTCTCAGCATGGGCTATTGTTGGTATGTTGATATTTTGTAGTCACACAGACTCGTCTGTGAAATTCGGGTTGCTCCCATCACGAGAGAGCGTCGTCGCTAGTGCAGTGCCACCCATTTTTTGCATGTACTGACTTCTTTGACTGGAGTTGGTGTCACTCGTATTGCTACATAGGCCTGCTTCAAAATACTTAAAATACTTCTGCTTTTAATGCTTTAAAAACTGACTTCTTTGACTGGATCTCTCTCTCTCTCTCTCGTCCTCTCTCTCTCTCTCTCTCCTCTCTTTCTCTCCTCTCTCTCTCTCTCTCGTCATCTCTCTCATCCCTCTCTCTCTCTCTCTCTATCTCTCTCCTCTCTCTCTCTCTCTCTCTCTCTCTCTCTCTCTGTCTTCCCTCTCTCTCTCATGGTTGCTGTTTCTTTTTGTAACCCCTTCCCCTCTGACATGGGTAGAAGGCCTGGAAGGCCTGGATCAGTAAAGAGTTGTGAATTGTGAAATATGTGAATCTTTCTCTCTCTCATTGGTGCATTTTCGTTTTATAATTCCTTCCCCTCTGACATGGGCAGAAGGCCTGGATCAGCAAAAATGTAATGTGTGAATTGTGTTAATTTTGATTCTCTCTGAGTGTTTATTTATTTATTTATTCATTTATTTTTCAAACAGTGTTTATTTATTTGTTTAATTATTTATGTATTGATTGATTTATTATTCAAATATTTATTTGTTTGTCTATTATTATTTATTTATTCCTGTTGCAGGTGTAACCAAGGTATGGCTCCAGTGTAGAGGTAGAGAAAGAGCATTCCAGTGTTTACTTGACATCGGCGGGTGAGTAGAGCATACTTATGTGCGATGGTGAATTGCTTAGTTTGTTCATGGTGTGCCTGTGTGCGTTCGCCTCTGTGTGTGTGTGTGTGTGTGTGTGTGTGTGTGTGTGTGTGTTTCATGCTGCATGTTTTTGTTTTCTTTGTTCTATTTGGATTGTACGTTATTTGTGTATAGCACTACAAGCCTTTTTTCTGGTTGTTCTTACTTTTTTTGAGGACCTGATGAATAGAAAAAGTCTTATTTGTGCTTATTCAGTTATCCCCAATAAACCTTTCGAGTTTTGAGTTTCGAATATTCGACTCTCTCTCTCTCTCTCCCTCTCCTCTCTCTCTCTCGGATCTCTCATTCTCTCTCTCTCGCTCTCTTTTCTCTCCTCCTCTCTACTCTCAGCCTCTCTCTCTCTCTCTCTCTCTCTCTCTCTCTCTCTCCTCTCTCTCTAACTGTCATCTCTCTCTCACCTCTGTGTCTCTCTCTCGTATGTGTCTCTCTGTCTGTCTCTCTCTCTCTCTGTCTCTCTGTCTCTACATATGATTGGCTGGATGATTTCGTGTTTATGATGGATAATGTCAAGGTAAACAATCGTAATATACTGCTATTGGGTGATTTCAATTATGACTTATTTTTAAATGCCTCAAACCTCATGGCGATCAACTACTACCCTATTTGGCCTCCAGCAACTTGTCTCTACGGCTACCAGAGTTACTCTCACTTCAGCAACACTACTTGACCACGTATACACCAACAACACTTCCCTAGTCACTGATATCAATGTTCTAGACACCATATGTATCAGTGACCACTCCCCTGTTACATGCACATGGATGTACAGACCTCCTAAGACTCAAACCAAAGGACACACTACTATTCACTACAGATCATTTAAACACTTTGATAAACCTGTATTTTTTTCATGATTTAAGTATGGCACACTTCAATAATGTACTTCATTGTTCATGTCCTATTCAAGCTCTAGATGTATTTTATTCTACATTCCTACCCGTAATAGAGAAACAGGCACCTCTTAGAAGCAAAAGAGTAAAAAGTTCTACTCTTCCTGGATGGCTAACTCCCCAAATAGCAGAAGCAAGGAAAAAACGAAATCAACTGAAATACAAATACAAATTGCTGAAGAAAGAAAACATTGATTCACTACCTGATGATGTTAAAGCAGAAAAGCAACTGGAGCGTAAAAACGCTGAATCAGAATTTTAAAAAACTAAGAAACAAAGTCAATGATCTCACTCGTGACTCCAGGAAACAACACTTCAACAAAATGGTATCTGCAAACAACGACACATCTACTTTATGGCGAGCCATAAACAATATCACACATAAGTCTAATCGCCAGCAGACTAATAACTTTAACTTGTCGCCAGATGCATTCAATAACTACTTTATAAATTTAGCAGAGTCTGTACGTCCAACAGATACATCACAACCTGCAAAAGACTATATACCACCACCTTCTTTTCAAACCTTCTGTAATACTAACGCTAAACCTGGCAGTTCATTTAAAATACCTTCACTAGCTGTTCACGAAGTTGGCTCTCTTATTTCAAATCTAAAAAATACTAAATCAATGGGACCTGATAAAATAAGTAGTTCTCTCTTAAAACTCTCACTTCCCTACATAATAGAACCTCTTACTTTCATATATAACGCGTGTCTAGACCAGAACATTGTTCCACCTGATCTTAAAATCAGCAAAAGTTATACCATTGCCTAAAAGTAAAGATATTTCTGACTTGAATAATTTTAGACCAATCTCTCTTCTTTCAGTTCTGTCTAAACCACTAGAAAAACATATTCATAAACATCTAATGCAATATTTAGAAGATAATAATGTTTCACCCCTTACAATCTGGCTTTCGACGTCACCATTCCTGTCAAACTGCCCTAGTTCGCGTATGTGACACATGGCTTTCAGCAATCAACCAAGGCAAAACGACAGGCTCTGTATTCCTAGACTTTAAGAAAGCGTTTGACTTTGTGAATCATTAAATACTACTTTAAAAAACTGGCGCTATATTTACGAGACGCAAACACGATCTCTTTCTTTGCATCTTATCTTACTAATAGAACACAGTTTGTCTTTAGTAATGGCACAAACTCATGCACTGAGATCATAAAGGCTGGTGTATCCCAAGGATCTGTCTTAGGGCCTCTTCTATTCTGCCTATTCATTAATGATCTACCTTTATCAATATCGGCTGACTCTGTCTCGTGTGATCTCTTTGCAGATGACACCTCTCTCCATTCTAGTGCATCAAACCTGTCTTCGATTCAAACCTCTCTTATATTGCATGATGTTTCTGATTGGTGTAACCAAAACCCTATGGTCCTCCATCCTAAAAAAACACCAAAAGCATGTTAATTACCTCAAGACAAAACCATCAAATACAACCTCTAATTTTAAATGTTCTTTATTAATGACAATGCCATAGACCAAGTACGCGAGCACCGAGTCCTGGGAGTAATAATAAATGACGAACTAAAATGGCAACTCCATAATATTGAAAAGATGACACATAAACTTGCTCGCAGCTTATTCCTACTAAAACAACTTACACCCTTCATAGATATAGACGCACGCACGATGTTTTTTCATGCCCACTGTCTCTCCCACATTAATTACGCATCAGTAGTCTGGGACTCTGCTGCTAATTGTCACCTATTAAAACTCAATTCTATGCACAAAAGGGGAGCTAAAATAATCCTTCCTGATCCTGAACTCAGTACAGCAGAAAAACAAGCCCAGTTAAACATACTTCCACTCCAATCACAGCTTAGCTATAATAAAGCCATTCTCATGTACAAAGTACACTATGACTTAGCTCCACAATACCTGAAAAATCTACTTACACAAGCCTCACATCGCTATGGTTCAAGTAACTATATTCTACCACACACGAGAATAAATAAATTCAAGTCAAGTTTTACTTTCTCGGGTTCCTGCATATGGAATTCCCTTTAGTCCGACATTAGATTATGTCCTCTATCTCAACCTTCAAAACGAGTCTCCGAGAGACACTTGTTTTCTTATTATTTTTCTCTTTTTGTTTTTCTTCATATATCCCGATACGCTATATTGCTAATTACGATGTCATGTATTTCACATCACTCTGTTTGTTTACTATTCTCCAACAATGTGCTAAAATCAATGTTTAAATTGTCTGCACTCTATTGCTAATTGCTACCGGTTTCATACCATAGGCTGCATTAGTTTGCCCTGTTCTAAAATGTATAGTTCTTTTATACGTGCTTCAACATATATCTGTGTGTATGTGCATGTATTCTTGCGTGTGCCGCGCGCACGTGCAGGTGTGTGCGTGTATGGTTATACGCATGCATGCCCGCACAAGTATTAACAACAATGCATGCGCGTATGTAATTCTATAAATTCGTATTTCAACCTGTCTTTATCAAAATACCTGCTTTGCTACCTTTATGTTTAATTATGTATGTGTAATTCTATGCCTTGCCATGTTTGTATTCTATGTTCGTATATGTACAAAGGTGCTACCTTTATGTTCAAATTTGTATGTGTAAAAATGCCATGTATGCCTTGCCATGTTTGTATTCTATGTTCGTATATGTACCAAGGACAGATTGGAAGACTAGGCGTTGCCTAAAATCTTTATCCTTGAAAAATAAAGTTAAAAGTTTTCAAGTTTTTCTCTCTCTCGTCTCTCTCTCTCCCCCTCTCCATCTACACGCTACCTCTCTCTATCTCTCCTGTCTACTGTCATCTTTCTGTCTGTGTGTCTGTCTCTGTTTCTCTCTATCTGTGTCTCTATGTCTCTCTCTCTCTCTCATTCCTCTGCATCCTCCTAACTCGGTCTCTTCTACATCTCATTCGAATCGAAGAGGGTTCTAACTCTCTCGTCTGCAAATCGGGAAATCTCTCATCTCTCGTTCAAAAAAAAATCAGCTCCCTCCTCCTCTCTCATTCCCAGTCTCTCCTCCTGAACCTCTCTTGAGACTGCGAGAAATGGATGTCCATACGGCAACAGAATGAAATGGGGATGGACGGAGGGAAGGGGGGAGGTGGAGGAATGGAGACACATAATGGGATGGAAATGTTATCTGAAATATTTTCTTCTTCTTCTTCTTCTTCTTCTCTCCTTCTTCTTCTTCCTCTTCTTCTTCTTCTTCAATCGCCCAGCTTTCTGTCATATGCGTCATGCTTCCGTTATGCGCTCAACTAAGGAATAGTTAGGCCCAGCATGTACGGCTTTGTGTTTCTTGAACAAAAGGAGAATGGACCGGTAAGGAAGAAAGATAGTAGATGACAGTAAGCAAAAGGGAAAAGGCAGAGAAAAAAAGAATGACATATTAGAGGAAGATATAAGCACAGAACTTCCAGAAGGTTTGGGGAACTATTTGTACAAAAGACCTCCGATATTGTTAAGGGGGAGGGTGGCGGGGTTAGGGGGGAAGGAATGTTCTTGAAATGATGGCACGGTGCTATAGTGAGCAGGCTGAATGGGTGGTCACACAGCATTGTTCACCCGTCTCTATGTGTCCCCAAGTTGGTCTCTGTGATTGCGTCCCCGTCACTATTATGTCCCCGTCTCTGTGTGTCCCCGTTTTGTATATGTCCGTCTCTTTGGTTTTTATCCTAACTCTAACCCTTTTCATAAGGCCGTGTGCACACATATGCGGAGATTCCGTACGGAAACCCGTGCGCAATCCGCAAATAAGTAAAAGAAAGAAGGGACAATATTTGCGCACGTGTCCGTATTTCCCCGGATTGCGCATGGGATTTCCGCATGAACTGTATACGAGGCCTAAGGGTACACACACATTAGACACTTATTTTGTCCTCCTTTCTTGCACTTATTCACGGGGTTTCTGTACCGAAACATTTAGTTGTGTGTACGTGCGCTTAGCGCAAGAGGTTTCCACGTCAACTGCATGTGTACCCTTAGGCCGTCTACACATTCACGCCGATGTTCTGCGCAGAAACCCATGCGCAATCCGCAATAAGTAAAATAAAGAAGGAAACAAATATAGACCAAACGCACGTGTCCGAATTTTCCCTAATCCGTATGTTTGTTTCCTTCTTTCTTTTACTTGATTATTTCCGCGCGGAAAATCAGGATGTACTGTGTACCAGGTCTCACCCTTAACCGTGGGAAACACATCCAGACGGGGACATAAAGAGACGGGGACACATCCAGACGGGGACACAAAGAGACGGGACACATAGAGACGGGGACATAACATAAAGACGGGGACATAAAGAGACGGGGACACATAGAGACGGGGACATAACATAGAGACGCGGGACACATAGAGACGGGGACATAACATAGAGACGAGGACATAACATAGAGACGGGGACACATAAAGAGACGAGGGACATAACATAGAGACGAGGGACATAACATAGAGACGGGGACATAAAGAGACGAGGACATAACATAGAGACGGGGACATAACATAGAGACGGGGACATAAAGAGACGGGGACATAACATAGAGACGAGGACATAACATAAAGACGGGGACATAAAGAGACGAGGACATAACATAGAGACGGGGACATAAAGACGGGGACATAACATAGAGACGGGGACATAAAGAGATGGGAACACATAGAGACGGGACACATAACATAGAGACAGGGACACATAGAGACGGGGACATAACATAGAGACGAGGACATAAAGAGATGGGAACATAACATAGAGACGGGGACATAACATAAAGACGGGGACATGACATAGAGACAGGGACATAACATAGAGACAGGGACATAACATAGAGACAGGGACATAATAGAGACGGGGACATAACATAGAGACAGGGACATAACATAGAGACAGGGACATAACATAGAGACGGGGACATAACATAGAGACGGGGACATAACATAGAGACGGGGACATGACACAGAGACGGGGACATATAACATAGAGACGGGGACATAACATAGAGACGGGGACATAACATAGAGACGGGGACATGACACAGAGACGGGGACATAACATAGAGACGAGGGACATAACATAGAGACAGGGACATAACATAGAGACAGGGACATAACATAGAGACAGGGACATAACATAGAGACGAGGACATGACACAGAGACGGGGACATAACATAGAGACGGGGACATAACATAGAGACGAGGACATGACACAGAGACGAGGACATAACATAGAGACGAGGACATAACATAGAGACGGGGACATAACATAGAGACGGGGACATAACATAGAGACGGGGACATAACATAGAGACGAGGACATAACATAGAGACGGGGACATAACATAGAGACAGGGACATAACATAGAGACGAGGACATAACATAGAGACGGGGACATAACATAGAGACGGGGACATAACATAAAGACGAGGACATGACATAAAGACAGGGACATAACATAGAGACAGGGACATAACATAGAGACAGGGACATAACATAGAGACAGGGACATAACATAGAGACAGGGACATAACATAGAGACAGGGACATAACATAGAGACAGGGACATGACATAGAGACAGGGACATAACATAGAGACAGGGACATAACATAGAGACGGGGACATAACATAGAGACGGGGACATATTCATAAAGAATCGATTTGACCCGAGAGATAGAGAGAGACATAGATTAGAAAGAGAGGAAACGTTATTGAAACGATTGAAGGGGGTGGGAGGAGGGAAGTGGTAGAGAAGAGATAACCGATTGGGAGGGGCTGGTTTGGAAGGGAAGACGATGGGGGAGCGTGATCTGAGAGAAGACCAAACGCCTGCGCCTGTCAGTTTTCTAATAACTTGTCACCCCCATACCCCCCTTCCACCCCCTCCCCCTCCCCCCCACACACACACACGTGTTCCCATCTTTCTGTCTCCACTCACGTGTTTCTCAATCTCTTATCCACTCCTTTTATTTTCTTCTGCAATAAAGGATTTCTTCTATCTATCCGTCTGTCTGTCTATTATATGTTTCTTTAATCGTCCCTGTCTTTTTCTGTCTTTTCATGCATACACCTCTCTCTCTCTCTCTCTCTCTCTCTTCTCTCTCTCTCTCTCTCTCTCTCTCTCTCTCTCTCTCTCCTACTTGCTCTCTCTCTCTCTCTCTCTCTCTCTCTCTCTCTCTCTCTCTCTCTCTCTCTCTCTCTCTCTCTCTCTCTCTCTCTCTCTCTGTCTGTCCCTCTCTCTCTCTCTCTTTCTGTACCTTGTATGTCTCATTGCTGTATGTCTCTATGTCTTGCTTTGCCTAATTTCACCACTGTCTCTGTGTCTTTAGAGTGGGGAGAATGTTTGATATAAAACAGCACAAGACAAAAACTGTACCTAATGCATTATAGCAACTACAAGAACAACGGCATTTAAATGCTCAGCATTAGAACCATGCATTGAATGAGGGTGGCCAAATGTCCAACGCACTGTAGCATTAGAACCATGCATTGAATGAGGGTGGTCAAATGGCCAACGCACTGTAGCATTAGAACCATGCATTGAATGAGGGTGGCCAAATGTCCAACGCACTGTAGCATTAGAACCATGCATTGAATGAGGGTGGCCAAATGTCCAACGTACTGTAGCATTAGAACCATGCATTGAATGAGGGTGGCCAAATGTCCAACGCACTGTAGCATTAGAACCATGCATTGAATGAGGGTGGTCAAATGGCCAACGTACTGTAGCATTAGAACCATGCATTGAATGAGGGTGGCCAAATGTCCAACGCACTGTAGCATTAGAACCATGCATTGATGGTCAAATGGCCAACGCACTGTAGCATTAGAACCATGCATTGAATGAGGGTGGCCAAATGGCCAACGCACTGTAGCATTAGAACCATGCATTGAATGAGGATGGTCAAATGGCCAACGCACTGTAGCATTAGAACCATGCATTGAATGAGGGTGGCCAAATGGCCAACGTACTGTAGCATTATAACCATGCATTGAATGAGGGTGGCCAAATGGCCAACGCATTGTAGCATTAGAACCATGCATTGAATGAGGATGGCCAAATGGCCAACGCATTGTAGCAAAACAAGAAACATGCATTGAATGAGGATGGCCAAATGGCCAACGCATTGTAACAAAACAAGAACCATGCATTGAATGAGGGTGGCCAAATGGCCAAAGCACTGTAGCAAAACAAGAACCATGCATTGAATTAGGGTGGCCAAATGGCCAAAGCACTGTAGCAAAACAAGAACCATGCATTGAATGAGGGTGGCCAAATGGCCAAAGCACTGTAGCAAAACAAGAACCATGCATTGAATGAGGGTGGCCAAATGGCCAAAGCACTGTAGCAAAACAAGAACCATGTCTTTTGGGGAGGGGGAAAATTCGGAATTAGTTAGGTTTAGGAATAGAGGAGACTCTGCTTCTGACACTGCAGTGGGAGGTTGGCGGGTGTAGCGTCACTGTAAAGAGGTGGACGGCGCTACTCAACGCGGTGAGCAGTATATTTTTCAGGCCCCGTGATTGAATGTGTTGTGTTCGTTATTGTATCGGTTTGGCGCAACCGGTGTATGACTGAGTGGTGTGTGAAAGTGAGTGAATGAGTTGGTGTGGTGAATTGATGTGATGATGTTGGGCATATTGATTTGAATAGTTTTAGTAGTACTTATGCCTTGTGCTGCACAAGTTGTGTGCTTTGAATCAACTTGGCTTGGAATTGTAATGTTTGTCTTACCTGTATTGGGTGATGATGTTATTTTGAAAGGTGGAATCTGGTATGATTCTCAATAAGTTTGGTAATTGCATTGATGGGTTGACATGTATTAGTTTGTTGCCATGCTTGACTGTAATATTACATGGTCATTCAGTGTAATTGTGTGCATAGATGTGTAATTTCACCTCAAACATATATGGTTGCTTTCAGGAGAGTCTTGAAACCGTTTGGTCATATTATTTAAAACAAAATGTGAGTTTCTGTGCAATAATTCCACAATGGAAGAAAAAAAAGAGTAACTAATAGTTTTGTCAGTTTTCAAGGTGGTTTTTTTTTCTGTGTGACACTTTGTCACAGTTTGTTGAACACTGTATTCAAGCTTAAAGTTAAAATATTTTCCTTGGCTGATGCCAGTGTGGATTTTGTCTTTAAAAATAATTAACTGTATTAGGTTTGTTAGAAGAAGAGTTAAGTTGTTGTTTTTTAAATGGTTTTTATTTTCTGACTGGGTTTTATTGAATAAAGTTTAGTAAATTTAACCCTTCAGAAGCAAGTTAAGGAGCGAGAATGAGGCAGCTGATTTTCTCAGCAGACAGTGAGAGGCGTTCTGGAACCTAGTAAAATTGTGTATGATTAGTGTGCGTTAGTGATAGCTAGGGACAGTTTATAGCTTAGTTATGGGCGGCATGTGTACTTTCCCGGTAGTTACTGTTTTCATTCCAGTGTCGTGTTATGTGTTAGTCTTGTCGCGGTGTTGTTGACTGTTTCAGTCGTTGGAGTCTTAGGTATTCTGCTAGTGGAGTTGACCCGATCGTGGGATCGGATTTTCTTTGCTTTAAGGGTCAGGTGCCTTAGAGTAGTGTCTTTGGATACCTTTTGGGATCGTGCTGGTCGCCAGGCGGTTTGACAGGTTCTCTCTGGGATCCTTGGAGTTATGTGGAGGGAGTAATCGTTTCTGGGCAAAGTGTCCTAAAGTTTACGGTCCTTCAGTAACTAAGTCGGTGTTATTTCGGTGTGGGAGGTTCTGTCGACACTTTGCGGAAGCGTAAGGGAGAGGAAACATCCTGTGTACTGTTTTGTAGTTGTCCCTGGGATCTTCTAACTAACTGGGTAGCCAGTACCCTCATCAGACAGATGTGGTGTCGTTTTTGGATAGCTGTCGTTCAGGTTGGAGTGAAATCGGGTGTTCTATTGGTTCTAAGTTCATATTGTTAGCTTGTAAAGGGGTGTAGTTGTTGCTCATGGTCAACTTTTTATTATAGAAAGTTAAGGACAAGGAAGTGATTCTTTTTTTCTGAGTCTGTCAGATTGAGTAATGTTGAGTGAATTTGCACCATTCAGAATTAGCTTAGTAATTAGTCATTTGTTTAATGGCATTGCATAAAAGTTTGAAATATAAAATTTGTTTTCTTTTGTTGAATGGGTATAGCAGAACTTAAATTTGCGGTTTGTTAATCTTACAATATAGTTGTGTTGGTAAAAGTCTGCATGACTATAAGCAACAGTGTTTCTATGATGGGGAGAGTTAATTGGTTGGTTTTTTTTAAATTGTAGTTACTTCTCACCGAAAAGTAATAGATTAGACAATTTTGTAATTTGTTTTGTGGGATTTAGTATCCTCGCCGTTTGGTCCTTTGGGGAAAACTTTTAAGAAAGTTTTTGGTAATTATAGCTTTGATATTGCTTTAATTTTGGGTGGGGGGTATGTCACAAACGGTGGGGCATATTCCTCAGGTCTTTTTAGTTTTGTGGGATTTAATGTCCTCGCCGTATTGTTCCTTTTGAGGAAAACTTTTAAGGAAAGGGTTTTTGGTAATTAAAGCTGGATATCACTTTAATCTTGGGTGGGGGTATGTCACAAACAGCATATTCCTTGGGTATTTTTAGCATGTGCACTGTTCCAGTACTTTCTAAGATTTCGTTTTAGCCTGTCAGTGGGCAGTATAAATGTATTTGCCCTTCAGCGTCTTTGTGAGCAGACAAAATTAAGCTTGTTTGGCAGTCGATAGTTTGTTTTGTGCAATTCGTGTTGCACGTAGTTTTGGTGTTACGTTTATTCTTGAAGGTTCGTAAGAAAGCGTATGAATGTCTGTATGCAAGTTTTTTGCACCAGTCCTAGATTTCCTTTCGTCCGTGTCTTGTTCTGTGCTGTTCGTTTTGTAAGTCTTTGTGTGATTGGCTGGCAGTTTTGCTCAGTTGCGGAGTTAGAGAAATAGTCCCGTTACGTTGGAAGTTCAAACTTTCTCTCAATAAAATCACTCTAGCTTTTGCTTTTGTTGTCGCCTGTTCGGCCCTCTTGATGTAGAGGTGTCGGCAGGTGGGTCGTTTGCACCCGTATGTTCTTCGGGGCGGGTTGACTGTTTCAACCGGTTGGCCAGTACATTGATGGTCGTGTGTGCCTGGGTGCTGGGCCGTTCTCCGTTTCTCGTGTATCGTTTCTTCGTTCAGGCAGTATTGGGGGTTTGGTCAAGTTGCCTGAGTGAAGGATTCCTGTCCTGTGGGCCCGTGTTCCGTGTTTTGTTGGTGGACGTAAGGATCTAGGATTTGGGGCTTGCTGTGGACTGGCGTTTTTGGTGCTGTTTGGCGTGGATGACTGTGCGTCTGTGGGGAACTGCTCGTCAGTAGAGCTGGCACAGGGCAGTGTGGCATCGGAGGTCGGCTCGGCGTTCCGTTCTCTTCAGCTGGGGCGTGGGCCCAATGTGTGGGCTTTCGTCGGACGGTCGGCGTGGGTGCCGGGTGTTGGCCTTGGGGCCATTTTGCTGAGTGAGCAGGTTGTCTGGGCTTGGCCAGCCCGGTTATGTCCTCAGTCGGTCGTCGGTAAACCGGCGAAGGAGGTGATTCTTTGTGTCGGCGCCGTACCTTGCCTGCGTGGGAGTTATGTTCTTCACATCGCGTGTGTGTGTAGAGGTCTCTGAGCTGAAGGCCGTTTAGCTGTGTGTGCGATGTATTCATCTTGCCGCGTAGTGCTCCTGGGGGGTTGGGTTGTGTGTATGAGAGAGGGTGCGGAGGTGTGAAATTGAAGCGTGCACGTTTGAGAAAAAGAGAGATTGATGTGTGTGTGCTGCTATTATGTAATTATGATGTGCAAATGGAGGATTATGTCATTTATGTTATTTGTGCGCCAATGTATATATGTAAATAAAAGGGTTTTTTGAGTTCGTACGTACTTGTTATTTGGTTGTTGAGTGAGGGTGTCAGTAGTTTTCTCCTGGGGTTATTTTTCTTTAGTAGAATTTTTTTTTTTTTCTACGTCCGACCTTAGCGAGTCGGGACAAATGGTGGCAATACACGAATATAAAAACAATCTAATACAGATATTTCACTAGATTCGTATACGGGGGGCTGACTACAAGTATAGTGAACAAAACTTGTAAGATTTCATCAGATTCATTTAGACATTAGTATTTCCAGAGAATCGTGCCTCGCACACACAACACACACAACACAACACACAAACCACACGACACACGCACACACACGCACACACACACAGACGGGACAAAGATATGGGGATGAGAGCACACACACACGCACACGCACACGCACCGCACACGACACACACACACACACACGCACAGCACGCACGCGCACAACACACACACACGCACACACACACGCGCACGCACACGCAAACGCACACGCACACGCACACGCACGCAAAAACACACACACACACGCACACACACCAGCGCACATACACACACACATACACACACACATACACACAACACACATCACACACACACACACACGACACACACACGACACACACACACACACCCCCAATACACACACACATACGCCAACACACACACACACACACACACACACCCACACACACACACACACACACAGACAGACAGAAACAAACACACACACACAAACAAAAAAACACGCACGCACTGCGAACGCACTCACGCACTGTTCACGCACGTACCACTGCACGCACACACACACACTACAATTAATGTCACAGTTTGAATCGCAGCTTTGAATGAGTCGTATGCAGTATGGCGCTCGTTAGCGTAAACTATCATTTAAAAAGACCTACAACGTAACATAATTTCGACAGAAGAGTCGACGAGGAAACATGGGCAGCATTACAAGGTACAAAGGTACGAAAGGGCCCCAAACAAAGGAAGACAGATAGACAGAACAGAGAAGAAGAAAGAGGTAAAGGACCGAAAGAAGAGGAGAGAGAGAGAGAGAGAGAGAGAGAGAGAGAGAGAGGAGAGAGAGCGAGAGAGAGAGAGAGAGACAGACAGAACACACGGACCAGACAGAGAGAGAGAGAGAGAGAGGACAAAGAGAGACAGACAGACAGAGAGAGACAGACAGAGACAGAGGAGATGAACAGAGAGGGTCCCTCCTTGTGTGTGGCGTTATCTAGGGGCATGCAATGATCGCTGGCGTTAGATCTGACAGGCACAAGGACATGCAATGTCAGCTTTTAATAGTTCTCCCCTCCCCACTACACACATCCCTTCTTATTACGCGCACATCATCGTCATCATCGACATCATCATCACTTTGTGGTTGTGGTTCTTCTTCTTGCGTTGTGTTGTTGTTTTCTTCTTATCATCATCATCATCATTATCAAGCATCATCATCCTCAACAACGAACAACAACAACAACAACCACAACAACAAAAACATACAACAACGACAACGCCGGACAACGACAACGACATCACAATAATCTCATCAGCCTCTCCTCAAGATGTTCACGTCGTGACGCCCCCCGACCCCCCCCCCCCCTTCCATTTTTTTTCAAAAACTCGATTTAACTGTTTCATCGTCAGCTTCTAAAACGCTTCCCACCAATCCGCTACCCCCCCCCCCCCCCACCTCACCCATCCACTACCCTGTAATGTTAAGCACACACGAACGCGCATGGGGGCCATAGATACACACATATACTCACTTATTCATTATACATGTGCACAAACACACAGAGATGCACGCACAGCCGGTTACGGCAGGTGGCATTATTGGCAGAAGAAGAAGAAGGCACAAGTGCCACGCATACCTAAACAGACACACCAACACACCACACACACACGCACACACACGACACGCATGCACGCACGCACGCGCGCAACGCGCGCAACGCACGCACGCCGCACACGCGCACACACGCACGCACGCACACGCAACACACACAGAACACAACACACACACACACTTACAAACACAATTACTAATTTACTGTTATTGAAGAATTGTGAGTTACTAAATGGTTGTTGATAACACACACACACCACACACACACACACACACACACACACACCACACACACACACACCACACAAGCCACGCACGCAAGCATCAGCACGCACGCACGCACACACGCGGGAATCGCGCGCGCGCGCGCACAAAAAACCCCACACACACACACATCGCCACGCGCGCACACACACACAAACATTTACTAATTATTTTTATTCCAATTTGTATATGATGAATAGCTATGAGTTAATATGTTTTGATATTGTCTGTTCATTCCTTTCTAAGGGGCCTTGGCCTATTTGAATGAAAATATTTCATTCTTTCCTCTCTCTCTCATCTCTATCTCTCTTCTCTCTCTCTTTCTCTCACTCTCTCTCTTCTCTGTCTCTGTTTCTGTCTATCTATCAGTCTATCTCGTCTATCTCTCTCTCTCTCTCTCTCTCGCTCTCTCTCTCCTCTGTGTTCTCTCTTCTCTCTCTCTCTCTCTCTCTTGTCTCTCTCTCTCTCACTCTGTATCTATTTCTATCTGCTCTCGCGCGTGTGGTTTTGAATGTGCAGAGTTCTAAGTTGAGTAATGAATATAAATGACAATCTTTTGGTGGTCACTATATTGCGTTTCAACACCTTTGATTAATGTTCTATTCGTTACGTTGTATTCTGTCATGTTGTTGCACCTAACTGAAATTCTCTGTTGGAGATAATAAAAGTCATGCGTGAACTGACCACTGTCGTTAGTGCAAATACACTGAATGTCACCGAGCTCCTAAGACTTTAGGAAATTACTGACCACCTTGCTGCATCACGACCCTGTCATCTTAGCCCTAAGACTTTGAAGAAAGCTAATGATACCTTGCGGCATCAACTGAACCTGTCATCTTATCCTTAAGACTTTAGAAATCTACTGACCACTTGCTGCAGCAACTGACCCTGTCATCTTAGCCCCTAAGACTTTAGAAATCTTACTGACCACCGTTCGCTGCATCAAGACCCTGTAATCTTAGCCTAAGACTTTAGAAAAGCTACGGACACACCTGGCCGCATCAACGGACCCTGTCATCTTAAGCCTAAGACTTTAGAAGCGTACGACCACCTTGCTGCAGCAACTGACCCTGTCATCTTTCATAGTCAAAGTAGTTAGATCGCAAACCGTGGTCGTTCAAGCGAGCAAAGTTGTCAACCAAGATCTACTAACATCGCCAGTATTGCCGTTAAATGTCACCGGGCAGTTGGAAGGGGACAGGAGGACGGGCTGAGGAGGGGAGCTTCCCTATTCACTATTCCTGTTTCAACTACGGCGTGCTATGTTAATGAGCAGATGGCCGCCATATTAACCATCTCGTTTCACCTACTAGCATTACCCTTTCTTTACTTATAGAGAGCAATCCGTCCTCTTTCCACCTAAGATATGAACATCAATAACGTTTTGTATTTTCTGAGTGATTTCACCACTGATTTCGGTTTGACTGTGCTATGCACTGTAATGATTCGTTTTAGACTTTTAGAGTGATAGTCTTAACTTGAGACTCTGGACTTCATTGGTTTAGCCTTTATGATTTTATGGACTAGTAAAACAATCGACTGGAGTTAATATTTATCCATGCAATGATAAGATCATCATGCAGCTGAAGTCTGTTGCACACAATAAGAGGGGCAGAAAGAGAATCCTGTACTGTCCTCTGTTCCTTCTGTCTGCAGTCTGTCTGTCTGTCTGGCTGTCGTCTGTCTCTCTCTCTCTCCTCCTCTCTCTCTCGCTCTCTCTCTATCGCCTACACTCTCCGCTGCTCTCTCTCTCTCTCTCTTGCGCGCGCTGCGTGTGTTTTAAATGTGCATATTTCTAAGTTGATGTAATGAATTTTAAAAATAATTATTTTGGTTTTTCACTATAATGCGTTCACACCTTTGTAATGTTCTTATTCGTTATGTTGTATTTCTGTCATGTTGTTGCACCTAACTTGAATTTCTCTTTTGGAGATAATAAAGTCTGCGTGAACTTGAACTTGACCACTGTCGTTTGTGCAAATACAATGAATGTCACGAAGCTTCCTAAGACTTTAGAAAGCTTACTGACCACCTTGCTGCATCAACTGATCCTGTCATCTTAGCCCTAAGACTTTAGAAATCTTACTGACCACCTTGCTGCATCAACTGACCCTGTCATCTTAGCCCTAAGACTTTAGAAAGCTTGCTGACCACCTTGCTGCATCAACTGATCCTGTCATCTTAGCCCTAAGACTTTAGAAAGCTTGCTGACCACCTTGCTGCATCAACTGACCCTGTCATCTTAGCCCTAAGACTTTAGAAACCTTACTGACCACCTTGCTGCAGCAACTGACCCTGTCATCTTAGCCCTAAGACTTTAGAAAGCTACTGACTACCTTGCTGCATCAACTGACCCTGTCATCTTAGCCCTAAGACTTTAGAAAGCTACTGACTACCTTGCTGCATCAACTGACCCTGTCATCTTATCCCTAAGACTTTAGAAATCTTACTGACCACCTTGCTGCATCAACTGATCCTGTCATCTTAGCCCTAAGACTTTAGAAACCTTACTGACCACCTTGCTGCATCAACTGACCCTGTCATCTTAGCCCTAAGACTTTAGAAACCTTACTGACCACCTTGCTGCATCAACTGACCCTGTCATCTTAGCCCTAAGACTTTAGAAAGCTACTGACCACCTTGCTGCATCAACTGACCCTGTCATCTTAGCCCTAAGACTTTAGAAAGCTACTGACCACCTTGCTGCATCAACTGACCCTGTCATCTTAGCCCTAAGACTTTAGAAAGCTTACTGACCACCTTGCTGCAGCAACTGACCCTGTCATCTTTCATAGTCAAAAGTAGTAGATCGCAAACCGTGGTCGTTCAGCGAGCCAACATGTCAACCCCACGCTTCTACTAACATCGCCAGTTATTGCCGTAAATGTCCCGGGCAGTTGGCCAGGGACAGGAGACGGGCTGAGGAGGGGAGCGTCCCTATTCACCTATTCCTGTTTCACCTACGCGTTGCTATGTTAATGAGCAAGATGGCCGCCATATTACCCATCTCGTTTCACCTACTCAGCTATACTTTTCTTTACTATAGGAGAAGCAATCCGTCCTCTTTCACCTACGATACGCTGTTTGTATTTTTCTGAAGTTGATTTCACCACTGAGTTCTGTTTTACTGTTGCTATGCACTGTAATGATTCGTTTTGCCTTTTAGAGTGATAGTCTTACTTGAGACTCTTGCCTTTCATTTGGTTTTAGCCTTTATGACTTTATGACTAGTAAAACAAAATCGACTGGAAGTTAATTCATTTATCCATGACAATGATAAGATCATAAGGCAGCTGAATTGTTGCAACAATAAGAGGGGCAGAAAGCATCCTGTGCACTCTCTGTCTCTCTGTCTGTCTGTCTTTCAGTCGTCTGTCGTCTGTCTGTCTGTCTGTCTGTCTGTCTGTTGTCTGTCTGTTGTCTGTCTGTCCCTCTCTCTCTCTGTCTTAGTGTCTGTCTGTTCTGTCTGCTGTCTGTCTTTTCGTGTCTGTCTGTCTGTCTGTCTGTGTCTGTCTACCTGTCTGTCTGTCTGTCTGATCTGTCTGTCTGTCTGTTGTCTGTCTGGTCGTCTGTCTGTCTGTCTGTCGTCTGTCTGTCCTGTCTGTCTGTCTGTCTGTCTGTCTGTACTGTTGTCTGTTGTCTGTCTGTATGTCTGTCTGTCTGTCTGTCTGTCTGTCTGTCTGTCTGTTGTCGTCTGTCTGTCTGTCTGTCTGTCTGTCGTGTCGTCTGTCGTTGTCTGTCTGTCTGTCTCTCTCTCTCTCCCTCTACTCTCTCACCCCCCCCCCACCCCCCCAGCCACTCTACTCTCTCTCTCTCTCTCCTTCTCTCTCCTCTATCTCTTTGTCTCTCTCCCTCTTTCATGTCTTTTCTCTCTCTCTGTCTCTATTAGTTGTATGAAGATTGCTAATGTAATATTGCCCAGTTATTAAATCTTCAGAGTTTCATCAAAGTTCTTGTGAAGCGCGCAGAGCTGCTTTTTTAGCCTGATGACACTACACACAACACACACACCCACACACACACCATACACACACAGCCAACACACACACATTTTTGATTTTGTTTAATGTCACATCCAAAAGAGATAGGGACAAAAAAGTTTTCTAAACTTCTATTATATATATATAGTATGAAAGACAAAATCTCATGAAGAGCCAGCCCGTACCCCTATCTGAGGACTGCAAACGTTGGTGCATTGAAATGCCAGAATAGTTTGACTTGATAAACTCTTCTGTGTCCAATGTCTTTATTTGTGAAACCTCAGACAACAAAACCAGTAAAATAACTTTAAGTAATGTGTGTACCAAAAAACAAAACAAAACAAAAAACAATATACTATAGAGTATACTATATATATAGATATATATATATATATAGGATGAAGAAAAATCTCCGTGAATAGCCAGCTGGTTTTGTTCTGAGGTTCACAAATAAAGACATTGGACACAGAAAGCTTTATCAGAAAGCAAACTGATATATGCTTGAAAACTTTCTGTGTCCAATGTCTTTATTGTGAACCTCAGAAACAAAACAACGTAACGCTAACTTTGAGTATGTTCCGTGTTCAAAAAACAAACAAAACAAACAAACATACACAGTTATATAAATTGTGGTGAGTTACTTTTTCTCCCAATGGGGACGGGACTGTGCACCTTAGGCAAAGACAGCTGTTTCGACCTAAGAGAAGGTCTCATACAGTTTGCATGATCGGGCTGCATTTGACTGTCCAGTGGATGCCAACCGAGCAAAAAAAGACATTCTACAAGAGAATGGTGTCCTCGTTGCATCAAATCGAAAATCCTTAATAAAAGCAAACCAGCACAAGTTTAAACCAGAAATAGTAAACATCTATGAAAATCTTATGCTAAAATGAACAAAATAATAAGTTGCGAACATTTTAATTTCAAAACCTAATAGACATGACTAGAGGGCTAATACTGAGATGGTATCCAAATTAAAGGATTAAAAATCTAGCATGAAGAAAAATCTCAGTGAATAGCCTACTCTGAAAAGTTAGTGCATTTGCAAATGCAGAATAGTTGCTTTGGATAAGCTTTCTGTGTCCAATGTCTGTATTGTGAACCTCATAAACAAAACCAGTCTAAACGGCGAGCTATACTATATAGCAGAACAAAAAATGCCATGTATTATATATATATTAATAACATATATGAAGAAGAAAAAAAAAAAAAAATCCTCTTAAAGGCCCCATACGATTCTCGTAAATAACGGCAGAATGATGCAAAATCGATCTGTATTGTAAACTCT
>CM065709.1:16885261-16892006 GCA_017654935.2 Phymorhynchus buccinoides | reverse complement strand
TCATCTCTCCCTCTCCTCTCGTCATCTCTCTCTCTCTCTCTCTCTATATATAGATAGATATATTATATATATATATAGAAGAGAGAGCTAGAGAGAGAAGAGAGAGAGAGAGAGATAATGTGGTGGTGGGTGTGGGTGCGGCGTGCCGTGCGGGCGTGGCATGCCGCGCGCGCGCGCGCGCGCGTGTGTGGTGTGTGTGTGTGTGTGTGTGTGTGTGTGTGGTGTGTGTGGTGTGCAAGATGAAGCGAGAGGAGAGTAGAGGGGGGAGGTGAGGAAAGAGAGAGAGATTTGGTGTTTATGTAACAGAGACTAAACAGGGAAAGTAACGAGTACGCAACGTTCCGACTAACTGTCATCAAAGAGAGTGGGTGGATAATAATATAAGAACAAAACAAACAAACAAACAACAAACGAACAAAAAGCACCAAGCCAATATAAAACGCAAAATGCTTTAAATCTAAACAAATAATCAATTACGTCATAAATGAATGGAGCGACTAAGCAGACAGGAGGCTGATTGGATAGATCTTGGAAGGAAATGTGTAATTGTGAGGGGAAAAAACAAAGAAAAGGTCATGACTTCTATAAAATCAATCATCAAATGCGTCCTTAACGTGACATAATTTTCTCTAAAAAGTTATTACTTTTCTTCTTAATGCATCGTCAAAGAGTGTGGTTTTCACATTGCATATCAATTGTGATTGAACACTCGCATAGGAGAAGGTGACTTTTTTTAATAACAAGTTTTACGTGACATTTATAAATGAAAACCAAGCAACCCGCCTTGATTATTGTGTCTAGGAAAAATATATTCAGTATAATCATTTAGTTTGGATAAATGTTGGGTTGGCTGTCCCAACCGGTTTGACTGACTGATTTGGAAATGAATGGATGGTTGAAATAAGTGAATGAATGACATGAGTGAATGACTGACTGCTTTGACTGACTGGACTTACTGACTGGACTGACTGACTGACTGAAAGCACAACCAGAAAACAAAGTTGCAGCAACAGATAGGGAATCATACACACACGTACACACCCTACTGACAACAAGCCCCTAGGCATATAGATAGCACGAAGCAACGAACAGACAGACAGTAGGCACTGACAGAATAGGATCTGAGGCAGAATATGAAGAGAACATAAACAAATAATCGCCAAAATGCAGACAGACACCTCAAAACATTGGAAGCTCAAGATCAAAAGTAAGGCAATACATAATTAGTGTTCACACACAAAGAAACACATACGCAACGTACACACATACCACACACCTCGCGCACACATGTACACACACACACACACACACAAGCACACGTCACACACACCACACATCGAAACGCACGCACGCATGCATAACCCACAATCACATGCACACACATACGCACAGACACACACAACACGCACGCAACCACGCACACCATGCATGCACACAGACACACACACAGTGCACACAGCAAAAGCACAACAAAGAAACAAAGGCACGCGCACAATGCGAACAGACAACAGAAAACAAGAACACTAAATGGCCAGCACAGGCTGCAACAGAAGACCTAATTGCCACACAGGCTGACAGAACCACTAATGATAACACAGGCTGACAGCAACAACTAATGATAACACAGTCTGACAGAAACACTAATGATAAACACAGGCTGACAGAAACACTAATGTTAAACACAGGCTGACAGAAACACAAATCATAAACACAGGCTGACAGAAACACTAATGTTAAACACAGGCTGACAGAAACACTAATGTTAAACACAGGCTGACAGAAACACTAATGTTAAACACAGGCTGACAGAAACACTAATGATAAACACAGGCTGACAGAAACACTAATGTTAAACACAGGCTGACAGAAACACTAATGTTAAACACAAGCTGACAGAAACACTAATCATAAACACAGGCTGACAGAAACACTAATGGTAAACACAGGCTGACAGAAACACTAATGATAAACACAGGCTGACAAAAACACTAATGATAAACACAGGCTGACAGAAACACTAATCGCCAGCACAGGCTGACAGAAACACTAATGATAAACACAGGCTGACAGAAACACTAATCGATAAACACAAGCTGACAGAAACACTAATGATAAACACAAGCTGACAGAAACACTAATGATAAACACAGGAAACACTAATGATAAACACAGGCTAACAGAAACACTAATGATAAACACAGGCTGACAGAAACACTAATGATAAACACAAGCTGACAGAAACACTAATGATAAACACAGGCTGACAGAAACACTAACGATAAACTCAGGCTGACATAATTAAACACTAATGATAAACACAGGTTGACAGAAACACTAATGATAAACACAAGCTGACAGAAACACTAATGATAAACACAGGCTGACAGAAACACTAATGTTAAACACAGGCTGACAGAAACACTGGTAACAATGGTAAACACAGGCTGACAGAAACACTAATCATAAACACAGGCTGACAGAAACACTAATGGTAAACACAGGCTGACAGAAACACTAATCATCAAACACAGGCTGACAGAAACACTAACGATAAACTCAGGCTGACATAATTAAACACTAATGATAAACACAGGTTGACAGAAACACTAATGATAAACACAAGCTGACAAGAAACACTAATGATAAACACAAGCTGACAGAAACACTAATGATAAACACAAGGCTGACAGAAACACTAATGATAAACACAGGCTGACAGAAACAATGTAAACACAAGCTGACAGAAACACTAATGATAAACACAGGCTGACAGAAACACTAATGATAAACACAGGCTGACAGAAACACTAATGATAAACACAAGCTGACAGAAACACTAATGATAAACACAAGCTAACAGAAACACTAATGATAAACACAAGCTAACAGAAACACTAATGATAAACACAAGCTAACAGAAACACTAATGATAAACACAAGCTAACAGAAACACTAATGATAAACACAGGCTAACAGAAACACTAATGATAAACACAGGCTAACAGAAACACTAATGATAAACACAGGCTAACAGAAACACTAATGGTAAACACAGGCTAACAGAAACACTAATGATAAACACAGGCTGACAGAAACACAAATGATAAACACAGGCTGACAGAAACACAAATGATAAACACAGGCTGACAGAAACACTAATGGTAAACACAGGCTGACAGAAACACTAATGGCAAACACAGGCTGACAGAAACACTAATCATAAACACAGGCTGACAGAAACACTAATGGCAAACACAGGCTGACAGAAACACTAATGATAAACACAGGCTGACAAAAACACTAATGTTAAACACAGGCTGACAGAAACACTAATGGCAAACACAGGCTGACAGAAACACTAATGTTAAACACAGGCTGACAGAAACACTAATGTTAAACACAGGCTGACAGAAACACTAATGGTAAACACAGGCTGACAGAAACACTAATCATAAACACAGGCTGACAGAAACACTAATGTTAAACACAGGCTGACAGAAACACTAATGTGAAAGAGAAAACAACAAGACACACAGCAGCCTACACATTCGGCACCAATCGACTTCCACAGAGAAACAGACGGGAAGACTGACACAGTGTGACACACACACACACAGTGACACAATGACACATTGACACATAATGACACAATGGCACAGTGACACAATGACACAGTGACATAATGACACAATGGCACAGTGACACAATGACACAGTGACACAATGACACACTGACAGAGCAAAGTACACTGCATTGACAAATATAATGCAAACTGAAGAATGAAGCACACATATATAAGCACAGTACAACAGAAAGACAGATAAAGAAATTAAATGAGATAGAATCACACAAAGACAAAAACTAACGCATTGATGAACCAAACGGGATGCTACAAAGATCATTAACAAGATCATTATTGTTTGCCAGTCTGTCGTTTCCGACCATGACTGCCAGATAGCAGAAGAGGCAGATGCTATTCCGGTGGGCTAGGTTAGAAGTTGTTTTGTGTGGAGATGCCTTGCCATGGTAAATCCTCACTCTCTCGGCCAAAAGGATTTGAGGACAGCTGTCACTAGGGAAGGTCTCCAAAGGCCAACCCAATATTCCTTTGTCTGCAGCACTAGGGTCAGTGCAAAGCCCCCTGGTTTGACAGTCATTACAAAGACACAGGGTGACAAAGACACAGGGTGACAAAGACACAGAGACAGGACAAAGGCACAGGGTTTGACAGTCATGACAAAGACAAAGGGTGACAAAGACACAGGGTGACAAAGGCACAGAGACAGGGCAAAGCCCCCTGGTTTGACAGTCATTACAAAGACACAGGGTGACAAAGGCACAGGGTGACAAAGACACAGAGACAGGGCAAAGCCCCCTGGTTTGACAGTCATTACAAAGACACAGGGTGATAAAGACACAGGGTGACAAAGACACAGAGACAGGGCAAAGCCCCCTGGTTTGACAGTCATTACAAAGACACAGGGTGACAAAGGAACAGAGACAGGGCAAAGCCCCCTGGTTTGACAGTCATTACAAAGACACAGGGTGACAAAGGCACAGGGTGACAAAGACACAGAGACAGGGCAAAGCCCCCTGGTTTGACAGTCATTACAAAGACACAGGGTGACAAAGACACAGGGTGACAAAGACACAGAGACAGGGCAAAGCCCCCTGGTTTGACAGTCATTACAAAGACACAGGGTGACAAAGGCACAGAGACAGGGCAAAGCCCCCTGGTTTGACAGTAATTACAAAGACACAGGGTGACAAAGACACAGGGTGACAAAGACACAGAGACAGGGCAAAGCCCCCTGGTTTGACAGTCATTACAAAGACACAGGGTGACAAAGACACAGGGTGACAAAGGCACAGGGTGACAAAGACACAGAGACAGGGCAAAGGCCCCTGGTTTGACAGTCATTACAAAGACACAGGGTGACAAAGGCACAGAGACAGGGCAAAGCCCCCTGGTTTGACAGTAATTACAAAGACACAGGGTGACAAAGACACAGAGACAGGGCAAAGCCCCCTGGTTTGACAGTCATTACAAAGACACAGGGTGACAAAGGCACAGGGTGACAAAGACACAGAGACAGGGCAAAGCCCCCTGGTTTGACAGTCATTACAAAGACACAGGGTGACAAAGACACAGAGACAGGGCAAAGGCCCCTGGTTTGACAGTCATTACAAAGACACAGGGTGACAAAGGCACAGAGACAGGGCAAAGGCCCCTGGTTTGACAGTCATTACAAAGACACAGGGTGACAAAGACACAGAGACAGGGCAAAGGCCCCTGGTTTGACAGTCATTACAAAGACACAGGGTGACAAAGGCACAGAGACAGGGCAAAGGCCCCTGGTTTGACAGTCATTACAAAGACACAGGGTGACAAAGGCACAGAGACAGGGCAAAGGCCCCTGGTTTGACAGTCATTACAAAGACACAGGGTGACAAAGGCACAGAGACAGGGCAAAGGCCCCTGGTTTGACAGTCATTACAAAGACACAGGGTGACAAAGGCACAGAGACAGGGCAAAGGCCCCTGGTTTGACAGTCATTACAAAGACACAGGGTGACAAAGACACAGAGACAGGGCAAAGCCCCCTGGTTTGACAGTCATTACAAAGACACAGGGTGACAAAGGCACAGAGACAGGACAAAGGCCACAGGTTTGACAGTCATGACAAAGGCACAGGGTGACAAAGACACAGAGACAGGGCAAAGGCCCCTGGTTTGACAGTCATTACAAAGACACAGGGTGACAAAGACACAGAGACAGGGCAAAGCCCCCTGGTTTGACAGTCATGACAAAGACACAGGGTGACAAAGACACAGAGACAGGGCAAAGGCCCCTGGTTTGACAGTCATGACAAAGGCACAGGGTGACAAAGACACAGAGACAGGGCAAAGCCCCCTGGTTTGACAGTAATTACAAAGACACAGGGTGACAAAGACACAGGGTGACAAAGACACCTGGTGACACAGACATAGGGTGACAAAGACACAGGGTGACAATGACACAGAGTGACAAAGACACAGAGTGACAAAGACACAGAGTGACAAAGACATAGGGTGACAAAGACATAGGGTGACAAAGACATAGGGTGACAAAGACATAGGGTGACAAAGACACAGGGTGACAAAGACATAGGGTGACAAAGACATAGGGTGACTTTGGTCTTTGTCTTTGTCACAAAGACAGGGTGACAAAGACACAGGGTGACAAAGACATAGGGTGACAAAGACATAGGGTGACAAAGACATAGGGTGACAAAGACATAGGGTGACAAAGACATAGGGTGACAAAGACATAGGGTGACAAAGACACAGGGTGACAAAGACACAGAGTGACAAAGACACAGAGTGACAAAGACACAGGGTGACAAAGACACAGGGTGACAAAGACAAAGGGTGACAAAGACACAGGGTGACAAAGACAAAGGGTGACAAAGACACAGGGTGACAATGACACAGGGTGACAAAGACACAGGGTGACAAAGACACAGGGTGACAAAGACACAGGGTGACAAAGACACAGGGTGACAAAGACATAGGGTGACAAAGACACAGGGTGACAAAGACAAAGGGTGACAAAGACACAGGGTGACAAAGACACAGGGTGACAAAGACACAGGGTGACAAAGACATAGGGTGACAAAGACACAGGGTGACAAAGACACAGGGTGACAAAGACACAGGGTGACAAAGACACAGGGTGACAAAGACACAGGGTGACAAAGACACAG
>CM065709.1:16877761-16880261 GCA_017654935.2 Phymorhynchus buccinoides | reverse complement strand
GATGCAGAAAGGATGAACAGACTTCTTAAGATTGGATAGAAGTAAAGGGAGGGGGTGATGATAGCGATAGGGGAAAAGACCCAAGGCAAGAGCCAAAAAGGACGAACAAATTCCACAAAATTTGAGAGGAAAAAAATGAGAGAGAGTGTGGGGGTGTGAGGGGGGTGGGGGGGGCGGGATCTTGGTTGTTGAGCGGGGGGGGGGGGGGGGGGGTTTGTTTTCTTTTACTGTAGATAAGGAGAAGGGAGAAGAGAGGGTAAGAGGCCGAAAGGATGACGATAATTCTCCAGAGGGATTAGGGTGGGTCCGGTGCTGATAGCATTGTGCTAACCACGTTTCCTGATGCAGGAGAGACAGATCAGGAAAACACCGTTTACAGTGTGAGGTGTGGCTACTTTGTTTTCCTGCTGTCTGCCTGCCGCTGTCTGTCTTTCTGTTTTCTGGTTTTGTCTGTCACCCCCATACCTCTCTCACTTTCTCCTCCAGATTGTCTCTTTTTGTCTGCCACCTGAATTATTCTATATATCTCTTTCCCAGTCTCTGTTTTTCTTGCCCCCTCTTTCTCACTCATTTCCATCTCTTCTTCTTTCTTTTTCTTCTTCTTCTTCTCTTCTTCTTCTTCTTCTTCTTCTTCTTCTTCTTCTTATTCTTCTTCTTCTTCTTCTTCTTCTGCTTCTTCTTCTTCTTCTTCTTCTTCTTAACTTCTTCCTCCTCTTCTTCTTATTTCTTCTTCTTCTTCTTCTTCTTCTTTTTCTGCTTCTTCTTCTGCTTCTTCTTCTTCTTCTTCCTTCTTCTTCTTCTTCTTCTTCTTCTTCCTTCTTCTCTTCTTCTTCTTCTTCTTCTTCTGCTCCCCCACCCCTCTCTCTTTGCATCCATCTTCTCTCTCCTCTGTTATCTCTGCTTGTCTGTCTCTACCCCCCCCCCCCCCTCTCTATTTCTTTCTCTCGACCAATCCAAGTCTTTCTTTACGTAAGTCATCTCCTATCCTCTATCTCTTCTTCTCTTGTCCTACAAAGTAAGCTCCCCTTTCTCAAGGGGCACCACTCACTCTCTTCCTCAAGGAAGCCTAGTAATGGTCTGTCCTTTCCAATGCTCTCCCCAAAACGACGCCATCTTGGGTGAGTGATGACGTCATTCCGGTCACGTGAGGGTCTGAGCTTGACGTGAAGAGAACGAGAGGATGGGATGAGGGGGTGATAGTAGTGAGGGAGGGATGTGTTAACGGAATTGGAACTGGCGTCCTTTCTTGCAGCGCTTATCTATCTATCTATCTATCTATATTTCCGGGATCCATAATCGATATGTCCCCGTCCTATGTGTGCCACAACATCTCTATATGTCCCCGTCTTATATGTGTCACCATCTCTACATGGTCCCATCTATATGTTACTTTTCCCCATCTCTACATATCCCCATCTATGTGTGTCACATCTCTATATGTCCCCATCTCTATTTGTCCCCGTTTCTATATGTCCCCGTCTATATGTGTCACCATCTCTATATGTCTCCGTCTCTATGTGTCTATATGTGTCACCATCTATACATGTCCCCGTCTATATGTGTCACATCTCTATATCTCCCTATCTATATGTGTCACCATCTCTACATATCCCCATCTATATGTGTCCTGTCTCTCTATGTCCCAGTCTTTATGTGTCCCCGTCTCTACGTCATCCCCTTCTCTGTGTGTCCCCATCTATGTATGTCACCCATCTATATGTGTCCCCATCTCTATAGATCCCATGCTATGTGTGGTCACATTCTATATGGGTTAGAGATGTGACACATATAGATGGGGATATGTAGACATGGGGACATATATATATGGGGACACACAGATAAAGTGACACATATAGATGGGGAATTATGTAGAGATGGGGACACATATAGATGGGGACATATAGATAGGGAGATATAGTGATGTGACACATATAGATGGGGATATGTAGAGATGGGGACACATATAGACGGGGACATTATAGAGATGTGAGACACATATAGACTGGGGATACACAGAGATGGGGACACATAATAGACGGGGACATATAGAAATGGTGACACACATAGATGGGAATATGTAGAGATGGAGACACATATAGATAGGGACATATAGAAATGGGTGACACATATAAATGGGGACATATAGAGATGGTGACACACTTATATGGGGATATGTAGAGATGGGACACATATAGATGGGGACATATCGAATGGATGGTGACACCTATAGAGATGCCATAGATAGACGGTTGGCACACATAAATGACGGGGGACAGAACGGAATGGGCCCGACTATATAGATAGATAGATAGATAGACAGGCTGCAAGAAAGGACGCCAGTTCCAATTCCGTTAACACATCCCTCCCTCACTACTATCACCCCCTCATCCCATCCTCTCGTTCTCTTCACGTCAAGCTCAGACCCTCACGTGACCGGAATGACGTCATCACTCACCCAAGATGGCGTCGTTTTGGGGAGAGCATTGGAAAGGACAGACCA
>CM065709.1:16862761-16872761 GCA_017654935.2 Phymorhynchus buccinoides | reverse complement strand
TGTTGTAAGGGGCACCCACAGCACATCTTCATCAGGACCACTATCATATACATCATCATAGGACTCACTATCATATCATCATCATGTTGTAATGGGCCCCCAGCTCATCTTCATCAGGATCACTATCATATCAGTCATCATGTTTGTAATGGGCCCCACAGCATCATCTTCGTCAGGACTCACTTCATATCATCATGTCGTATGGAGCACCACAGCATCATCTTCGTCGGACTCACTATCATATCCTCATCACAGGAACTCACTATCATATCATCATCATGTTGTAATGGGCCCCACAGCATCATCTTCGTCAGGACTCAATATCATATCAGCATCATCAGGACTCACTATCATATCATCATCATCAGGACCACTATCATATCATCATCATCAGGACTCACTATCATATCATCATCATCATGACTCCTATCATAATCATCATCATCAGGACTCACTATCATATCATCATCATCATGTCTTAATGGAGCCCAGCAATCATCTTCAGCAGACTCACTATCCTTCATCATCATCATGTCGTGATGGACCCACGCATCATCTTCATCGGACTCACTATCATATCATCATCATCACGACTCACTATCATATCATCATCATCATGTCGTAATGGACCCACAGTCATCATCTTCATCAGGACTCACTCTCATTCAATCATCATCATCATGTCGTAATGGAGCCTACAGCATATCTTCATCAGGAATCACTATCATATCATCATCATCGGACTCACGATCATATCATCATCATCATGTTGTAATGGCCCCACAGCATCATCTGATAAAGGACTCACTATCATTCATCATCATCATCATGTCGTAATGGAGCCCACAGCATCATCTTCATCAGGACTCCTATCATCTCATCCTTCATCAGGACTCACTAATCATATCATCATCATCGGACTCACTATCTCATCCTCATGTCGTAATGGACCCCAGCATCATCTTCATCAGGACTCACTATCATTCATCTTCATCAGGACTCACTATCATATCATCATCATCATGGGGCAGGGGAGGAAGGAGGACTCACTTCATCATCATCATGTCGTAATGGACCCCACAGCATCATTTCATCGGACTTCACTATCATATCATCATCATCAGGATCAACTATCATATCATCATCATCAGGACTCACTATCATATCACATCATCAGGACTCACTATCATATCCATCGTTCCAAAAAACAGGACTCACTATCATATCATCATCATCAGGACTCACTATCATATTCTCATCATCATCTCTCATACAAAACAAAGTGGGAAGAAGAACAAATTAAAAAATAACGGGGAAAAATAAAAATAAATAAACTATACAGAAAACTAAAAAAGAGATCTAAGGAAAACTGAGATGGAAGAAGAAGAAGAACAGAGAAAAAATCATAAATGAAAATAATATGCTTTTAGCCACTGAGTTAGGACGTTATTTGGGCATCAGCGTGGAATGGATTAGGGTTTAGATAAGGGCTGAGATCGTCGCTAGTAGAGAATGAACGAATGAATGAATGAATTATGATGATGAATGAATTATGAATGAATGAATGCATGGTTTATTGCGATAAAGCCTTTACAGCCATTTCACAAAAAATGATCGATATCGAAACAAATATGAACAATATGCTCAATAGTGAAGTCAATCGCGAAAGGAGTCCATTTCACGGATGTTGTGTAAATCGATTACAATTTCGAACCGAAATCATTAATGTCCTTTTTGCTCAAACAACGTTTCAGCTGCGGTTCATTCAGTCTGGGTGCCCAGGATTTCCTCCTCTGCAGACTGCCTTCAGCTCCCGAGCTTCCGACTGCAGTTCGTTTCCCAAAAAAAAAAAAACAAAAAAACAAAAAAAAAAAAACCAACCCAAAAAAACCCCCCACAGTGCTCCTCACCAGGCAGGCCACGAGTTCTCCTCTTTTGCTAATAGAGAGAGAGGAGAGAGAGAGAGAAGAGAGAGAAGAGAAGAGAGAGACAGAGAGTAGAGAGAGAGAGAGAGAGAGAGAGAGAGAGAGAGAAGAGAGAGAGAAGAGAGAGATAGAGAGAGAAGAGAGAGAGAGAGAGAAGAGAGATAGGAGAGAGAGAGAAGAGAGAACGAACGAACGACGAACGAATCTTTTTTTTTAATGTTGGAAAAGAATAAGCACAGTACAGGCTTGTTTTCATCTCGCCAACAACAAAGAAGAAAAAATTAGAAGAAAACAACCTACAGAATCCAACTACCGATCGAAATCACAAATATTTGTAAATACCGATTAGCCCACACTAGCACAACACACATACACTCATCCATATACACAAACAGCTACACGCACAGCTCGCCCCCACATCCCCCCACATCAGCCCCCCCTCACTCCCCCTCCCTCACACTCCACACTCACCACTCACACGCACACTCACTCACCGCTCACTCACGCACGCACACCTCACCAGGACTCAACGCAACTCACCGCACGCACACACACACCCCCCCATCTATACCCTTTCCCAACCATTATACTTACACACTAACACACTGTATCTCACACATGCCACACTGTACCCCACCATCTCTTGGTGTGTCTAAAAAAATATCGCTAAAAATTTCAATTTCACACACAAAGAGAGTCTGAGTCCCTGAGTCTGAGTATGAGTGTTTATTGTACATCAGCCATAGGCCATTATACAAACACGAAAATGAAGTGGATGATGGGGAAGGGTGGGAAAGAGGGTGGTGGTGGGGGCAAACATGGGTGGTGAATGAAAAAGGCAAAGGAAAAAATAGGGACCATCATAATACATTTGCATGATAATATATGATAAAAGTTAGCGACAATAAATGTTAACGACTAAGCTTATTCAAACAAAGAGAACGAGAACACAGTCAACCTGACGTCAGTAAATTTAGGTTCAGGATATGAATAATACACGGACAAGCAAAAGAATACTGGAAAACATACCATAAACTTACCATTCTACCTTATCGTCATTTCCAAAGTTAAGCAATAGATCACATCAACTGGTGCTTTCATAACCCCCAAAAACCTAAACATGGAAGAATGGCTTGTGTAAAGCCACAAAATTCGAAGATAACAAAGATGAAAGCAGTGAGACAATCATAATAACACTCTCAGGTGCATATAATACGAAGAATGTTATCCTTATTAAGCAAACTAGTGGTTTACATATAGGAAATTGCAAAATGATGGAATAAAGAGAAAATATAGTATATAATCATATACATATTTGCATTTTGGTCAATACAAATAGAACAGATAAACATAATTTAATATCCAATGTTATACGCGTAGTAACCTTTCATTCATCATCACTTAATTGTTCACCAGAGAGGAACCTTTTCCTCACATTCAAGGCATGGAAAATAAACTTAGATAATAGCTGGGATTTCGTCATTGAGTTTGCCTGAAGGAGTGAATGTAGTGACAGTGGAGAGAACTTGTGTAAAAGCTTCTGCCTTAGGTCAGTATATAAAGGACATTTGAAAATAATGTGGTCTTCGTTTTCTATTTTTGACACACAGACAGGACATGTACGGTCTGAAGCATTCTGACTGTATCTGTGCATATTATTGTTCAATGGGAGAACACCAAAACGTAAATGTGACAGAGCAACACGAAAGCAGTATGTGTCGACCAAAAACAATATTGCTTTTTTTTTTTAATAGTTTTGAAACTCCTGTAAGAAAATATCTATCTCCATCTCTGATAGCACCAGACCACTCTTAAACAAACATGCCAATTAGCTTTTGTTTAAATTGCTTAAGAAATATAGTGGGATTACCAACAGATTGGTAGAGCCATACAAAAGCAAATCCTGTTTCACATAAAAGTTCCAACAATCTTTACCTTGTGAATCTAGAGTGACTAGCATTTTATAGGATTGTTTGGGAATTCTATTTTGATCCATATCCAGCAAACGTATCCAGTATCTCACACAGTTAACACATGAAGCTATAAATATAGGATACCTCCCAAGGTCTCCATAAACCATTTTGTTAGGTGTTCGAATAGGGACCCCAAGATAACGTTTACATGCTAACAAATGGACCTTTTCCAAACTGTCAAGTCTTTGGTATCCCCAAATTTCTGACGAATAAAGAAGAATTGATTTCATCTTAGCATAAACAATCATAAAGTATGTTTTAGAAGACATTTCTTTGTAATTCTGAAGGACTCTTTTCAAAAATAGAACAGCTTTCCTACCCTTAACTGCTAAATGGTCTGTTCCTTTCTTATGACTCAATTTCGTAGTAAAAGTGATAACAATAATCGTTTACAACTTCTAGCTTACTACCATCATAAAACCACTGTTCGTTTTCCCACAAGAAACCACCCTTCCTGAAAACCATCACTTTTGTTTTCTCTTTGTTAACGTTAAGTGCCAAATTATCACAACATTATTTTAAACAGCTAAGTTGGTTTTGCAAACCGATGGGTATGGTATACATCAAAACCACATCGTCTGCAAAAAGAAGAGAGAGAGCTCCATTAAATCAGGCATTTAAACGAATACCATGTCTACATCTTAAGGACATGTGGATCTGATAGCTGATTGATGAAGACGGAGAATAGAGTTCTAACGTATGGACCACTAATCCACAAACACCACCACTCTGGTCGAACAGCCAAATGGGACACTCAAACAATGGGCTCGCAAAAAACTCAAAGATTTGGCTACTAAATGACAAGATATCAAGGAGGAATACATAGCATTAATTGTACCCAAATATTTACCTTTAATTAATTCCGATTTCTCAAGCAATTCAAGTCAGTTTGTCATGACGAATGAAACGCAAAAGGCTTGGGAAAAATCCAACAATAAAGCAAACATATAAACTTTGTGACCCTTTTGTTTAAGAACTTCTGGACAATTGAACTGAAATTAAAGATTTGAATCTACAGTAGAATAAGTGTTGACGAGAACTTCTCGAAGATATCATCCTGTATGTATCAGAAGACTCATTTTTATATCCTCTTGTTCAACATAGATGAATAACATTAACTGATTATACAAAGAAGTGAAAAACACTCTGTCATTATTTGGCTCGTTTCGATCACCTTTTTTATGAATGGGAATAATCTTAGCTTTAGCCGCAATCTTTCAGGAACTATAGCCCCTACTAAACAAGACATTAAACAACTTAACAAGGAACTTCACCAAACATGGTAACCTCCTGACTTAAGCATGCTCAGCAGAGATGACATCAAACCACACCTGCTTTGCCTAGGCACACAACAGAGATAACGAGAGAGAGAACAGAGAGAGCGAGAGAGAGAGAGAACCTGGAGTGCGGAGAGAGTAGAGAGATCTGCGCGGAGGAGAGAGAGAGAGTAGGGTACAGAGAGAGATGAGAGAGAGATAGATTGATGAGAGATAGATAGAGAGAGTGAGACAGAGAGAGTGAGGAGAGAGACACAGATTGATAAAGAAACAGACACAGAGACAGAGACCAGATAACCATATACAATGAGACGTAGACAAACAGGCAGAGACAGATTTGTTTTAAATAATAAATAGTTTTAGAACAATACAGTCATGAATGAACATTTTAGAAAAAAAAGATTAGAAGCTAATATTTGATCAAAATAAAATATGGGAAAGCAAACAAACAAACAAACAAAAACTCACGAGAAAAAGCAGAAATATTGAAGAAGTACCTTCCATCTGAAAGAGGACGAGAGAGAGAGAGAGTAGGAGAGAAAAAGACATAGAGAAGAGGAGAGAGAGACATGACAGACAGAAGGGAGAGAGAGAAAGAGACGAGAGAACGTTAGAGAGAGAGAAGAGAGGAGAGCGAGAGAGAGAGAAGCCTACATTAATGTCTTGATTCTATTAGGGGAAAATAAAAAAATTTTTATTGGTTCGGTGGGAGGACCACATATTCAGGCGTGTCAGTTGTCTGGAAATTATGAAGAGCACGAGAGGAGAGAGGAGAGAGAGAGAGAGAGCGAGAGAGAGAGAGAGAGAGAAGATGAGAGAGAGAGAGAGAGAGAGTATTAGAGAGAGAAGAGAGAGAGAGAGAAGAGAGATAATCCACATAGACAGTCTTGACTTTATTAGGGGAAAATTTATTGCTTGGTGAGGCACATTCAGAGAGTCAGTTTTCTGGAATATTTGAAGAGAGAGAGGAGAGAGAGAGAGAGCGAGAGAGAGAGAGAGAGAGAGCAGAGACAGAGAGAGAGAGAGACAGAGAGAGAGAGAGTAGAGAGAGGAATCCTACCTAATGTCTTGTGATTTATTAGGGGAAAATTTATTGCTTGGTTGGAGGCACAATTTCCATGGCGTGTCAGTGTTCGGAGAAGAGGGAGAAGAGGGAGAAGAGAGAGAGAGAGAGAGGAGGAGACGAGAGGAGAGGAGAGAGAGAAGTAGAGAGAGAGATAGAGAGAGGAGAGAGAGAGAGAGACGAGCCTGTGTGTGTTTGAATGTGTGTGCGTGTGTTATGTGTGTGGTGGTGGGTGTGTGCGTGGGCGCGTGCGTGTGATTGTGTGTGTGTGTATGTGCGTGTGCGTGTGTATCGGTGTGTGGTGTGCGGGCGCGCGCGAGTGTGTGGCTGTAGTGTGGGTGTCTAGTGTCTGTGTGTGTGTGTGTCTTTGTGTGTGACGCATACATACAGGACGACAGATACACAACACACACACAACCAACACACACACACAACACAACACACCACACACACACACACAGCACACACACACCAACACACACACACACACACACACACAAACACACCACACATACATACATACCACCACAAGCATGAAGAGAAGAGAGAGCGAGAGAGAGAGAGAGAGAGAGAGATGAAGAGTGAGACAGAGAGAGGCGATGAGACAGAGCCGAGGAGAGAGAGAGTGAGAGAGAGAGAGTGAGACCGAGAGAGAGAGAGCGAGAGAGGGAGGAGGCAGAGACAGACAGGGACGAGACAGAGAAACAGAGACGGCAGAGAGAGAGAGACTAGAGAGACAGAGAGAGACAGAGACAGAGAGAGATTCCGTTGCTTAACTATAACTATTCATGCATGCACGTGGATCATAAAGGCACACACACACAAAACAGAATTATGAAACAAAAATAAAATGTCAAAATTCCAACCAAACAACAGCAGGAAAGCACCATTACAATAAAGCAAACAACCACACTAGCTGTCATCCATAATATTAATAATAATATTAATAATAATACGAGAAATAGGATGCCAATAAAATAGCATGTCTCCTACTGAGAAAATTCACAGATGGGGAAGCACGAATTAAAACATCAACTTATAGTGTAAAAAAACCCCCCCCCCCCAACACACAACACACACACACACACCACACCAACTCCCCCCACCCCACCCCCTACACATTCAACCCACATAAATCGAAAGGGAAAGGGGGGAAGCTGTGGAGATGGGAAGAGAGGAAAGATATACAATCCAATGTCTGTTATTTTTTGACCTGTCTATGTTTCTTTGCTATTTCTTGGTGCTTACTGTTGTACCGGAATGAGTGTTGAATGAACCTGCGAACATATGCACAGAACCGCTTCCAATGTTGCTATATTTTGCTAGGCTTTTTCCTAATTTGTCAACACTTGGTATGCATCGAGCTTTGAATTTATATAATCACGGATGCACAGACACACACCTACCCCGTGCAAACAAACAAACAAGCACAAACACACAAACGTACACAGATGTAAATACAAACGCACACGCACACATGTGCACACCCATACAAACACACACAAACACACACACACACACACCACACAACACACACACACACACTACACCCACACACACACACACACACACACACAACACAACAAACACAACACACACACCACAAACACACACACCACACACACAACACCACACACACAACACAACACAACACATTTTACTACCACAATAAGAACAGCAACAACAACACGAAACAACAACAGCAACAACAACAACGATGGCAACACGATCAATACTGAACACTTGGACACACTACATAGTTCAGCGTGGAAACATAATCGATAACAATGTTAATGATTACCCAGTGTCTTTTCAGTCACAGTTAACGAGGCATTACGAGAGTCAGTGTGGGGTAGATTAAATTTTCATTCCAGTCCTATTATACATTTTCATGCCATGTTGAAGACTGCTTCATTTTGAGAGCAAATTTATTTTTCCTTGTGTGTGTGTGGGTTTGGGTGTGGGTGTGTGTGGGTGTGTGTGTGGTGTATGTGTGTGTGTGTGTGTGTGTGCGTGTGCGTGCGGTGCGTGTCTGCGTGCGTGCGCGTGGTGTGTGTGTATGTTGTGTATGTGTGTTTTGTGTGTGCGCACGCGCGCACGAGCGTGTTGTGTATTAATGCTGTTTTAAACTTTGTGTTTTGTGTATCACTCATAATTAGGCGGCATATTGCACTGGCTTTCAGCGCTGCAACCAAGGGATTGGTTGGTCCTTTGGGGACCTTTGTCAGTGCCACTTCCCTCCTCACTGGATGTACACTGGCGACGCTTATAGGGACAAACTTTAGCCCGGCCCGCAGGAAGAGCCCCTTTAGCTATCTGGCTATCCTGTTAGAACCGACACAGAGCCTTGCATACATGTTGTGATTGTACTGTCCCTGTTGGAACCGCACAGAGCCTTACATACCTGTTGTGTTGTACTGTCCTGTTTAGAACCGACACAGAGCCGTGCATACATTTTGTGTTGTACTGTCCCTGTGGAACCGACACAGAGCTTACATACATGTTGTGTTTGTACTGTCCATGTTGGAAACCGACACAGAGCCGACATACATGTTGTGTTGGAACTGTCCTGTTGGAGCAGACACAGAGCGGTCATACATGTTTGGGTTTGGACGGTCCTGTTGGAACCGACACAGAGCCTTACATACATGTTGTGTTTGTACTAGTCCATGTTGGAACCGCATAGAGCCGTACATACATGTTGTGTTGTACTGTCGCATGTTGGACCGACACAGAGCTTACTACATGTTGTGTTGTACTGTCCATGGTATGGACCGACACAGAGCCTACATACATGTTGTGTTGTACTAGTCCTGTTGGAACCGACACAGAGCCGTACATACATGTTGTTTGGACTGTCCATGTTGGACCGACACAGAGCCGTCACATACATGTTTGTTTGGACGGTGCCTGTTGGAACCGACACAGAAGCCTTACATACATGTTGTGTTGTACTGTCCTGTTGGAACCGACACAGAGCCGTCATACATGTTGTGTTGGTACTATCCCGTTGGAACCGACACAGAGCCGTCATACATGTTGTGTTGGACTGTCCTGTTGGAACCGACACAGAGCCGTACATACATGTTGTGTTGTACTGTCCCTGTTGGAACCGACACAGAGCCGTAACATACATGTTTTGTTGTGCTATGATAGTTGCCCTCCACTCAGATGAAAATGAGTTTTAACGTCCCCCGACCGGGTACAGGTACACTTGGGCACGTTTATATGTAAACATAGTGGGTCGATCGGAAGGTATCTGCAGTGTCAGGAAAAACCAAAGTTTTTAATGCCATCGAAAGCAGTTGTCCTAAAGTCCTTTACAAGACGAGAGAGTAGGGGTGTACACACACACACACACACACACACACACACACACCCCACACACACACACACACACACACATACCACACACACACACACACACACACACACACACACCACACACACACACACACCAACACACACACACACACACACCACACACACACACACACACACTGTTACACACACATGCACAAATTCACATGCAAGCACCACTTTAACATGCACAACCTCTTTTTTTCCCTCTCTAATATCACGAGAATGGATAGACGTTTAAATGAACACACTGTGACGCACGCACGCACGCATGCACGCGCACGCGCACGCGCACTGCACACGCACCGCACGACGCACACGCACACCACACACACCACACATACCCGCACGCACACGTACACGCACACGCACACACGCACGCGCACGCACGCACACGCACGC
>CM065709.1:16856050-16858550 GCA_017654935.2 Phymorhynchus buccinoides | reverse complement strand
TCACTCATAAATTAGGCGGCATTTGCACTGGCTTTAGCGCTGCAACCAAAGGGATTGGTTGGCCTTTGGGGACCTTCGTCAGTGCCAGCTTTCCTCATCACTGGGGATGTACACTGGGCACGCTATAGACAAACTTTAGCCCGGCCCGCAGGAATAGCCCCTTTAGCTATCTGGCTATCCCTGTTAGAACCGACACAGAGCCTTGCATACATGTTGTGTTGTACTGTCCCTGTTGGAACCGACACAGAGCCTTACATACATGTTGTGTTGTACTGTCCCTGTTAGAACCGACACAGAGCCTTGCATACATGTTGTGTTGTACTGTCCCTGTTGGAACCGACACAGAGCCGTACATACATGTTGTGTTGGACTGTCCATGTTGGAACCGACACAGAGCCGTACATACATGTTGTGTTGGACTGTCCATGTTGGAACCGACACAGAGCCTTACATACATGTTGTGTTGTACTGTCCATGTTGGAACCGACACAGAGCCGTACATACATGTTGTGTTGTACTGTCCATGTTGGAACCGACACAGAGCCTTACATACATGTTGTGTTGTACTGTCCATGTTGGAACCGACACAGAGCCTTACATACATGTTGTGTTGTACTGTCCATGTTGGAACCGACACAGAGCCGTACATACATGTTGTGTTGTACTGTCCATGTTGGAACCGACACAGAGCCTTACATACATGTTGTGTTGTACTGTCCCTGTTGGAACCGACACAGAGCCTTACATACATGTTGTGTTGTACTGTCCCTGTTGGAACCGACACAGAGCCGTACATACATGTTGTGTTGTACTATCCCTGTTGGAACCGACACAGAGCCGTACATACATGTTGTGTTGGACTGTCCCTGTTGGAACCGACACAGAGCCGTACATACATGTTGTGTTGTACTGTCCCTGTTGGAACCGACACAGAGCCGTACATACATGTTGTGTTGGGCTATGATAGTTGGCCCTCCAACTCAGATGAAAATGAGTTTAACGTCCCCCGACCGGGTACAGGTACACTTGGGACACGTTTATATGTAAACATAGTGGGTCGATCCGGAAGGTACTGCAGTGTCAGGAAAAACAAAGTTTTTAAATGCCATCGAAAGCAGTTGTCCTAAAGTCCTTTACAAGACGAGAGAGTATGGGGAGTACACACACACACACACACACACACACACACACACACACACACACACACACACACACACACACACACACACACACACACACACACACACACACACACACACACACACACACACACACACACACACACACACACACACACACTGTGTGCACACACACATGCACAAATTCACATGCACGCAACCACTTTAAACATGCATAAACCTCTTTTTTTTTCCCTCTCTAATATCACGAGAAGTGGATAGACGTTAAATGAACACACTGTGACGCACGCACGCACGCACGCATGCACGCGCACGCGCACGCGCACGCACACGCACACGCACACGCACACGCACACGCACACACACATACACGCACGCACACGTACACGCACACGCACACACGCACGCGCACGCACGCACACGCACGCACACGCACACGCACACGCACGCACGCACACACACACACACACACACACACACACACACACACACACACACACACACACGCGCGCGCGCGCGCGCGCGCGCGCACAGAATGTCGAACTGTCACTATGCCACGGACCAAGACCAAGACTTTCTCCTTCTTTGCACCTAAAACATGGAACCAACTTTAATTCGCCACTCGCCACTCAGAAACACTTCCACACTTCAAAACTGCTCTGAAAACTCACTATTTCCGCCAGTCCCACAACCTCATATAAAGCTGTCTGTCTGCCTGTCGATCAGTCTGTCTGTCTGTCTCAGTCTTTCTATTTCTCTGTCTCCGTATCTGTCACTGCATTTCTCCGTCTCTGTCTGTCTGTTTCTCTCTCTCTCCCTCCCTCCCTCCCACACTCCGTCTCTCTGGCACGCAAACTTATGCGCGAGTGTGTGTGTTGTGTGTCTGTCTGTATCTGTGAAAGAGATATTATATAAATATATTTTCTTTTAATTTGTTTTACATTAAATCTATTTTTTTCTTGTCGGTTTTAAACCCGTGAGTGCGGTGAATACGAGTATGCCTTAATTTACTTTTATGAGCGTGTTTCTCTATTTTGGAATGTTTGTGAACCTTGTGTGTACCTATATGTACGCTTTACTTTTGCGGTCATTGTGAATGTGTAACTTGTCTATGTAAATTGGAAATTGATTTTTTTTAAATGTAATCTGATTGTAAATTGTTATTTTATGATGTAGATGCATTTTATCTATATATAGTTATATATGTACATATTTCTTTGTGTGTGTGTGTGTGTGTGTGTGTGTGTGTGTGTGTGTGTGTGTGTGTGTGTGTGTGTGTGTGTGTGTGTGTGTGTGTGTGTGTGAAAATGTGAAGGATGGGGGGAGGTATGTAAGGGGTTGTTTTTAAATGGGAATCATTT
>CM065709.1:16846050-16853550 GCA_017654935.2 Phymorhynchus buccinoides | reverse complement strand
AGCGTGAAAACGCTGAATCAGAATTTAAAAAACTAAGAAACAAAGTCAATGATCTCACTCGTGACTCCAGGAAACAACACTTCAACAAAATGGTATCTGCAAACAACGACACATCTACTTTATGGCGAGCCATAAACAATATCACACATAAGTCTAATCGCCAGCAGACTAATAACTTTAACTTGTCGCCAGATGCATTCAATAACTACTTTATAAATTTAGCAGAGTCTGTACGTCCAACAGATACATCACAACCTGCAAAAGACTATATACCACCACCTTCTTTTCAAACCTTCTGTAATACTAACGCTAAACCTGGCGGTTCATTTAAAATACCTTTACTAGCTGTTCACGAAGTTGGCTCTCTTACTTCAAATCTAAAAAATACTAAATCAATGGGACCTGATAAAATAAGTAGTTCTCTCTTAAAACTCTCACTTCCCTACATAATAGAACCTCTTACTTTCATATATAACGCGTGTCTAGACCAGAACATTGTTCCACCTGATCTTAAAATCAGCAAAAGTTATACCATTGCCTAAAAGTAAAGATATTTCTGACTTGAATAATTTTAGACCAATCTCTCTTCTTTCAGTTCTGTCTAAACCACTAGAAAAACATATTCATAAACATCTAATGCAATATTTAGAAGATAATAATGTTGTTTCACCCCTTACAATCTGGCTTTCGACATCACCATTCCTGTCAAACTGCCCTAGTCCACCTATGTGACACATGGCTTTCAGCAATCAACCAAGGCAAAATGACAGGCTCTGTATTCCTAGACTTTAAGAAAGCGTTTGATCTTGTGAATCATGAAATACTACTTTAAAAAACTGGCGCTATATTTACGAGACGCAAACACGATCTCTTTCTTTGCATCTTATCTTACTAATAGAACACAGTTTGTCTTTAGTAATGGCACAAACTCATGCACTGAGATCATAAAGGCTGGTGTATCCCAAGGATCTGTCTTAGGGCCTCTTCTATTCTGCCTATTCATTAATGATCTACCTTTATCAATATCGGCTGACTCTGTCTCGTGTGATCTCTTTGCTGATGACACCTCTCTCCATTCTAGTGCATCAAACCTGTCTTCGATTCAAGCCTCTCTTCAGTCAGCTTGCATGATGTTTCTGATTGGTGTAACCAAAACCCTATGGTCCTCCATCCTAAAAAAACACCAAAAGCATGTTAATTACCTCAAGACAAAACCATCAAATAGAACCTCTAATTTTAAATGTTTTTATTAATGACAATGCCATAGACCAAGTACGCGAGCACCGAGTCCTGGGAGTGATAATAGATGACGAACTAAAATGGCAACTCCATATTGAAAAGATGACACATAAACTTGCTCGCAGCTTATTCCTACTAAAAACAACTTACACCCTTCATAGATATAGACGCACGCACGATGTTTTTTCATGCCCACTGTCTCTCCCACATTAATTACGCATCAGTAGTCTGGGACTCTGCTGCTAATTGTCACCTATTAAAACTCAATTCTATGCACAAAAGGGGAGCTAAAATAATCCTTCCTGATCCTGAACTCAGTACAGCAGAAAAACAAGCCCAGTTAAACATACTTCCACTGCAATCACAGCTTAGCTATAATAAAGCCATTCTCATGTACAAAGTACACTATGACTTAGCTCCACAATACCTGAAAAATCTACTTACACAAGCCTCACATCGCTATGGTTCAAGTAACTATATTCTACCACACACAAGAATAGATAAATTCAAGTCAAGTTTTACTTTCTCGGGTTCCTCCATATGGAATTCCCTTCAGTCCGACATTAGATTATGCTCCTCTATCTCAACCTTCAAAACGAGTCTCCGAGAGACACTTGTTTTCTTATTATTTTTCTCTTTTTGTTTTTCTTCATATATCCCGATACGCTATATTGCTAATACGATGTTATGTATTTTACATCACTCTGTTTGTTTACTATTCTCCAACAATGTGCTAAAATTAATGTTTAAATTGTCTGCACTCTATTGCTAATTGCTACCGGTTTCATACCATAGGCTGCATTAGTTTGCCCTGTTCTAAAATGTATAGTTCTTTTATACGTGCTTCAACATATATCTGTGTGTATGTGCATGTATTCTTGCGTGTGCCGCGCGCACGTGCAGGTGTGTGCGTGTATGGTTATACGCATGCATGCCCGCACAAGTATTAACAATTATACATGCGCGTATGTAATTCTATAAATTCGTATTTCAACCTGTCTTTATCACAATACCTGCTTTGCTACCTTTATGTTTAATTATGTATGTGTAATTCTATGCCTTGCCATGTTTGTATTCTATGTTCGTATATGTACACAGGTGCTACCTTTATGTTCAAATTTGTATGTGTAATATGCCTTGCCATGTTTGTATTCTATGTTCGTATATGTACCAAGGACAGATTGGAAGACTAGGCGTTGCCTAAAATCTTTATACTTGAAAAATAAAGTTAAAGTTTTCAAGTTTTCTCTCTCTCTCTCTCTCTCTCTCTCTCTCTCTCTCTTCTCTCTCTCTCTCTGTCTCTGTCTGTCTGTCTCTCTCTCTCTCATCTCTCTCTCTCTCTCTCTCTCTCTCTCTCTCTCTCTCTCTCTCTCTCTCTCTCTCTCTCTCTCTCCTCTCTCTCTCTCTCTCTCTCTCTCTCCGTCTCTCTCTCTCTCTCTCTCTCTCTCTTGTTCTGAACAGATATTGAGACTGCGAGAAATGGATGTCCATACGGCAACAGAATGAAATGGGGATGGACGGAGGGAAGGGGGGAGGTGGAGGAATGGAGACACATAATGGGATGGAAATGTTATTGAAATATTTTCTTCTTCTTCTTCTTCTTCTTCTTCTTCTTCTTCTTCTTCTTCTTCTTCTTCTTCAATCGCCCAGCTTTCTGTCATATGCGTCATGCTTCCGTTATGCGCTCAACTAAGGAATAGTTAGGCCCAGCATGTACGGCTTTGTGTTTCTTGAACAAAAGGAGAATGGACCACTAAGGTAGAAAGATAGTAGATGACAGTAAGCAAAAGGCAGAGTAAAAAAGAATGACATATTAGAGGAAGATATAAGCACAGAACTTCCAGAAGGTTGGGGAACTATTTGTACAAAAGACCTCCGATATTGTTAAGGGGGAGGGTGGCGGGGTTAGGGGGGAAGGAATGTTCTTGAAATGATGGCACGGTGCTATAGTGAGCAGGCTGAATGGGTGGTCACACAGCATTGTTCACCCGTCTCTATGTGTCCCCAAGTTGGTCTCTGTGATTGCGTCCCCGTCACTATTATGTCCCCGTCTCTGTGTGTCCCCGTTTTGTATATGTCCGTCTCTTTGGTTTTTATCCTAACTCTAACCCTTTTCATAAGGCCGTGTGCACACATATGCGGAGATTCCGTACGGAAACCCGTGCGCAATCCGCAAATAAGTAAAAGAAAGAAGGGACAATATTTGCGCACGTGTCCGTATTTCCCGGATTGCGCATGGGATTTCCGCATGAACTGTATACGAGGCCTAAGGGTACACACACATTAGACACTTATTTTGTCCTCCTTTCTTGCACTTATTCACGGGGTTTCTGTACCGAAACATTTAGTTGTGTGTACGTGCGCTTAGCGCAAGAGGTTTCCACGTCAACTGCATGTGTACCCTTAGGCCGTCTACACATTCACGCCGATGTTCTGCGCAGAAACCCATGCGCAATCCGCAATAAGTAAAAGAAAGAAGGAAACAAATATAGACCAAACGCACGTGTCCGAATTTTCCCTAATCCGTATGTTTGTTTCCTTCTTTCTTTTACTTGATTATTTCCGCGCGGAAAATCAGGATGTACTGTGTACCAGGTCTCACCCTTAACCGTGGGAACACATCCAGACGGGGACATAAAGAGACGGGGACACATCCAGACGGGGACACAAAGAGACGGGACACATAGAGACGGGGACATAACATAAAGACGGGGACATAAAGAGACGGGGACACATAGAGACGGGGACATAACATAGAGACGGGGACACATAGAGACGGGGACATAACATAGAGACGAGGACATAACATAGAGACGGGGACATAAAGAGACGAGGACATAACATAGAGACGAGGACATAACATAGAGACGGGGACATAAAGAGACGAGGACATAACATAGAGACGGGGACATAACATAGAGACGGGGACATAAAGAGACGGGGACATAACATAGAGACGAGGACATAACATAAAGACGGGGACATAAAGAGACGAGGACATAACATAGAGACGGGGACATAAAGACGGGGACATAACATAGAGACGGGGACATAAAGAGATGGGACATAACATAGAGACGGGGACATAAACATAGAGACAGGGACATAACATAGAGACAGGGACATAACATAGAGACGAGGACATAAAGAGATGGGAACATAACATAGAGACGGGGACATAACATAGAGACAGGGACATAACATAGAGACAGGGACATAACATAGAGACGAGGACATAACATAAAGACGGGGACATAAAGAGACGGGGACATAACATAGAGACGAGGACATGACATAGAGACAGGGACATAACATAGAGACGGGGACATAACATAGAGACGGGGACATAACATAGAGACGGGGACATGACACAGAGACGGGGACATAACATAGAGACGGGGACATAACATAGAGACGGGGACATAACATAGAGACGAGGACATGACACAGAGACGAGGACATAACATAGAGACGAGGACATAACATAGAGACAGGGACATAACATAGAGACAGGGACATAACATAGAGACAGGGACATAACATAGAGACGAGGACATGACACAGAGACGGGGACATAACATAGAGACGGGGACATAACATAGAGACGAGGACATGACACAGAGACGAGGACATAACATAGAGACGAGGACATAACATAGAGACGAGGACATAACATAGAGACGGGGACATAACATAGAGACGAGGACATAACATAGAGACGAGGACATAACATAGAGACGAGGACATAACATAGAGACGAGGACATAACATAGAGACGAGGACATAACATAGAGACGGGGACATAACATAGAGACGGGGACATAACATAAAGACGAGGACATGACATAAAGACAGGGACATAACATAGAGACAGGGACATAACATAGAGACAGGGACATAACATAGAGACGAGGACATGACATAGAGACAGGGACATGACATAGAGACAGGGACATAACATAGAGACGAGGACATGACATAGAGACAGGGACATGACATAGAGACAGGGACATAACATAGAGACGGGGACATAACATAGAGACGGGGACATATTCATAAAGAATCGATTTGACCCGAGAGATAGAGAGAGACATAGATTAGAAAGAGAGGAAACGTTATTGAAACGATTGAAGGGGGTGGGAGGAGGGAAGTGGTAGAGAAGAGATAACCGATTGGGAGGGGCTGGTTTGGAAGGGAAGACGATGGGGGAGCGTGATCTGAGAGAAGACCAAACGCCTGCGCCTGTCAGTTTTCTAATAACTTGTCACCCCCATACCCCCCTTCCACCCCCTCCCCCTCCACACACACACACGTGTTCCCATCTTTCTGTCTCCACTCACGTGTTTCTCAATCTCTTATCCACTCCTTTTATTTTCTTCTGCAATAAAGGATTTCTTCTATCTATCCGTCTGTCTGTCTATTATATGTTTCTTTAATCGTCCCTGTCTTTTTCTGTCTTTTCATGCATACATCTCTCTCTCTCTCTCTCTCTCTCTCTCTCTCTCTCTCTCTCTCTCTCTCTATCTCTCTCTCTCTCTCTCTCTCTTTCTCTCTCTCTCTCTCTCTCTCTCTCTCTCTCTCTCTCTCTCTCTCTCTCTCTACTCTCTCTCTCTCTCTCTCTCTCTCTCTCTCTCTCTCTCTCTCCCTCTCTCTCTCTCTCTTTCTGTCTGTATGTCTCATTGCTGTATGTCTCTATGTCTTGCTTTGCCTAATTTCACCACTGTCTCTGTGTCTTTAGAGTGGGGAGAATGTTTGATATAAAACAGCACAAGACAAAAACTGTACCTAATGCATTATAGCAACTACAAGAACAACGGCATTTAAATGCTCAGCATTAGAACCATGCATTGAATGAGGGTGGCCAAATGTCCAACGCACTGTAGCATTAGAACCATGCATTGAATGAGGGTGGTCAAATGGCCAACGCACTGTAGCATTAGAACCATGCATTGAATGAGGGTGGCCAAATGTCCAACGCACTGTAGCATTAGAACCATGCATTGAATGAGGGTGGCCAAATGGCCAACGTACTGTAGCATTAGAACCATGCATTGAATGAGGGTGGCCAAATGTCCAACGCACTGTAGCATTAGAACCATGCATTGAATGAGGGTGGTCAAATGGCCAACGTACTGTAGCATTAGAACCATGCATTGAATGAGGGTGGCCAAATGTCCAACGCACTGTAGCATTAGAACCATGCATTGATGGTCAAATGGCCAACGCACTGTAGCATTAGAACCATGCATTGAATGAGGGTGGCCAAATGGCCAACGCACTGTAGCATTAGAACCATGCATTGAATGAGGATGGTCAAATGGCCAACGCACTGTAGCATTAGAACCATGCATTGAATGAGGGTGGCCAAATGGCCAACGTACTGTAGCATTATAACCATGCATTGAATGAGGGTGGCCAAATGGCCAACGCATTGTAGCATTAGAACCATGCATTGAATGAGGATGGCCAAATGGCCAACGCATTGTAGCAAAACAAGAAACATGCATTGAATGAGGATGGCCAAATGGCCAACGCATTGTAACAAAACAAGAACCATGCATTGAATGAGGGTGGCCAAACGGCCAAAGCACTGTAGCAAAACAAGAACCATGCATTGAATTAGGGTGGCCAAATGGCCAAAGCACTGTAGCAAAACAAGAACCATGCATTGAATGAGGGTGGCCAAATGGCCAAAGCACTGTAGCAAAACAAGAACCATGCATTGAATGAGGGTGGCCAAATGGCCAAAGCACTGTAGCAAAACAAGAACCATGTCTTTTGGGGAGGGGGAAAATTCGGAATTAGTTAGGTTTAGGAATAGAGGAGACTCTGCTTCTGACACTGCAGTGGGAGGTTGGCGGGTGTAGCGTCACTGTAAAGAGGTGGACGGCGCTACTCAACGCGGTGAGCAGTATATTTTTCAGGCCCCGTGATTGAATGTGTTGTGTTCGTTATTGTATCGGTTTGGCGCAACCGGTGTATGACTGAGTGGTGTGTGAAAGTGAGTGAATGAGTTGGTGTGGTGAATTGATGTGATGATGTTGGGCATATTGATTTGAATAGTTTTAGTAGTACTTATGCCTTGTGCTGCACAAGTTGTGTGCTTTGAATCAACTTGGCTTGGAATTGTAATGGTTGTCTTACCTGTATTGGGTGATGGTATTTTGAAAGGTGGAATCTGGTATGATTCTCAATAAGTTTGGTAATTGCATTGATGGGTTGACATGTATTAGTTTGTTGCCATGCTTGACTGTAATATTA
>CM065709.1:16826050-16838550 GCA_017654935.2 Phymorhynchus buccinoides | reverse complement strand
AGACTTTAGAAACCTTACTGACCACCTTGCTGCAGCAACTGACCCTGTCATCTTAGCCCTAAGACTTTAGAAAGCTACTGACCACCTTGCTGCATCAACTGACCCTGTCATCTTAGCCCTAAGACTTTAGAAAGCTACTGACCACCTTGCTGCATCAACTGACCCTGTCATCTTAGCCCTAAGACTTTAGAAAGCTACTGACCACCTTGCTGCATCAACTGACCCTGTCATCTTAGCCCTAAGACTTTAGAAACCTTACTGACCACCTTGCTGCATCAACTGACCCTGTCATCTTAGCCCTAAGACTTTAGAAACCTTACTGACCACCTTGCTGCATCAACTGACCCTGTCATCTTAGCCCTAAGACTTTAGAAAGCTACTGACCACCTTGCTGCATCAACTGACCCTGTCATCTTAGCCCTAAGACTTTAGAAAGCTACTGACCACCTTGCTGCATCAACTGACCCTGTCATCTTAGCCCTAAGACTTTAGAAAGCTTACTGACCACCTTGCTGCAGCAACTGACCCTGTCATCTTTCATAGTCAAAAGTAGTAGATCGCAAACCGTGGTCGTTCAGCGAGCCAACATGTCAACCCCACGCTTCTACTAACATCGCCAGTTATTGCCGTAAATGTCCCGGGCAGTTGGCCAGGGACAGGAGACGGGCTGAGGAGGGGAGCGTCCCTATTCACCTATTCCTGTTTCACCTACGCGTTGCTATGTTAATGAGCAAGATGGCCGCCATATTACCCATCTCGTTTCACCTACTCAGCTATACTTTTCTTTACTATAGGAGAAGCAATCCGTCCTCTTTCACCTATGATATGAACATAATAACGCTGTTTGTATTTTTCTGAAGTTGATTTCACCACTGAGTTCTGTTTTACTGTTGCTATGCACTGTAATGATTCGTTTTGCCTTTTAGAGTGATAGTCTTACTTGAGACTCTTGCCTTTCATTTGGTTTTAGCCTTTATGATTTTATGACTAGTAAAACAAAATCGACTGGAAGTTAATTCATTTATCCATGCAATGATAAGATCATAATGGCAGCTGAATTTGTTGCAACAATAAGAGGGGGCAGAAAGCTAATCCTGTCTGTCTCTCTGTCTCTCTCTGTCTGTCTGTCAGTCTGTCTGTCTGTCTGTCTGTCTGTCTGTCCTGTCTGTCTGTCTGTCTGTCTGTCTGTCTGTCTGTCTGTCTGTCTCTCTCTCTCTCTCTCTCTCTCTCTCTCTCTCTCTCTCTCTCTCTCCTGTCTGTCTGTCTGTCTGTCTGTCTGTCTCCCTCTGTCCTGTCTGTCTGTCTGTCTGTCTGTCCCACTCTCACTCTCTCTGTCTGTCTGTCTGTCTCTCTGTCTCTGTCTGTACTCTGTCCTGTCTCTGTCTGTCTGTCTGTCTGTCTATCTGTCTGTCTGTCTCTCTCTCTCTGTCTTATTAGTCTGTATGAAGATTGTAATCTGTAATATTTGCCAGTTTATTAAATCTTCATTGTTTCATCAAAGTTTTGTGAAGCGCTCGAGAGCTTGCTCTTTTATTAGCATGATTGTAATAACACACTTCATTGTTTCATCAAAGTTTTGTGAAGCACACACACTTGCTTTTTTATTAAGCATGATTTACACACACACACACACACACACACACACACACACACACACACACACATTTTTTATTTTGTTTTAATGTTCACATCAAAGACATAGGGACAAAAACGTTTTCTAAAATTCTATTATATATATATATAGTATGAAAGAAAAATCTCAGTGAATAGCCAGCTCCGTACCCCTACTCTGAAGGACTGAAAAGTTGGTGCATTTGAAATGCAGAATAGTTTGCTTTGATAAAACTTTTCTGTGTCCAATGTCTTTATTTGTGAACCTCAGAAACAAAACCAGTTAAAAATTAACTTTGAGTAATGTTCGTGTTCCAAAAAACAAAAAAAACAAAAACAAACAATATATATATATATATATATATATATATATATATATATATATAGTATGAAAGAAAAATCTCAGTGAATAGCCAGCTGGTTTTGTTTCTGAGGTTCACAAATAAAGACATTGGACACAGAAAAGCTTTATCAAAGCAAACTATATTGCTTTGAAAAAACTTTTCTGTGTCCAATGTCTTTATTTGTGAACCTCAGAAACAAAACCAGTTAACGCTAACTTTGAGTAATGTTCCGTGTTCAAAAAAAAACAAAAAAAAAAAAAAAAAAAACATTTATATAAATTGTGCTGATTTACTTTTTCTCCCAATGGGGGAGGGACTGTGCCTTATGCAAAGACAGCTGTTTCGACCTAAGAGAAGGTCTCATCAGTTTGCATGATCGGGCTGCAATTTGACTGTCCAGTGGATGCCAACCCGAGCAAAAAAGACATTCTACAAGAGAATGGTGTCCTCTTTGCATCAAATCGAAAATCCTTAATAAAAGCAAACCAGCACAAAGTTAAACCAGAAATAGTAAACATCTTATGAAAATCTTATGTAAAATGAACAAAATAATAATGTTCTGAAATTTTAATTTCAAAACCTAATAGACATGACTAGGGAGGGCTAACTACTGAGATGGTATCCAAATAAAGGATAAAAATAGCATGAAAGAAAAATCTCAGTGAATAGCCTACTCTGAAAAGTTAGTGCATTTGAAATGCAGAATAGTTTGCTTTGATAAAGCTTTTCTGTGTCCAATGTCTTTATTTGTGAACCTCATAAACAAAACCAGTTAACGCTATATATATATAGCAGAACAAAAAATGAATGTATTATATATATATAATACATATCTGAAGAAGAAAAAAAAAAAAATCCTTCTTAAAGGCCCATACGCTTCTCGTAAATAACGTGCAGAATGATGCAAAATCGATCTGTATTGTAAACTCTGACATAATTCAAAGTCACAGACAAGCATAAAACTGAACGCAATCATACTGTGAGCTCAAAGTTAGCAAAACTGCGCTGACCTTTTTTCTTCTGTGTACTCTGCTATCTTCAAATCTCGTCTAGGGGTAATTAGCTCAAATGACGCAGCTAAGGGTAGTCAATAGGCCTAGTTTAGTAGTAGTCCAGGCGAAATTAAGCTTGACCTTGTTTTGTGATATATATTAGGTTTTTATGTCGATCTAACATGATTTGAGGGTGCTGAATCTAAATCCGTTGGAGGTCAAGTTGTAAATGTTGGGCATTTTGAGCTATGATAAAATATTCAAAATGGCCACTATGGGACTCTAAAGAACTGTTGAAACATGCCCTTACCATAATTATGTTGTATCTAATGCTTTTATTTGTAAGAAAAATAGTATAGTTTGCTGAAATGATTCAAACTATGTGAACTATATCCTATTTTTGTACTTATTAGCCCCCAGCCACTCTGCAGAGAGGGCTATCACGATTTTGTGTCCTTTCATTTGCCTGGCAATTATCTTAAGAACAATGTCAGAGGATCACTTCAAATTTGTGTGCTACTATTTTAATGAAGCTGATGTGCCCCTCAGTATACCTTATTGACCTTGACCTTTGACCTTGAGTATGTGATTTTAATGTATCAACTATACTTTTTCAACTTTTGCACTGCTGTGGTAAAATAAGCTATGTGTTTGTTTTTTCCTAAGCTAACGTGTATAGAGAATATTGAATTCCTGATACCTATTTTATTAAACCTTTCATCTTAAATGCTTGACCTTGAATTTGCATTGAATATTTTAACTTTTTGTCTATATGTTTTAAATCTTGGCAGTAATGGTCTCATAATTGGTGCATTAGCCAATTTATAGGTGGGTAAAAGTGCCGGCGTGCAATGGAATGTCGGCCATTTTACCCACCTATAAAATAAAAAGAAATATCGACACTGATCGCCGTGTTATTCTGCTTGGCGCCTAACAACAAAGGCCAAGCATCAAGATGAAGGCTAGAGATGTCATTGGTACTTAGGTTAGCAGATATGTTTAGATATGTTTAACCATTGGCTCATGTACCAATTATGAGACAGTTACTGCAATGATTTAAAATATATTAAAGCAAAAAGTTGAAATATTCCATGCAAATTCAAGGTAAAGCATTTCAGATGAATGGCTTAGGCATAAATTAGGCATCAGTAATTCAACATCCTCTACAAACCTTAGCTTAGAAACATGTTACAACAGCAGTGCAAAGGTTGAAAAAGTATAGTTGATACAATAAAATCACATACTCAAGGTCAAAGGTCAAAGTCAACAAGGCATACTGAGGGGCATATCAGCTTCATTAAAATAGTAACACACAAATTCGAAGTGATCCTGTGACATGGTTCTTAAGATAAATGAAAGGGCACGAAAGATCGCGATAGCCCTCTCCACAGTGGCTGGGGGCTAAGAAGTACTAAAATAGGATATAATTCCCATAGTTTGAATCATTTCAGCAAATTATACTATTTTTCTTACCAAAACAAGCATTAGATACAAAATAATTACGTTAAGTGCATGTTTTTACAGTTCTCTAGATACCTATGGCGGCCATTTTGAATATTACGTCATAACTCAAAATATCCAACATTTACAACTTGGCCTTTAACGGATCTGGATTCAGCACCCTCAAATCATGTTAGATCAACATAGAAACCTAATATATATCACAAAACAAGGTAAACTTTATAATTTCGCCTGGACTAGAACAAGAAGAGAGGAACTTGAAGGTGTACAACTTAGCGTCATAATAATAATACGTATCCTCTGACAGCGTTACGTCATAAGCTAGGTCTGAAAGTGTCCCAACAAGTTCTATTAATAAAAACGGGCCACAAACAGGCAAATTAATTTGTCTTCAAATAGTTCAACATCAGTCACAGGTGCCGTATTGATTTCCCCTAATCTACGTCACGCCAAATGGATTATCGCACAAATCCCATTTTTGGTGAGATTCAATGGCAGCTGGCAAATCTGCCCCAGGAGACCGATTTTTGCGAAATAAAAGTGTGTGCGCTCACTTTATCTTGACGAATGTGACATAAAAGGTAGGTTACATAGATACAGTTTGTATACTGTGTCTATGTGTAGTAGGAAATAATGCTGAAACGTTTTCCAGAACGTTTTTAGGTCCCAATGGAGATGCGCATGGTCCTTTAAGTTCTAATTTTACTCCAAGCTTTCAAGGTACAGAACTGACAAAGGTAGAAACACCACGTAAAAAAGACTTATGACGTAGAACGATGACATTCCATAGAAACTAAGGCAACTAAAATGACGTATCCTTAAACTTTATCATTGCCTTGTCAACACTCCCCCCCCCCCCCCACACACACACACACACATATCACCCTCTCCCTACCCTCTCTCCTCTCACTATAAAAAGTGAAAATGTAGGATAAGTCAATACAATTATGAAAAATGAAGTGACAATTAAACCCTATTTAATGAAGAAATGTTTCTTCTAAATTAAAACCAATATGCTAAAACTAAAGACACGATTTGTTTATCAACAAAAGGTATTATTAGGACTGAGCAAAAAGTCTATGACTCTAGTGAATGGAGTGACGTAGAAAAGCAATGAATGCATGACGCAAGTTTTGAATGACGTGATGGTATGACGAAATAGGCGGCACACTTGTTCTGAATGAAACGACGTACATGAGCTATCTTTTTATCTCTTCACCATCTTCTTCCCTATCCCCTACTCCTCAAATATCCTCCCCCACTACCATCCTCACAACAACGATGGACCCAACAATGTCTGTGAAGTGACCGCCATAAAAGAACCAACCATGGCTGATGTGTGCAATACCCTTCAGGACTTTCATGAAAATATTGTAAGGAGAATTGATGACTGGGGGTGGGGGTGGGGGTGGGGGATATTTGAGGACATGTTGTGAGAGCAGAGTCCGACGATGCAATCACTCGCTCTTTCGCAAGAGTGTTCACCCATTCTCACAGCGTGACAGAGCTACCAGGTACACGCGAGAGGAAGCATCGTCGGACAAGGCCTTATAGATAGTGCAGGACAAAACGATCAATGTTTAGAAACAACCTAGGAATTAAATATGACGTGTTTGTGTCTGCCAAAGCAGTGTATTGCGCATGTTCGTGATTCCGTGCGTGAGTGAGCGAGTGCGTGCGCGCGCGCGTGTGTGTACGGGCGTACATGCGTGTGTGTGTGTGTACGTACGTGCGTGCGTGTATGTGCATTGCTTTTTTCCTTCACACATTCTACTTTACTACAACACTCTAACACCAATATTACCTTCAGTCATTATACTTTACTATAACAAACTAACATCAACATTACCTTCACACATCATACTTTACTATAAACAAAACTAACACCAACATTACCTTCACACATCATACTTTACTATAAACAAAACTAACACCAACATTACCTTCACACATCATACTTTACCATAGCAAACTAACACCAACATTACCTTCACACATCATACTTTACTACAACAAACTAACACCAACATTACCAACACATAGAAAACTAACACCAACATTACCTTCACACATCATACTTTACTATAGCAAACTAACACCAACATTACCTTCACACATCATGCTTTACCATAGCAAACTAACACCAACATTACCTTCACACATAATACTTTACTACAACAAACTAACACCAACATTACCAACACATAGAAAACTAATACCAACATTACCTTCATACATCATACTTTACTACAACAAACGAACACCAACATTACCTTCACACATCATACTTTATTATAGCAAACTATCACCAACATTACCTTCACACATCATACTTTACTATAACAAACTAACACCAACATTACCTTCACACATCATAATTTACTATAGCAAACTAACACCAACATTACCTTCACACACATACTTTATTATAACAAACTAACATCAACATTATTGTCACACATCATACTTTACTACAACAAACTAACACCAACATTACCTTCACACATCATACTTTGCTATGACAAACTCACACACCATACTTTACTATAACAAACTAGCACAAACATTACCTTCACACATCATACTTTACCATAGCAAACTAACACCAACATTACCTTCACACATCATACTTTACCATAGCAAACTAACACCAACATTACCTTAACACAAATAAATAATTAAATGGTGAAAAATGAGCATGCAATAAAAACATTTAAAAACCCACCAACAACAAAGCGTAAACACAACTTGCAAATATGCCCGCACTCACACAATATGTACAGTCCCCCACCCTCCCTCCCTCTCTCTCTCTCTCTCTCTCTCTCTCTCTCTCTCTCTCTCTCTCTCTCTCTCTCTCTCTCTCTCTCTCTCTCTCTCTCTCTCTCTCTCTCTCTCTCTCTCTCTCTCTCTCTCTCTCTCTCTCTCTCTCTCTCTCTCTCTCTCTCTCTCTCTTTCACACACAATCGCACATATACATCCTAATTCATATACATATATACAATAGCATAAGAAATATAACAGGGCAATGTTTATGAAACATTATAAAAAATCAAATCAGTAGAAGACATGAAATTCCACTTTTGGTCTCTTAGCATTATGAAGGAAATATAAGCAGGCAACAGATTACAAAGTGGATTGCTTACATTATTTTTATTTTAAAATAATTGGTAGAGAAAAAAACACCATATATGGAATCAATAAAATATACAATAAACTTTTGTCACTGGATTCTTCTTTCAAAACGTTACTATTCATGAGGTGAGTTTTGAGTTTTTTCTTAAACTGATTCTTGTTTTTTATACATTTTAAATATTTTAGTAATTGATTCCATAAGTTTCCACCCGAGTAAAGAAAACTAGATTTGTAAATATTGTTTTTCGGTCGAGGGATTGATAATAAATGGTTATGTCTATGTTGGTTAGTTTTAAATGTGTCTGTTATCTTTTTCGGGGCCTTTCCATTTACAGCATTATGCATACATACCGCTTTACTAAAGAAAAGTCTGATGTGAAGTGACAATATGTTCAATTTGTTGTATTCATCATTTGATAAAGAATTTGATTTTAACCAAATTAATGTCACTGCCTTTTTATACATACGATGAATTATTTTCATATTGGTATCACTACAGCTATCCCACAATGTTGACGCATAATCGATTAATGATAGAATGTGGGCATTAAAGAAGAGCTTACGAGAATGTGTGTGTGTGGGGGGGGGGGGGGGGGGTGCATACCATATGGTGTTATTGTGTGCATGTGTGTGTGTGTGTGTGTGTGTGTGTGTGTGTGTGTGTGTGTGTGTGTGTGTGTGTGTGTGTGTGTGTGTGTGTGTGTATGTGTGTGTGTGTGTGTGTGTGTGTGTGTGTGTGTGTGTGTGTGTGTATGTGTGTGTGTGTGTGTGTGTGTGTGTGTGTGTGTGTTGTGTGTGTGTGTGTGTGTGTGTGTGTGTGTGTCTGTGCATACCATATGGTGTTATTGTGTGCATGTGTGTGAGTGGGTGTGTGGGTTTGGGTGGGCGTGGGTGTGTTTGTGCACGCTTGCTTTCATCAATGGTGATCAGAAGTAAAATATTGTTTTAATTAGCAAGTTTATTATTATGTGTCGGCAATTTCAATCGACTGATAGAAAGCTGAATGCTTTGCTGTTTTCCTTTGACTGCATACAATCCTTATGCATTGCTGGTACGCCTAAAGCTGTTGTGTCCACCTTACACTGTTTGAACTGTAATACCATGATATGGATTCCATGCCTTGTGGATATTGTGTGCTGTTAATGGGCGGATGCTAATTTGATTAACCTAACTAACTCCCCCCCCCCCCCCCCCCCCCCCCCACCCCAAAGGCACTGAATGAATTGGCTCTAGTGTCCTAGGGTTGTTGTATTCCCCTTCCAAAGGCAGCTTTGCCCTATAAACATTTCAGTTAATTTCATTTTCATCTCTCTCTCTCTCTCTCTCTCTCTCTCTCTCTCTCTCTCTCTCTCTCTCTCTCTCTCTCTCTCTCTCTCTCTCTCTCTCTCTCTCTCTCTCTCTCTCTCTCTCTCTCTCTCTCAAGTAAAGTCTCTACATCTATTCTTAACAAACGATTGGGCTGAAAAAGAGCACAAAATCTGTGAAGAGCAAGCTGGATTCCGCAAAACTTATGAAACCATAGATCATGTTTTTACACTTATATCAATGATTAAAAAATGTATATCAGGCCAAAGAAAAAGTAAAATGTATGTTGCTTTTATAGATTATATGAAAGCTTTTGACTCGGTGGATAGAGATTGTCTGGCTACTTCTGAAAAAGTTAAAAACTTCTAATAAAATGTTAAACATGCTCCAAGGTATTTATAAATCTGTTCAGTCATGTTGGGGGAGTGAAGTGTCTGATTATTTCGAATGTTCGACTGGAGTCAAACAGGGTTGCATGTTGTCTCCCCTGATTTTTCCCTTTCGATAAGTGAAGTTGCTGAACAAGTAACACATTTTGGAAAGCATGGCTTTCAGTTTTTTTACCCGGTTTACGGGAAATGTTTCTGTTACTGTTTGCCGACGATATTTGTTTAATTTCATCAACACCCACTGGTCTTCAAAATCAGATTAATAATCTTGAAAAGGTATGAACTTCTTTAGGACTTAAAGTTAACTTTAAACAAAGCAAAAATAATGATTTTTAGAACAGGACTTATCTAAGTCAGAGATATGGTTCTTTCAAAATACAGAAATTGAAGTTGTAAATAGCTATAAATATTTAGGATTCACACTAACTACTAAGTTGTCTTATGACATTGCTCTTGAGGAATGTTCTGGTCGAGCTAAAGGTAAAACTGTCGAAATTATGAAAACAATGTGTCAAGTTAAGCCTATGCTGTTATATGCAGCTGGAATCTGGGGTTTATCTCCTTTCCGTGCAGTCGAACAGTCTCATTTGTTTGCCTGCAAGCGTTTTTTTAATGTTTACCCCAAAACTCCAATTACAATGGTGTATGGGGAATTGGGACAATATCCACTATATAGTGGATATTGTCCCAATTCCCCATACACCAGTACAATTGAAGCAATACTCTATTGGTTGAAGCTTCAAAAATTACCCATTTCCAAGTTACCTAAGCAAGCCTATGAGATGCAAAAAATAAACCTTTTTTTTTTCTTTTTCTTTTCCCCCTTGCAAAGAAGGTTCTCTTTTCTCCAATGATTTGCACATACAAACAAAAATTAATGCAAACATCATCAATAAGTATGAATAGCTTATTAACAATCCAATTATGCCATAACATCGAAAATTGAGCAAATAGGCATAGTGTTTACATATGCATACAACTTCATCTTTTTCATATACAAACATAATACCTACAAATCAAAGTCTACAAGGATACATTACATGCTAATAGGGGTTTATTTTACATTTATATACCCACTCACCCATTGCCCCCCCCCCCCACCCCCCCACCCCCCCCCCCCCCCACCACCCGTCATTCTCACTCTCTCTATTCATACAAGTAATTATTTTCGCTGTCAGATCAACAGAACAGGTTGTGATATAATAATAGTATGTTCATTATTGTTATGCAATTAACTTTTCTTAAATTAATATGTTTACAGATTTGACATAAAAATAAATATAAAAAAAGCAGTCAAATAAGCGCTGAAATTATTTATTTTTTTACAAAAATGATAGCGGTAGCGATTTGGATGCAGATCCAGCACAGCCCACTTCCCTATTGTAACAGCCATTCCTCAAACACTAATAGTAATGACAGCGTTATGCTAAGAATGAGCTATATGGTAACCACTTTGCATTAAATTTATCCTGAAGCATGTCCAGCTGGTTTACATATCTATCAACATTCTTTAATTGTAAAAATTAAGTAAAAATTAAACTTACAACAACTCTCTGGCACTCATTCACCTCAAAGTAATTGGGCTCATTCTATAAAGTATTGTCTGGATATGTTTGGTTTTTCTTTTGTTTGGTTGGATGGTGGTGTAGGTAATGAAAAGTTGTTTCTGTACGAACTTAGACAACGTATGATTGATTGTTATAGACAAGCAAATTATTTGATAGTGATAGATATAATATGTACCGCTCGTTAACATCATTATTACAGCCTGAATAGTACTTAGTTGATATTACGATCCCTAGATTTAGAAATATCTTTATTAAATTCCGACTTGGAATCAGCGACCTTGAAGCTCACCAGCGATATAAACAAAGCTCCAAAATGTGCTCCCTTTGTAAAGTAATTGAAAGTGAAACGCATTTCTTTTTTGATTGTCCATTATACCATGATTTAAGAGATAAATACCTTTCTCGTCATTTCCAATTTGATCATAGACCAACACTGTCCTTGCTACTCCAAAACAAAAAAAGGGAAATAACTCGCTCTGTGGCGATGTTCATTTTCTATGCAATGGAAGAAAGAGAATTATTCCAACTGTCAAAAAGATCTTAGTTGTTAAAAACAAAATGCATGCTTTAATTTGTTTCTTCTTTTGAACATGTTTTCATGAATTTGCTATGTTTGCGCGTATATTCCAAACATGAGAATGCGCGCGCGCGCGTGTGTATGTGTGTGTGTGTGTGTGTGTGTGTGTGTGTGTGTGTGTGTGTGTGTGTGTGTGTGTGTGTGTGTGTGTGTGTGTGTGTGTGTGTGTGTGTGTGTGTGTGTGTGTGTGTGTGTGTGTGTGTGTGTGTGTGTGTGAGGGAGAGATATATTTACATTATTTTGACCTCCTTGCACATAGGTCGGTGGCCTTTGCAATTAAATGTTTTTTCAAATTGTTCAATTGTTCTCTCTCTCTCTCTCTCTCTCTCTCTCTCTCTCTCTCTCTCTCTCTCTCTCTCTCTCTCTATCTCTATCTCTATCTCTATCTCTATCTCTATCTCTCTATCTCTTCGCCCGCCCGCGCGCTCGTCTTTAAACAGAAATGTATTTCAGAGCCATTACAGCCTGCACGATTGAATCGATGCTCATAAATAATATTTTACAGAACTGTCGTTTCCCGCCAATGTTGCCACAAAAGCACGTGAATCTTATTGCGTTTTTTATTTTATGTTTTTATTTTTTTAAATCGTGCTTAAATATCTCAGATCCCTTGCCCCTACACTGCGTTGTCCGGGCACTAAAACATGGGAGTCTTCATCTTCTTCGATCGCACAGTCGTCTGTCATATAAACGCAGATGCGTCCGTTATGCGCCTAAGAATTAGGCCCAGTATGCCCGTCTTCGGCTGGAGAAAATCTATGTAAAGAGTTTCTAGAACAAAGGAGGAGAATGGACCAGTAAGGCAGAAAGATAGCAGATGACAGTAAGCAAAGGGAAAAGGCAGAGTCAAAGAGAGAGGCAGGAGAATGGACCAGTAAGGCAGAAAGATAGCAGATGACAGTAAGCAAAAGGAAAAGGCAGGATGATGGACCAGTAAGGCAGAAAGATAGCAGATGACAGTAAGCAAAAGGAAAAGGCAGGAGGATGGACCAGTAAGGCAGAAAGATAGCAGATGACAGTAAGCAAAAGGAAAATGCAGGAGGATGGACCAGTAAGGCAGAAAGATAGCAGATGACAGTAAGCAAAAGGAAAAGGCAGGAGGATGGACCAGTAAGGCAGAA
>CM065709.1:16818550-16821050 GCA_017654935.2 Phymorhynchus buccinoides | reverse complement strand
TTGCAGAATCAATAGTATGAACATAAACCTTTTAATACACATTTTGCCATGGTGTAGATTGGTTGTAAATATTTCCAACTGTCTGTGAAACAAATGTCACTTATGTTACATCAAGGCTCAACTTTTAGCTGTAGGTTAGCCCGAAGGGTTCTCAAGGAACAGGCACTATCAATTTGTGATGTTTAACACAGTTACTGCATCAACTTTACACTCGTTTTCATTCATTAGGTTTTCATTTTATTCAACAGGTAAAGTCAAATCTGAAACCCAAAAAGCACTAAGCTACTATTAATTTTTGCACATATTTAAGTTGTGTTTTTGTATGTTTAACAGCATGTGTGAATGTTGCATTGTCCATTTTTCCAGCCAGAACATTCTTCATGTTCATGATAATGGTCTTTGATAAAAGGATAAAAGGGAACTTCGGCTACCATTTACAAGAGGCCGTACATTTCTCTTACAAATGGTTAAAAGTTAATTAGTATTCTCAATTTAACATTGAAAACGCGTTAAAGTCCCGTTCTCGTGGCATTAGGTCTCATACCATGACCGCAGCATTTTGCATAGACTCTAATTGTTGATGCCATGGCTTCAGAACATGAGGTAAATGCAGTCCACGAAAACAGTCTCAGATCTGCAACAGGCTTTCATTAAAACAAGCGCGAAATCGCAATAGTTTGTGGCACGCGGTCTATTTTTACCACTCCAATCATGAGTCACCTCCCCTGGCTTTTTCATTAATTTTAATCTGTAAACCAGAATGTTATCTCTGCACCATTTCGTAACTTTTTATATCTTTTGGAAAACATTTAAAACTATGTATCCTACTTATACTCATCGAAAGAAGCACCGCATACTCGTCGTGTCTGTTGTAGTGTCTGTATTACGTATGTTTATTATTTTGTACGCTTTTAAAATACATCATTTTAAAGAGCGGCTTCAATTAATTTTGAAGTGTAGCCTCGATTTGAAGTGCGACAATTTTGTCAAAATGTGCGACAATTTTGGACCGACCGACCGACAGACAGACCGACCGACCGACCGACAAAGTGAGTTATAGGTTTGTGGCTTGAGCCACAAACAAAAAAAGTAGACTATGTGATTCTGGGTTGCGATGAAGTTCAAGTTATCCTATCTCTGGACGAATTGCTTAAGAATAAAACTCGAGAGAAGACAATTTCCTCACCAACAGCTACATAATAATCCACAGAGCAAGCATGTTGTGTCTTTCAAGAACATGCTATCAGCACCCATGGACAAAAGGCGTCTTACTAGCATGATACTTACTCATCGATTACTGGGGCCCTTTCATAGTGATTCTAAACACAAACGGTCGAACTTTGAAGAAAACCACTCCCATGAAGAGGCTGAAACCTTCATTGCTCATCAGGTCAAGGCTTTAGTGTTAGAAAACACTTGACAGATCTGTTCACATGGCCGCCTGACAAAACGTTTTAGTTTTACTGATGCATCTCATATCACCGTGTTGCCTTGGTACGGAGAAATGTCTCAAGTCCTTGACTGACAGAGACATAAAATATGACATTTTGGTCATGGAACCAAAGTCAGCCCAAGATAAATTATTGAAACGAAGAATCTTCTGACACCTGTTGAAAACAAGTCTCAGCCTCTTCATGGCAGTTGTTTTTCTCAAAATTACGCTGCTTGATTTTAATATTCTATGTGATGATCAGCACAAATCCCGGGAAAGTGTTTCAGTAAATCCTGTGTAAGCATAATGTTGGTAAGACCCCTTTGGTCATGGATGCTGAATGAATGAGTTCTCTCTGTCTTCTTTCCAGTTTTGTCATTGGTTGATTCTTCCAGATGTCTGTCAAAATAACCGGACATTTACTAAAGCCCAGCATAACAGACACTAGGTCTATTATTTATGACGGCGTGCTGCATGTCTGATATTGTCTTTGTTTTTGCCGTTTTCGACATGTTATGAAGCCTTTGCTTCAACGAAGTCATCCTATGCTGTATGCTGGGGTCATGGCATAAGTCCCTGTGCCTTCTGATTTGGGCTTGGTGTCTTCCATGATAATATGAGTAGGGTAATAATACTGTACCTGGGTACCCTGTTGATGAGCCTGCTACCACGAGGACACCAGCGCCGCAGCTCCTGCTTGTTTCTGGGGATGATCAGCTCTGGTCAGGATGATCACAACTGAAGGTCTTGTGTCTCCCTGCAGCAATAGTAATTTGTGTACTCCCCCACCAGAAGCATTGAATGACAGTGAGACACTTGCGAAACAACCCTTCTATAATGACCCCCCTGCCAGTGATGTCAAGGACCAAGTCCATGGAGCTTTTGGAGGTCCACCTCTTCAGGACATTTTTCTCAGCAGCTCGCCTGTGACTGACCAGCGTGTAACTCTGGAAAGAGAAGACACCCCGATCACTCCTGGTATCAGCCGCAGGACACGCAGTAAGCACCGACAGTCCCAGATCACTGAACGCTTCACCTCTTATGGTGCAAAGAGCTCACCTGCTTCTG
>CM065709.1:16803550-16816050 GCA_017654935.2 Phymorhynchus buccinoides | reverse complement strand
GGTGTGCATCATGGTATTATGTTGTGGTGTATCATGGTATTATGTTGTGGTGTATCATGGTATTATGGTGTGTATCATGGTATTATGTTGTGGTGTATCATGGTATTATGTTGTGGTGTATCATGGTATTATGGTGTGGTGTATCATGATATTATGTTGTGGTGTATCATGGTATTATATTGTGGTGTATCATGGTATTATGGTGTGGTGTATCATGGTATTATGTGGAGGTGTATCATGGTATTATATTGTGGTGTGTCATGGTATTATGGTGTGGTGTATCATGGTATTATGTTGTGGTGTATCATGGTATTATGGTGTGTATCATGATATTATGTTGTGGTGTATCATGGTATTATGTTGTGGTGTATCATGGTATTATGTTGTGGTGTATTATGGTGTGGTGTATCATGGTATTATGTTGTGTATCATGGTATTATGTTGTGGTGTATCATGGTATTATGTTGTGGTGTATCATGGTATTATGTTGTGGTGTATCATGGTATTATGTTGTGTATTATGGTATTATGGTGTGGTGTATTATGGTATTATGTGGTGGTGTGTCATGGTATTATGGTGTGTATCATGGTATTATGTTGTAGTGTATCATGGTATTATGTTGTGTATTATGGTATTATGGTGTGGTGTATTATGGTATTATGTTGTGGTGTATCATGGTATTAAGGTGTGTACCATGGTATTATGTTGTGGTGTATCATGGTATTATGTTGTGGTGTATCATGGTATTATGGTGTGGTGTATCATGGTATTATGTGGTGATGTATCATGGAATTATGGTGTGTATCATGGTATTATGTGGTGGTGTATCATGGTATTATGGTGTGTATCATGGTATTATGTTGTGGTGTATCATGGTATTATGGTGTGTATCATGGTATTATGTTGTGGTGTATCATGGTATTATGGTGTGTATCATGATATTATGTTGTGGTGTATCATGGTATTATGGTGTGGTGTATCATGGTATTATGTTGTGGTGTATCATGGTATTATGGTGTGGTGTATCATGGTATTATGTTGTGGTGTATCATGGTATTATGGTGTGTATCATGGTATTATCTTGTGGTGTATCATGGTATTATGTTGTGGTGTATCATGGTTTTATGGTGTGGTGTATCATGGTATTATGTTGTGGTGTATCATGGTATTATGTTGTGTATCATGGTATTATGTTGTGGTGTATCATGGTATTATGTTGTGGTGTATCATGGTATTATGGTGTGTATCATGGCATTATGGTGTGTATCATGGTATTATGTTGTGGTGTATCATGGTATTATGTTGTGGTGTATCATGGTATTATGTTGTGGTGTATCATGGTATTATGGTGTGGTGTATCATGGTATTATGGTGTGGTGTATCATGGTATTATGTTGTGTATCATGGTATTATGTTGTGGTGTATCATGGTATTATGGTGTGTATCTTGTATTATGTTGTGGTGTATCATGGTATTATGGTGTGTATCATGGTATTATGTTGTGGTGTATCATGGTATTATGTTGTGGTGTATCATGGTATTATGTTGTGGTGTATCATGGTATTATGTTGTGGTGTATCATGGTATTATGGTGTGTATCATGGTATTATGTTGTGGTGTATCATGGTATTATGGTGTGGTGTATCATGGTATTATGTTGTGGTGTATCATGGTATTATGTTGTGGTGTATCATGGTATTATGGTGTGTATCATGGTATTATGTTGTGGTGTATCATGGTATTATGGTGTGGTGTATCATGGTATTATGTTGTGGTGTATCATGGTATTATGTTGTGGTGTATCATGGTATTATGGTGTGTATCATGGTATTATGTTGTGGTGTATCATGGTATTATGTTGTGGTGTATCATGGTATTATGTTGTGGTGTATCATGGTATTATGTTGTGGTGTATCATGGTATTATGTTGTGGTGTATCATGGTATTATGGTGTGTATCATGGTATTATGTTGTGGTGTATCATGGTATTATGTTGTGGTGTATCATGGTATTATGGTGGTGTATCATGGTATTATGGTGTATCATGGTATTATGTTGTGGTGTATCATGGTATTATGTTGTGGTGTATCATGGTATTATGGTGTGGTGTATCATGGTATTATGTTGTGGTGTATCATGGTATTATGTTGTGGTGTATCATGGTATTATGTTGTGGTGTATCATGGTATTATGGTGTGTATCATGGTATTATGGTGTGGTGTATCATGGTATTATGGTGTGGTGTATCATGATATTATGTTGTGGTGTATCATGGTATTATGTTGTGGTGTATCATGGTATTATGTTGTGTATCATGGTATTATGTTGTAGTGTATCATGGTATTATGTTGTGGTGTATCATGGTATTATGGTGGTGTATCATGGTATTATGTTGTGGTGTATCATGGTATTATGTGTGGTGTGGTGTATCATGGTATTATGGTGTGTGGTATTATGTTGTGGTGTATCATGGTATTATGTTGTGGTGTATCATGGTATTATGTTGTGTGTATCATGGTATTATGTTGTGGTGTATCATGGTATTATGTTGTGGTGTATCATGGTATTATGTTGTGTGTATCATGGTATTATGTATTATGTTGTGGTGTATCATGGTATTATGTTGTGGTGTATCATGGTATTATGTTGTGTATCATGGTATTATGTTGTGGTGTATCATGGTATTATGTTGTGTATCATGGTATTATGGTGTGTATCATGGTATTATGTTGTGGTGTATCATGGTATTATGTTGTGTATCATGGTATTATGTTGTGGTGTATCATGGTATTATGTTGTGGTGTATCATGGTATTATGTGTGTGTATCATGGTATTATGTTGTGGTGTATCATGGTATTATGTTGTGTGTATCATGGTATTATGTGTGTATCATGGTATTATGGTGTGGTGTATCATGGTATTATGTTGTGGTGTATCATGGTATTATGGTGTGTATCATGGTATTATGTTGTGGTGTATCATGGTATTATGTTGTGTGGTGTATCATGGTATTATGTTGTGGTGTATCATGGTATTATGTTGTGGTGTATCATGGTATTATGTGTGTATCATGGTATTATGTTGTGGTGTATCATGGTATTATGGTGTGTATCATGGTATTATGTGGTGTATCATGGTATTATGTGGTGTATCATGGTATTATGGTGTGGTGTATCATGGTATTATGTTGTGGTGTATCATGGTATTATGTTGTGGTGTATCATGGTATTATGTGGTGTATCATGGTATTATGTTGTGTATCATGGTATTATGTTGTGGTGTATCATGGTATTATGTTGTGTGTATCATGGTATTATGTTGTGTGTATCATGGTATTATGTGTGTGGTGTATCATGGTATTATGTTGTGGTGTATTATGGTATCATGGTATTATGGTGTATTATGTTGTGGTGTATCATGGTATTATGTGGTGTATCATGGTATTATGTTGTGGTGTATCATGGTATTATGTGGTATTATGTGTGGTGTATCATGGTATTATGTTGTGGTGTATCATGGTATTATGTTGTGGTGTATCATGGTATTATGTGTGGTGTATCATGGTATTATGTTGTGGTGTATCATGGTATTATGTTGTGGTGTATCATGGTATTATGTTGTGGTGTATCATGGTATTATGTTGTGGTGTATCATGGTGGTATTATGTTGTGGTGTATCATGGTATTATGGTGGTGTATCATGGTATTATGTTGTGGTGTATCATGGTATTATGTTGTGTATCATGTATTATGTTGTGGTGTATCATGGTATTATGTTGTGGTGTATCATGGTATTATGTTGTGGTGTATCATGGTATTATGTTGTGGTGTATCATGGTATTATGTTGTGGTGTATCATGGTATTATGTTGTGGTGTATCATGGTATTATGTTGTGGTGTATCATGGTATTATGTTGTGGTGTATCATGGTATTATGTTGTGGTGTATCATGGTATTATGGTGTGGTGTATCATGGTATTATGGTGTGTATCATGGTATTATGTGGTGGTGTATCATGGTATTATGTTGTGGTGTATCATGGTATTATGGTGTGGTGTATCATGGTATTATGTTGTGGTGTATCATGGTATTATGTTGTGGTGTATCATGGTATTATGTTGTGGTGTATCATGGTATTATGGTGTGTATCATGGTATTATGTTGTGGTGTATCATGGTATTATGTTGTGGTGTATCATGGTATTATGTTGTGGTGTATCATGGTATTATGTTGTGGTGTATCATGGTATTATGGTGTGTATCATGTGTTGTGTGTATCATGGTATTATGTTGTGGTGTATCATGGTATTATGTTGTGGTGTCATGGTATTATGTTGTGGTGTATCATGGTATTATGTTGTGGTGTATCATGGTATTATGGTGGTGTATCATGGTATTATGGTGTGGTGTATCATGGTATTATGTTGTGGTGTATCATGGTATTATGGTGTGTATCATGGTATGTTGTGGTGTATCATGGTATTATGTTGTGGTGTATCATGGTATTATGTTGTGGTGTATCATGGTATTATGTTGTGGTGTATCATGGTATTATGTTGTGGTGTATCATGGTATTATGTTGTGGTGTATCATGGTATTATGTTGTGTATTATGGTATTATGGTGTGGTGTATTATGGTGGTGGTGTTATGGTATTATGGTGTGTATCATGGTATTATGGTATTATGGTGTGTATCATGGTATTATGTTGTGGTGTATCATGGTATTATGGTGTGTACCATGGTATTATGTTGTGGTGTATCATGGTATTATGTTGTGGTGTATCATGGTATTATGTTGTGGTGTATCATGGTATTATGTGGTGTGGTGTATCATGGTATTATGGTGTGTATCATGGTATTATGTTGTGTATCATGGTGTTGTGTATCATGGTATTATGGTGGTGTATCATGGTATTATGTTGTGGTGTATCATGGTATTATGTTGTGGTGTATCATGGTGTATCATGGTATTATGTTGGTGTATCATGTATTATGTTGTGGTGTATCATGGTATTATGTTGTGGTGTATCATGGTATTATGTTGTGGTGTATCATGGTATTATGGTGTATCATGGTATTATGTTGTGGTGTATCATGGTATTATGGTGTATCATGGTATTATGTTGTGGTGTATCATGGTATTATGTTGTGGTGTATCATGGTATTATGTTGTGGTGTATCATGGTATTATGGTGTGTGGTGTATCATGGTATTATGTTGTGGTGTATCATGGTATTATTATGTTGTGGTGTATCATGGTATTATGGTGTGTGTATCATGGTATTATGTTGTGGTGTATCATGGTATTATGTTGTGGTGTATCATGGTATTATGTGGTATTATGGTATCATGGTATGTATGTGTTGTGTGGTGTGTATCATGGTATTATGTTGTGGTGTATCATGGTATTATGTTGTGGTGTATCATGGTATTATGGTGTGTATCATGGTATTATGTGTGTATCATGGTATTATGTTGTGGTGTATCATGGTATTATGTTGTGGTGTATCATGGTATTATGTTGTGGTGTATCATGGTATTATGTTGTGGTGTATCATGGTATTATGTTGTGGTGTATGGTATTATGTTGTGTGTATCATGGTATTATGTTGTGGTGTATCATGGTATTATGTTGTGGTGTATCATGGTATTATGTGTGTATCATGGTATTATGTTGTGGTGTATCATGGTATTATGGTGTGTATCATGGTATTATGTTGTGGTGTATCATGGTATTATGTTGTGGTGTATCATGGTATTATGTGTGTGTATCATGGTATTATGTTGTGGTGTATCATGGTATTATGGTGTGTATCATGGTATTATGTATCATGGTATTATGTTGTGGTGTGGTATTATGTTGTGGTGTATCATGGTATTATGTTGTGGTGTATCATGGTATTATGTTGTGGTGTATCATGGTATTATGTTGTGGTGTATCATGTATTATGTTGTGTGTATCATGGTATTATGTTGTGTGTATCATGGTATTATGTTGTGGTGTATCATGGTATTATGGTGTGGTGTATCATGGTATTATGGTGTGGTGTATCATGGTATTATGTTGTGGTGTATCATGGTATTATGTTGTGGTGTATCATGGTATTATGGTGTGTATCATGGTATTATGTTGTGTGTATCATGGTATTATGTTGTGGTGTATCATGGTATTATGTTGTGGTGTATCATGGTATTATGTTGTGGTGTATCATGGTATTATGGTGTGTATCATGGTATTATGTTGTGGTGTATCATGGTATTATGTGGTGTATCATGGTATTATGGTGGTGTATCATGGTATTATGTTGTGGTGTATCATGGTATTATGTATCATGGTATTATGTTGTGGTGTATCATGGTATTATGTTGTGGTGTATCATGGTATTATGGTGTGTATCATGGTATTATGTTGTGGTGTATCATGGTATTATGTTGTGGTGTATCATGGTATTATGTTGTGGTGTATCATGGTATTATGTTGTGCATCATGGTGTATCATGGTATTATGTTGTGGTGTATCATGGTATTATGTTGTGTATCATGGTATTATGTGGTGGTGTATCATGGTATTATGGTGTGTATGGTATTATGTTGTGGTGTATCATGCAGAACATGGTATTATGTGTGTGTGTATCATGGTATTATGTGCACAGAACGTGTATTTGTGTGTGTATATTTGTCTGTGTAATGTTAGTGTGTGTGTGTGTGTGTGTGTGTGTGTGTGTGTGTGTGTGTGTGTGTGTGTGTGTGTGTGTGTGTGTGTGTGTGCGCACATGCGCGCGCGCGTCAAGAACATAATGATTGAATGTGAATATGATTGTGTTTGGGAATCACAATCCTTTATGTCTATACACTCTTTATGCAATAATACTTTACAGGCTTTGAAGAAATAAATCCAAGTTACATTCTCTTTAATCGTGTAGTAAATGTTTTTACTATAGGCATTATAAACAAAATTTTACAGGTAAAAATATATTATGCCTGAATGTAATGAAATTTATATGCAGTTGTCATAAATGACCAATTAAAACAGGAGGACGACCTGTACTTGACCGGCAGGACCGTTTGTGTGAAAAATGTGACATGCGTGTTATTGGTGATGAATATGATTTTGTAATGGAAAATCGGTATTTTGAAGAGCATCGAAGTATTTTGCAAAGACACTATGTAACTAAGAAATCAATCTTTCACAAGGTCAGGAAAAGTATGTGTATTTTGTGCTTGCGGCCACCTGTTTTTATATTCTGTTCATCCCCCATGCCTCCAAGAGAGGTCATAGGATTATCATTAAATGGAAAGTGTGTGTGTGTGTGTGTGTGTGTGTGCGTGTGCACGCGCGCGTGTGCATATGCATGCGTGTGTGTGTGTGTGTGTGTGTGTGCGTTTATTAATGCATGTATGTGTTATGTATCATGATAGACAGAAGGTCCCGTACGTCATGTAGTCAGGCTTACAATGTTCACATTTTGTATATGGATGCATTGTTCATTCCGCAACTTTGGGTACCGATTAAGGTCAAGGTCAAGGGCATCGTATGTACCAAGGATAAGTCACGAACCACTGGATAGGATCGCTTCAAATTTCGTGTGGGTGTGTGATACCAAGAGTAGAAGCCACGTCCCCAGTAGAAGCCACGAAACCAGTACATAGCACAACGAGGTGACGGACATGTCTGCCGCTCGGTGACAATCGTGTTCAATGTCATGGTAATACTATGATTGTTTTGCCACGGGTTAGATAATCAAACCACTCCAGTAAACAAATAGGGACAATGAAAGAGACTGACATTGAAAATGAGAAATTATTATAAATCAACACAATAACAATCATGGTTATTTTGCGACGGATGCAAAGTAGGGGTGATGGGTTTGGTCATGAACTAAAATTGAACTCTGTTGACAGCTAAAGGAGAAAAAAACACCCACCACAGGGGAGAGATAGTTGGGAAGAAAAAGAAAGAGGCATAGGGAGAAAGAGATAAATAAGTGACTGAGGGAAAATAATAAAAAATGAAATGAAGAGAGAGATATATAGAGAGAGCGAGATACAGAATGAAACACATAGAGAGAGACTTCAGACTTCAAAAACTTTATTGAATAAGGATAAGAATGAGAGACAGAGACAGAGGCAGAGACGGGGTCACTGACGTGACATAAAGGTATAGTTGTGCAAAGACAAACAACGAAGGCTAAAAACAGAAACTACAATACATAGCGAAACAACCATGGACAGACAAACTGCAGATGTTACAGACAGAGACAGTGTTATAAAAGAGAGACAATACATAGCGAAACAACCATGGACAGACAAACTGCAGATGTTACAGACAGAGACAGTGTTATAAAAGAGAGACAATACATAGCGAAACAACCATGAACAGACAAACTGCAGATGTTACAGACAGAGACAGTGTTATAAAAGAGAGACAATACATAGCGAAACAACCATGGACAGACAAACTGCAGATGTTACAGACAGAGACAGTGTTATAAAAGAGAGACAATACATAGCGCAACAACCATGGACAGACAAACTGCAGATGCTATAGACAGAGACAGGGTTATAAAAGAGAGACAGAGACTGAAAGTGACATTGACGACGAAAAATAGCTACAATTCGGTTTTCATTTAAACTGTTAAACGTTTAGTATGTACTGACAACTGGCTTTTTGTGTACTAGTTGTGAGGTATGAGAGCGAAATACCTAAAGAGAGAGATTGAGGGAGGGGGGGGGGATGAATGACAAAATATTGATTGCATCAAGCATACAGATTCATCAGAGAGAGATAGGGGATATAGAAAAAGAGAGAGAGAAAGAGAGAGAGAGAGAGAGAGAGAGAGAGAGAGAGAGAGAGAGAGAGAGAGAGAGAGAGAGAGAGAGAGAGAGAGAGAGAGAGAGAGAGAGAGAGAGAGAGAGAGAGAGAGAGAGAGAGATTGGCAGAGACAGAGGAGAGGAAAGGATGCCAACACTGAAACAGACAAACACACTGGAGGAGACAGACAGATACAGAAACAGGGACAGACGGAGCGATAAAGATATATATTAGTATTTAGTATTGGTATTTGGTACTTTATGCATCTTCGTGAAATTCGGGTTGCTCCCACCTGGAGAACGCGTCGGGGCGCGACACCCATTTTGTTTAATTTGCAGGCGATTTTTGTGTGACTAATGAGGAATAAAAGAGTGGGTGGGTAAATGTTGACTAAATGACAACTTTGTCATTGGATTTAACGTGTGCTAAGTGAATGGGCACACGGGACCTCGGTTTATCGTCTAATCCGTAAGACTCCACTTTCAGACCGTAAGGTCTATTGCAGAGTGAGAGGAAAAATCCCCATGTACCCAAGTTCGAACTCGGGTTTGTTGTATTCGAGGCGAACACGTTATCTGTGTGCCACTCTACACTGAGAGAGAGAGAGAGAGAGAGAGAGAGAGAGAGAGAGAGAGAGAGAGAGAGAGAGAGAGAGAGAGAGAGAGAGAGAGAGAGAGACAGACAGACAGACAGACAGACAGACAGACAGACAGACAGACAGACAGACAGACAGACAGGCAGACAGACAGACAGACAGATAGACAGGCTGTCTAGTGACAGAGACAGAGACAGACAGACAGACAGACAGGCAGACAGATAGACAGGATGACTAGTGACAGAGACAGGCAGACAGACAGACAGGCAGACAGACAGGCAGGCAGACAGATAGACAGGCTGACTAGTGACAGAGACAGACACACACAAACAAACGAACGAATGTTATTGATATGTTTGCACATGCAGCCCTCTGTAAAGAGAAATGAAAAGAGACAGAGACAGAGAGACAGCAACAAACAAACAGACAAACAAACAGACAGAGGATGGTAATTTCTCCAACTTTCTTTTGGCCTGGGCAGAAAAAGACTTGACCTTCGCGTTAACCCCACAATTGACTTAGGGGTCAAGCAGTCAGCCAAAGGTTTTCCACTGTAGAGATGCATAGAGAGAAATCAATGATCGTTCACACACACACACACACACACACACACACACACACACACACACACACACACACACACACACACACACACACACACACACACATACACACACACACACACACACACACACACACACACACACACACACACACACACACACACATACGCACATATGCACGCGAATGCATGCAAACACACAAATAAATATAATCACACAAACACACACACACACGCACACGCACGCACGCACACGCACACACGCACACACACACACACACACACACACACACACACACACACACATACACACACACACACACATACACACACGCACTCGTTCAGAGAGAAAGAGAGAGAGAGAGGGCAGGCACGGAAAGAGGCACAGAGAGAGAGAGAGAGAGAGAGAGAGAGAGAGAGAGAGAGAGAGAGAGAGAGAGAGAGAGAGAGAGAGAGAGAGAGAGACCAAACAGGAGGTGGGAACAAAAGCATAGGGGCTAAGAAATGAAGCAACATTTTTCTTGTTTGTTTGTTTTGTTTTAAACCCCGCCATTTGGGGGAGATAAAAGGCCACCGTCTTTGTAATTTGTATCCCCCCCCAAAAGTGGTTGGGATCAGAAGAGCTCTCACACGCACACTTACTCACGCATCATTTAAAACACAGATCCACGCGCACGTGCCATTGAGTCGACCAGGTTAATAAATCAAAAGAGAATGGTTAATATAATCAAAAGAAATGATAAAAACTTGTGTAAAATAACACAAATAATAATGTTCTAAAATTACAACCCAAATTATTATTAAAGCGAAACGTCTCGTCAAAGTTTTGTTGTTGTTTAGATTTTTTCACTTAATATATATATATATATATATATATATATATATATATATATATATATATATATATATATATATATATATATATATATATATATATATATATATATATATATATATAGCAGAACAAAAAAAGAGAATGAAAACTAACAAGAAAGAATTTAGACTATTCCCAATATTTCGGCTTTTGGCCTTGGACGCGGGACAGACAGTAGAACACGCACACGCACACGAACACACACACGCACATATAAGATATATAAAAATAATTGCTTGCCTCTGTTTCAACGTTGTCCATTCATCTGGTCCTGCCTACCTCTCTGATCTCGTTCACCTGTACACACCCTCCAGGTCTCTCCGTTCCTCTTCTAACAAACTTATCCTTTCTATTTCTCGTACAAACACTAAGACATATGGTGAACGTTCTTTTTTTCCAGCGCCCCTTCTATCTGGAACTCCCTACCGTATGAACTTCGTTCTGCTAAATCTTTCCAATCTTTCAAAACCGCTCTTAAACCTCTTCCAGCAATGCCTTTGATTTCTTCCTTGTCCTGTTTCCTGTCTGAAAACTATGTTCCCTACATTGTGTGTGAGAGTGTGCGCGCGCATGTTTTATGTGTGCGTGTGTGTACGTGTGTGTGAGTGTGCGCGGTTGTGTCTGTGTGCGTGTTTGTGATAGTAAATATTTTAGTAGTTTATTTAAATATTTATGATCTATTTAAATCATTTATGAAGCACCCTGAGCTGAAGAGAGAAAGGGCGCTCTATAAATGTTAATTATTATAATCCTTTCAGCATCCTGCATTGTTTTTGTTTTTGTGTTTCTTGTTTGTTTGTTTCAGCAACGTTTTAGTGGCATTGATATGAGTGGTTTCCCTTCAGGGGCCGCCACACTGCGTACCATTCAATCCAACTGCGATCCGGTTGTGACATTTGAGAGGCATGATTCTCATGAAATGCTACTGTCTAAATGAATGATGAAATCCTACTAGTTTTGTTCACTATAGGTATTATTAGGTACGTTATAGTCAAAGAGGAGTCTCTGTGAAATTCGTGTTGCTCCCACCACCTGGAGAGCGCGTCGCAGCCAGAGGCGCGCCACCCTTTTTTTGGCATGCGATTTATGTGTGACTGATGAGGAAGGAAGAGTGTGTGTGTGCTAAATGTTGACCAAATTACAACTTTTTCGTTGCCACTGGGTTTAACGTGTACTGAGTGCATGGGCATACGGGACCACGGTTTATCGTCTCATCAGAAAGACTCCACGTTCAGATCGTAAGGCCTAGTGCAAAGTGAGAGGAAAAATCCCCTGTACCCAGGTTCGAACTCGGGTTTACTTGACACGAGGCGAACGCGCTACCACTGTGCACTATATCTGTAGTCCCCAGTGCTCGATGGAATATCTGTATTTTGGTATCAGACATTTTATGAGATTCGTGAGTATAGTGAACGAAAATAGTAGAATCATTTAAAGACGGAAGTATTTCAGGTGAATCATGCCTCACAGGCGTCGTTACAGTTGGATCGCAGTTGGATGAAGTCGTACGCAGTGTGTCGGTACCTTTAAAAATGTGTGCACATTAATCTGGACACACTGGACTGTTATAGTCCTTATATTGTGTGTGACTAAACAACCTGAATTCTTTATTTATTTCTTCATTCAATTACTCTCTCTCTCTCTCTCTCTCTCTCTC
>CM065709.1:16788550-16791050 GCA_017654935.2 Phymorhynchus buccinoides | reverse complement strand
CTGCCTGTGTCTCTTTGCTGTCTCTCTGTGCCATTGTGTTCTCTCTATGTCTGTCTCTGCCTGTGTCTCTTTGCTGTCTCTCTGTGCCATTGTCTTCTCTCTGTGTCTGTCTCTGCCTGTGTCTCTTTGCTGTCTCTCTGTGCCATTGTGTTATCTCTGTGTCTGTCTCTGCCTGTGTCTCTTTGCTGTCTCTCTGTGCCATTGTGTTCTCTCTATGTCTGTCTCTGCCTGTGTCTCTTTGCTGTCTCTCTGTGCCATTGTCTTCTCTCTGTGTCTGTCTCTGCCTGTGTCTCTTTGCTGTCTCTATCGGGTTCAGAAGCAGAACCGTCTCCACCACCCCGCATGTAGACACGCACGTCATTTTCCCTCTCATCTCCTCTGTTGTTTTCCGTCTTTCTCTGTATTTGTCTGTATGTATGTATGTATGTCTGCATCTCTCTCTCTCTCTCTCTCTCTCTCTCTCTCTCTCTCTCTCTCTCTCTCTCTCTCTCTCTCTCTCTCTCTCTCTCTCTCTCTCTCTCTTTATTTATTTCTTCATGGACGCATTTTCTCTTCATCATTTTCACCCAATTAAAATTATATACTGTCGTTTCAGAAAACGCAAAGATGAAACCATTGCATAAGACCAATCTGTGCACCTAAGTTCAGTTTTCAAAGGACACACAGAGCAAGATAATCTCTTCACGTAAGCTAGAAAGAACGCACTTACCAAACTCTGTCCAACTTACAAGCCTTTGTTCCCTTTCCCCAATATTTACCCAAGGGTAGTTGGAAAGAAACAAATCGACGAAAGAATTTCCTGAATACTGTCAGATCGGTTGTTGTGCTTTCTAGCAAAAGCTTTGTCATCGTTACTTTCCCATTTTGCGCCTTCATCAAATGGATTCGGTGCATGTAAGCCTACTTATGCGTGTATCTAGTCTGGGCTATCCATCCACCCACACACGTATGTTGTAGATTTAGAGGATCGGGTAACGATACTCCGACACATCTGACGCGGCGCGCGAAGCCTTCTCCCTCGCACAGTAGGGGACAAGAGGGGAAAACCAGCTTCTGTGGCCTGCAGTGGTTCAAATGCTGAGCGCGTAATAGTAGTAAATCTGTTTAACGTCATCCGGTCTGGAACAGACACATATGGGACCTTAGTAGATGTAAAGATGGTGAGAACGATCCTGGAGGCAATGCCCGAAGGCAGTGCAACACCAGTAAAGTCCCGAATTTTTTAACAATACAGATAGGTTGTTTTTGTGTGTGTGTAAAAAAATGTGCTGAGCGCGCCTCGCGCCACTCTACTTTTATGCTCCGGTTGCGGGTTTAAAGAGTGGAAAGAAAAGCAGACATGGTACACTATAGTTGCCAAACGACAACATGAAGAACAACACAACATTAACAAGGGTGCCAACACCACCAACAGCTTTACTATAGCAGCAGGACAGCAACATCAATCCAATCAGTTTTTAAGCAATAAAACGGAGCTTGTAAGACAGAATGGCAGAATTGTTCATTTTCAAACAACAAGCATGAAATTTGGTATGATGGTATCTTATGGTGTGTTTGGACACAGGGACATTTGCAATTCAGCCTTTAACCCTTTCAGTACCAACGGTATTTTTTGGTGGACAAAAATAAATATAAAAAAATTCTAGTGGTATGCATTTTCATGAAACAAGCATGAAATTTGGCATGATATGGCATGTTTATCGATTTCTGATGGAGGAACATTTTCAATTCAGCCTTTAATCCCTTCAGTGCCAAGGACCTTTTGATCGCGGGCAACTATAATTTTTAAAAATGTCTAGTGTTGGGTATTTTCATACAATAAGCATGAAATTTGGTACGATAGTTTATAAATTTCTGATGCAGGGACATTTGCAATTCAGGCTTTAACCCCTTCAGTGCCAAGGGCATTTTAATCGCGAACAGTTATTTGATTAAAAAAACTTATAGTGTTAGGCATTTTCTTGTAACAAGCATAACATTTGGCATGGTGGTTTCTTACGGTGCGTTTATTCATTTCTGACAGAGGGATACCTTCAATTCAGCCTTTAACTCTTTCGATGCCAAAGGCATTTTTATAGTGGAATTTTAATTCAACAAAAAATTCTAGTATTGAGCATTTTCATATAACAAGCATGAAATTTGCCATGATAATTTCTTATGGTATCTTTGTTAAATTCTGACATAGGGACATTTGCAATTCAGCCTTTAACCCTTTCAATGCCAAAGACATTTTATTGCAATCAATAATAAGTAAATAAACTTCTAGTGGTATGCATTTTCAAGAAACAAGCATGAAATTTGGCATGATATTTTCTTATGGTGTGTTTAATAATTTCTGATGTAGGGACATTTTTAATTCAGCCTTTAACCCCTTCAGTGCCAAGGGCATTTTGATCGAGGATAGTTATAATTTAAAAAAATCTAGTGTTGGGTATTTTTATATGATAAGCATGAAATTTGGCATGATAATTTCTTATGGTGTGTTTATCAATTTCTGATG
>CM065709.1:16778550-16781050 GCA_017654935.2 Phymorhynchus buccinoides | reverse complement strand
TAATTATTCTTCCATTCTGCCCTTGGTTCTAAGCACGCAACATGTAACTAATACTATAAATGAACGTTGAGACAAAGAAACATCGTCAACAGAAACAACAACAGTAGCAGAAAATATAACAACGACATAGTAGGCAGAGCATCAACATCAGCAATAAGAACAAGCAAGCACAGAAAACCAACCGACCAAATAAACAAACAAACAAACAAACAAACAAATAAATAGATAAAGAACACTACTTCCACCACAATTTTCTTCTTCTTCTACCATTACCGCTCCTCCTCCTCCTCCTCCTCCTCCTCCTCCTCCTACTACTACTACTACTACTACTACTACTACTACTACTACTACTACTACTACTACTACTACTACTACTACTACTACTACTACTACTACTACTACTACTACTACTACTACTACTACTACTACTACTACTACTACTACTACTACTACTACTACTACTACTACTACTACTACTACTACTACTACTACTACTACTACTACTACTACTACTACTACTACTACTACTACTACTACTACTACTACTGCTACTACTGCTACTACTACTACTACTACTACTACTACTACTACTACTACTACTACTACTGCTACTACTACTACTATTACAACTGCTACTACACCTAAACGTCAAATAAGAAAATGATCATCATAAAATCATAATACACGAGTAGCCTTAACGTGAAACAGGTAAGAATAATAATCATCAAATCGTAATAACACAAGTAGGCTAATGTCAATTTTAAAAGTTCATAAAAGCATAATTACACAAGCATCCTAAACAGACAAAGATTGCTCTTGTGTGGTGCATTAAATGATCATAAAGTGTTATTGATTGGAACTAAGGAGATGCCCACGCAAGCTAGATTTGATATTGGATACTGAAGAACTGTCTTTTACATCTGAAGGCAGTGATTTCCAAAGGTATGGCCCTGAAAATTAAAAGCTTGTTTTGTAAAGGTCACTTCTGGTGCGTAGAAAAACGTAGTTATCATAACGATACTTGCATGTGGAAGAAGTGAGGAGATTTTCAAGGTATTGGGGCGTCAAGTTAGTGTGAACTTGATGCATTAAGACGGCTGTGTTGCACATATATAGATAGAAAGGAATGGATCAAAAGATACCTGAAGAACAGCATTGATTGAGCACACTCGTGTAATACTTCCAAACTTACACAGAGAGAGAGGGCCTGTATTCACCAGACTTTTCCAGCGGTCCTTGGACGACGGCGAGATCCCCCGACTGTGGAAGACGTCAACCCTGGTGCCTGTGGCCAAGAAACCATATCCACAGGAAATGAATGACTATAGACCAGTGGCACTTCCGTCGATTGCTTTAAAATGTGCTGAAAGAATCGTATTGGAGCGACTCAAGGTCAGCACCGAGGAGCACCAGGACCAACACCAGTTTGCTTTACCGCGCCAAGAGAGGGACTGACGACGCCATACTCACCTTGATCCACAGGCTGCTTCAACACCTGGAGAAGAGAAGGAGTTACGTAAGGATCCTGTTTATTGACTTCTCCAGCGCATTTAATACAATTCAGCCACATCTGATGATGGAGACGCCCCTCGCCATGGACGTCAACCCCTACCTGATCCGGTGGATCTACAGCTTCCGGACAGGCAGACCACAGGTTGTGCGCATTGGTGAGACGTACCAATGAACTGACCACGAACACTGGCGCTCTACAAGGCTGTGTGCTGTCCCTGGTACTGTTTACCCTTTACACAGCAGATTGCAGGGTCAAGGAGGAGGGCAACCTACTTGTTAAGTCTGCCGATGACACCTCCTTGTTTTGATACAGTCTGATGACACACACTACAAAGAAGCCGTCAACAGCCTTGTTTCCTGGTGTGACTCCAACTTTCTAGAACTGAACGTCAACAAAACAAAGGAGATGGTGGTGGACTTTCGAAAAGTCAAAGACCCCATTGAACCCCTTGTAATCAAAGGCCAAGCCGTCGACATTGTTGACAGTTACAAATATCTTGGCACAACGATTGACGACAAACTAAAATGGACTGCCAACATCACTGAGTGCTGCAAGAAAGGCAGAAAGAAGCTGTTCTTCTTGAGAAAGATGAGACAGTTTAGGGTGGACGGGGACATCATGGCGCTCTTCCACCAGACAGTTGTCCACAGCGCCGTGTTCTACAACCTCGTCTGCTACTACGGCAACGTCCAGAAGGCAGACAGAGAGCGCCTGGACACCCGGTCAGCGATGCTGCCAGGATTTCGCGGCGGGAACTGAGAGATCCCGCCGACATGTACGAGGCTGCTGTCCTGGCCAAGGTGAGGAGGATCCAGGCAGACCCCACTCACCCGCTTCATGCTGACCTGCAAGAACGTGCCTCAGGAGTTTCTCCTCGGGCATCAACCGTTTCCAGCAGTCCTTCCTGCCCACTGCAGTACGCCTCCACAACGCAGGGATCAGCCGCTGACCTGCCTGCTTGTGCAGAGTGTAGACTGAAGAGATTGG
>CM065709.1:16763550-16766050 GCA_017654935.2 Phymorhynchus buccinoides | reverse complement strand
AGAGACAGAAACAGAGAGAGAAAGACAGACAGAAACAGACGGAGACAGAAAGAGAGGGAGAGGTGGAGAGACATGCATTCAGTTAGGCAGACAGGCAGACTGACAGGCAGGCATATATAGACAACAGTAACAACAAGTACATGCACAGAGAATCAGAGACAGATACGACCCATTGAAAGAGAGGGAAAACGATCAAAGGAAAACAATATGATGGATAATAAAGTAATAATCAGACTCACAAATTTGAAAGAGAGAAAGAAAAAAGAAACGGATAAAGACAGGCACACAGGGACAGAGACAATGTGAAAGGTGGAGGGAGACAGGGATGGAGACAGGCACACAGGGACAGAGACAATGTGAAAGGTGGAGGGAGACAGGGATGGAGACAGGCACACAGGGACAGAGACAATGTGAAAGGTGGAGGGAGACAGGGATGGAGACAGGCACACAGGGACAGAGACAATGTGAAAGGTGGAGGGAGACAGGGATGGAGACAGGCACACAGGGACAGAGACAATGTGAAAGGTGGAGGGAGACAGGGATGGAGACAGGCACACAGGGACAGAGACAATGTGAAAGGTGGAGGGAGACAGGGATGGAGACAGGCACACAGGGACAGAGACAATGTGAAAGGTGGAGGGAGACAGGGATGGAGACAGGCACACAGGGACAGAGACAATGTGAAAGGTGGAGGGAGACAGGGATGGAGACAGGCACACAGGGACAGAGACAATGTGAAAGGTGGAGGGAGACAGGGATGGAGACAGGCACACAGGGACAGAGACAATGTGAAAGGTGGAGGGAGACAGGGATGGAGACAGGCACACAGGGACAGAGACAATGTGAAAGGTGGAGGGAGACAGGGATGGAGACAGGCACACAGGGACAGAGACAATGTGAAAGGTGGAGGGAGACAGGGATGGAGACAGGCACACAGGGACAGAGACAATGTGAAAGGTGGAGGGAGACAGGGATGGAGACAGGCACACAGGGACAGAGACAATGTGAAAGGTGGAGGGAGACAGGGATGGAGACAGGCACACAGGGACAGAGACAATGTGAAAGGTGGAGGGAGACAGGGATGGAGACAGGCACACAGGGACAGACACAATGTGAAAGGTGGAGGGAGACAGGGATGGAGACAGGCACACAGGGACAGAGACAATGTGAAAGGTGGAGGGAGACAGGGATGGAGACAGGCACACAGGGACAGAGACAATGTGAAAGGTGGAGGGAGACAGGGATGGAGACGGACAGACAGACAGAGAGATACAGAGAGAAAGAGAAAGAGAAAATTGGATAAGAACTGGAATCTAGAAGGGTGCATCATTGTTAATTGATTTCTATTTTGTTGACGACAGGGCTATAGCCAAGGCGCCTCGAGGATGGTGCAAAAACAATCATTAAAAAGACAAGAATTGTATCGATTCTTTCTAATATATCTGGCACATTGAATTGCGCGATGGATTTCTCTGCAATTCATTGTACCATAATTACCGTGACGTGCAGTGATGTAATGTGCGATACCACAGAACAAACCACCCTAAGGGTCAACGGATTAATGTGACCAATCTGAGAAAATGGGCAACTTCAAACAATTCTAGTAAGTTCAAAAAATGACTGCTGTCAAAATTCAATGTGGAATAAAGCAAGCAAACACTTGGGTGGTTGTCATTTGACTTGTTCTCATTTTCTTTTTGCACCTTTGAAGGGTCTGTGACCCGAAGGATTGTGTCATTAAATTATTTCCAAGTCAAATTACAACCACCCAAGTGTTTGCTTGCTTTACTCCACATCAAACAATTCTCTTTCTAATCATATAAGAACCGTTCCTGAACCGTTTTTGCATTCTTGAGTTATGAATATTTAAATCGGTACGGTGAGTGTTGGCCATTTTGAGAATACAGTCTAAAATCTACACCGGCTGAAAAAAAATGCGTCAGCCTACTCGTTTCAAAGCACTTATTTAATATACACAAATTATTAACTAGTATTTAGAGACCGCAATAAACAGTATCTTTAATATGAAAGATAAGATGTTAGAGAACACGAGACCTGCTACACTACATGTCAATCGGATCTGAATGTGATGCGATTGTGACGATGTGAGTCATGATTCATGTGGAATCCATGCATTGGGTCTACTGGAGCACAGTGAGCGAAAATAGCACAACTGTTTTTCGACGGAAGTATTTCACGTGAATCACGTGACCCAGTCAGATCGCACCCCGTACGATTTTACGCATGTGTGGTGCTGGCTTAGCTCAAATTTAGACATTTGGCTTTTCAAGCCTGATGTGAAAAACTAGCCCTGCGACTTCATGTCTCTTTTGTGGTGAAAGTGACACACTGTAATGTAAGAAATGCCATGTGTTGTGTCACTAATATGACACATTGCAATGTAAGAAATGCAATATAATGTGATGCCATGTGATGTGTCAGTGTCGCACACAAACAGATGATTCAGACCAGGAGAGATAGTGCACTCATACGCCCCTTC
>CM065709.1:16741050-16753550 GCA_017654935.2 Phymorhynchus buccinoides | reverse complement strand
GAAGCTTGGATTTGGTCACCAAGAGGTAGCTCCTGATGGCTCACATCTGTTTTCAATCACTAAACTAAAACAATCTTCCACATTCTTCTGTTAGTCACTTCAATTCAAGATATCAACTTTTCCTAGTACATCCATCCCCTACCTCACACACACACACACACACACACACACACACACACACACACACACACACACACACACACACACACACACACACACACACACACACACACACACACACACACACACACACACACACACACACACACACACACACACACACACACACACACACACACACACGCGCGCGCGCGCGCGCGCGCGCGCGCGCGCAAAAAACCAAAACCAAAAAAACCCAACACACATGAACACGCACACAAGCACAAAAACACACACACATAAACACACTTGTGAACACGCGCGCACGCACACGCACACGCACGCACACGCACACACACGCACGCACACGCACACGCGCACACACACACACACACACACACACACACACACACACACACACACACGCACGCACGCACATACACAAACCACATACATCACACAATCTCTCTCTTTTTCTCTTCTCTCTCTCTCTCTCTGTCTCTCTCATTCTCTCTCTCTCTCTCTCTCTCTCTCTCTCTCTCTCTCTCTCTCTCTCTCTCTCTCTCTCTCACACACACACACACACACACACACACACACACACACACACACACACACACACACACACACACACACACACACACACACACACACACACACACACACACACACACACACACACTCACCCACAGACACATACATAGATCTTCACAGACACAAGCACACACACACACACACACACACACACACACACACACACACACACACACACACACACACACACACACACACACACACACACACACACACACAAAAAACACAGATCTACACACGCACACACACACGCACACACACACACACACACATCCCACACACACACACACAAACACACACGTGCGCGCACAACAACAACAACATACAGTATTCATACGGCGCTGAATCTTGATAGAAATCAAATCAAAGCACACACACACGTTAGCATTCAAAGCGCATTCAAACAAAAACGCAATACAAAGCGAACACACACGAATAACATGGAATATAGCAGAAACAGACCTAATGGCAAGAGAGAGAAGAGAAAGAGAGCAGAGCTTTGATGACGGGTGAACATGTGGGTTTTGAGGTTAGCTTTGAAACCAGAGAGAGTCGGTCGCTGACGGAGGGAGAGAGGACATTTGTTCCAGGAGGTCGGTCCTGAGACAGCAAAAGAGCGCCGACTGCACGCACGCACGCACGCACACGCACGCGCGCGCACACACACACACACACACACACACACACACACACACACACACACACACACACACACACACACTCATTTGCTTTTTACACAATCATTACTCTGTTTTTATTCGTTTTTAATACGTGGTAAGATTTAACGTGGTTATAGCCCTGACATGGCCTTTGTTGTCGATGGGGCTATAATTTTAATCTTAATCTTAATCTTACTCTGACTGAGTACATTCTACAAAAGTCTGATAGGGCCAGAATAGATCTAGATGTTCAATAAGTCAAGAAAAGGGGCCAGAATGGTCAGCTTGGTGACCGTGGGCCTTTAAGGGGATACGCGGCATACAGGTGGCGCTAATTTCCCCCTTGTGGCTGACTGTGTCGTAAGAAACACTACTAAGGGTTTCAGTGAATGAATGACGTATGAATAAGATGACGTAAGAATGAAATGACGAAATTGTGAATGAAATGGCCTACTCTCTCTGTGGTTTCATCAATGAATGACATATGGATAAGATGACGTAAGAATGAAATGACGAAATTGTGAATGAACTGACCTACTCTCTCTGCATTGATCGTGCTAGCATAATATGGGGGACTCCCAGTGGTGCAAGACTGTTTTTGAAAATATACAAGTTTATTTATGTTTGTGAAAAGTATATCGCTAAAACGTTTGCATTGTTAGAAAATAATGATTTTTGTAAACATATTCGTTACTTAGTAACTACTAAAACCGCGTTACTGAAAGAACAAATCTCATAAAACTGTCAACAACAAAAGTATTAAGGGATATAACTCTTGGCATGAGTCCCGTGCGAAAATAGGGGTGGGGTTGAAAAAGTGTATGGGGTTCAGTAACAAGCACGGAGACATACTGTTTTTTTATCTTTATTATGCAGAGTATAGATTATTTCATCTATTATTAAAAAACTAGAATTATTTCATCGTTAAGTATTTTTCTACAGGCATTTGAACAATATCATTTAGAGAAATTGTACAACAACAATTTTCCAAAATTTCCTATTAACTAAATTGAATTATTTTAAACTTTGACATAGAAATAGGTTGTAGTATTAGGCAAATTTTATTGAAAGTTGTAAGTCACTTTAGTGTATGAAATAAATCCAGTTTTCAGTAGACCTGATTTTACTCAAAAATTGACCAACATTTGGACCATGAATTACAAGAAAAGTAGCACGGTGACCACTTTTTTTTTCCAGTTTTGACCTTAGGAGTATGTATATATTCTATGACCAAAATCTTAATCATTTGTCATCGTGGGAAGTAAATGGCGCGTATCCCCTTAAATGCAAAAAAGAAAATGTCATACTAACGTACCAATGGGACTATGAAGTACATATACATTAGACAAAACTAAGTGATTTGACATTAGGATTTTAAAATAATCGATTAAAGGATTTTCAGGTAAATGGAAACTGGGTAGGCACTGTGAAATGGTATAATTATGGAATGTTAGAAGTTTCTCCCCACATATACATCTTGCAGTATTAACGCAATTACATTTTAAAGAATTTATGTTGGGAAGCGTTAAGTATGGTAACAGAGGCAGTGAGTGAGTTCACAATTATCCCCATCTGTAGTGTAGGTGGGAGTAAAACACCGGCTTCAGTCAGCTGCAGGGTGCAAACTCTTTGTATATTCAGGCTTTTGGGCAACACAAAGCAAATACTGTTAAATGTATATCACTAGGTCATATGAATTATTCTTTTAAAAATGTCATCAGTTGTCAAAGAATGCACAATGCAGAGCAAGAAGCCCTTTTATAGAGTAAGTAGGATTGGGATGTGACTTGCTACCTTCTACCATTGTGTGTGTGTGTGTGTGTCAAGTCAAGTCAAGTCAAAATTTTATTTCCAGATGGGAACATTGTATAAGCAAAACATGCTTTTTTTCAACAAGCCATCCATAAAAAATGATATAAAGAAAAAATAAAGAACTAAACATTCCAAAGTAGCGAACAAGAAAAGGAAAATATACAAGTAAACAATTAATTAAAGAAACAAGCAAATATTCCACACACCAAAACAGGAAAAAGGATGGGGACATATGCGAATAGCATATTATGTACAATATATAAATCAACATCAATAACGAAACATTTAAAACATCACATTTACTTACCAAAATATGTTATGTAGGCTACGTTTCCATTCTTTTAAATAATTGGAATAAAGTTATCAATTATGTTCTGTTAAAGAGATACATTTTCATTTTTTTCTTGAAGTAGTTCTTGTTTTTCATGTTTTTTAAAATGGAGGGTAGTTTGTTCCATAAATCTCCACCCGAATAGAGGAGACTAGATTTGAATAGATTATTATTTGGTCGAGGGAATGAGAGTAAATGGGTGTGTCTGCTTGTGTTTGTCGTAAATGTATCTGTTATCTTTTTTGGAGCATTTCCGTTGACAATATTATGCATGCAGATTGCCTTTTTGAGGAAAAGTCTGTCTTGAAAAGTTAGTATATCTAGTTGTTTGTAGTCTTCATAGGTAAGTGAACTTGATTTTAATAAAATTATTTTAATTGCTTTTTTGTACATACGATTGATAATCTTTAAATTTGTATCACTACAGCTATCCCATAATGTTGAAGCATAATCGATCATGGAGAGTATGTGAGCATTAAAGAATAGTTTACGAGAATGGTTATCAAGGAAATGTTTAATCTTAGATAGCTGGAGTATTTTTCTAGACAGACCTTTCCCTAAAGACTTTATATGGTCTGTCCAAGACAGATCTTTGTCAATGACAACACCTAATGTTTTATGTGAATCAACTTCTTCAATTTTGTTGCTGCAAATAAATAGTGGTGTTGGGAGTTCATCTTTTGTCTTTTTTGTCTGGTTGATACGTACATGCATTTCGTTTTATTGGCATTAATTGACATGTGATTTAATTGTGTCCAGTTAAAAACATTTTGAGCATCATTTTGAAGTTTACTTACTAGCCTGTTAGCATTCATATCACTAGTATGAAGGGATGAGTCATCTGCAAACATTTCACATTTACTATTGACAAAGCATGGCAGGTCGTTTATATAAACAGTGAACAATAGTGGACCTAAGATAGACCCTTGAGGTACTCCATAGTGGATTGGAAGCAATTCAGACATTTTGTTATTAATTGAAACCAGTTGTTTTCTGTCACACAAAAAAGATGACATAATATTTAAAAATTCAGGAGGAAGGTTATACAGTTCTAGTTTACGCAGAAGGAGTGAATGATTAATAACATCGAACGCTTTTTCAAAGTCAAGGAAAAGTATACCAGTAAACTTATTTTCATTTATATTACATAGCAGACTGTCAACAAGCTGTATTAGTGAAGTGTGGCATGAATGATTCTTTCTAAATCCAGACTGATCATCATGAAGTAAATTATTTTTATCTAAATAAGAGAATAGGGATTTTTGTATGTGCTTTTCTAGAGACTTAGATAAAGCTGATAAAATAGAAATAGGTCGATAATTAGAAGGGTTAGATCTATCGCCTGATTTATGGATAGGGATTACCTTGGCTTGTTTAAAATTTAACGGAAAACATTGTTTTTCTATACATAAGTTATATAAATAAGTTAGTGAGTCACATATAACTGGGCACGCAATCTGTAGTATGTTAATATCCAAACCATCTATATCGCGTGTCTTTGAATGCTTTAAAGATAAAAGATTTCTGCTGACTTCAAATACTGTCATAGGCTGGAGATTGAAAGGAAAATTTATATCTTTTGAACTGAGGAACTGTTTTAAATAGGATAAATCATTTTCATTTGATCTATCACATGTTATAACTTTTTCTTTTATGCTAGCAAAATGGTTATTTAACTGATCAGCAGAGATATCTGAAACAATTTGCTGACTTCTTGATACTTGTTTGTTAGTTAGCATGTTTATGGCTTTCCATATCTGGCGGGAATCTTTCGTGGAAATTAACATTTGTCGAAAATAATCGCGTTTAGATTTACGTTTCATATTAGTTACCTTATTTCTTTGTTGTCTAAATTCTTGCTGCGTCCCTGAGTTCTTTAAGTGAGTTCGTGTATTTCTTTCATCATCGATATCTTTGGTAATCCAGGGTGGTTTAGTTTCTTGTTTAACTCTTTTCTTTATAAAGGGAGCATGTTTATTATACACTACCATAAAAGTATTTAACCAATAATCAGCTGCTTCATTAGGATCTCTAATTTGATATATAACATTTAATTGAGAATTAACTAAGTCTGCTAGGAAATCTTGTTCATTAAAATTTTTAAAGCTTCTATAGTATATGGTCTTATGTCCTACCTTTGGAATTTTTACATGGGTTTTATACCAGGTAAGACAGATGACATTGTGATCGCTACATTCAGAGGGAGGAGTGCATACTTCAATGATGGACTGCTTATTGTTTGTATAGATATGATCAATTAAAGTCTTACTTGTTTCGGTTATGCGGGTCGGTTGTTTAATTAATTGTTCAAAGCCATGTAAACTATAGAGGTTATGCCATGTTGGTTTTGCTTTTAATAAGTCGATGTTAAAATCTCCCAATATTATTGTTTCACGATCTAGCATTGTAATATTATCCATTAAAGAGTTAAAGCTATCGTACCAATCTGATGTTTCTGCTGGATTTCTGTATATGAAACCTATTATCAGTGGTTTACTATGTTTTAGTGTAATTTCGATCCATAAAGATTCAACAGAATTTGAAATAATGTTATCAAGCTTCTTGCACTTTAATGAAGATGCTAAATACAAAAGAAGGCCTGTGGATTTGGGTTTGTGCGGATCTAATCGTATAATCTGATACCCTGGCATGCTAATATCTGCATCTGTTATGTGTGACGATAAGCGGGATTCCGAAAAACAAAATAGGTTAAAATTGTTACCGTTATTTTGGAGTATTGTGCCAATGTCATCTGTCTTATTCCTGGCATTATTAATATTAAGATAGCCAATACGAAGGCCGTCTTTGATTGGCCATGTGTTCAATGTTGCAGACATAATTTAACCTATAAAGATTAGTGCACGCTTTTAAATACAATAGTTTTGTTTTTATAGAAAGTACAAATACAAAAGTAGAACTACTAGGATCAAAAGAAGACAGGAAAGGAGCGTAGTATCACAATACTATCAAGGGAATATACAATATTCAAGGGAATATACAATTAAGTGTTAAGTGATAACACAAGTACCTTAAACTGGTTATATACAACAACAAGCCAAAAGAAAAAGATTTAACACGAAAGGAAAAATTAATTGGTAATAGTAATTATTCAAAAGTATAAAATTACAACAAATTTCTATTCGTTATCCAAAGCGTATTGGCGGCGCAGCAAAAGTAACAACCACCACACAGGCACAATACGAAAACAAAATCCCACTCCGAAGTACAATACACAAGCAACTCTAATAAAGTAAGTACATTACTGTGACCCGGCGCACAGTGATAAACATGTGAGAGAGTAAACACGTACACACGCACATTGTACACGCAAAAAATGTAAACAATAATAATTATACAATCATAATCATATGGAATGCAGACTTATAACAATAGGTTTCTACTTCATTAAAATCTTTCTTATTCATGGAAAGGAAGTGATAAGGGGACAGGGGGGAGGGCGGGGGGTGGGGCAGAATGATATCATGAGGATGGGGAACATGAGGCAGTGTTTCTAACTTTTTATTAAGTGGGAACAGCTCGCTGCTGTAGCATGAGCTGAGATGCCATGTTTAGCAGCCTTTCAATGTAGGGCTGATAGTGGTCTGTATGAGGCTCAGTGGGCCCCATGTTAGCTCCTTGTTCTGAGGAATAATGATTATCCTCCATTTGGCTATGTGAAGGATGGGGGATGTGAGGAGCATAATCCTCTTTCATGGGTTTCTGTGATAGAATAGAGAGGGGCGGGGGATGAGGGACATTTTGATTTAAGGTAGGAGGACCTGTGGCACCATTGACATTTGCATAGCTTTGATGTAAGGCATTTTGCATGGGTCTTGGGGGAGGTGGGGGAGGAAGATGACGATGGTCAACGTTTTGTTGTGATAAAGGGTCTGGATTATTTTGACGACCAAAGTTCGCAGTTAGTAACGGATAATCGTATGATGAGAATATGGATGGTAGGACTGCAGGGTTCTTAGATGTATGATGCTGCGAACTATAGCTGTGTTGGTTATTGTTAGAGTAGCGTGGGTCAACTGAAAAGTTTGGATAGCCTCGTGCGCCAGACTGAGAACGCTGTGACGAATATCGCAATGCCTGGCGGCTCTCTCCTCTTGACAGATTGTTTCTAGGAACAGCGCTGCGCCACAGACTTTTTAGATTATCTGCCAGACGTGCAGTGCCCCTGACGTTGGGATGGATAGCATCATTGTATAGGTCAACATCAGATGCAAAGGTCTGGAAATGATCGACCAATTCAACATTGAACCGATCACAGGCGGCACGGAGATTTCGATTGGAAGGGGCGATGCTGTTGTTAAAATGATGCTTACCTTTTGCTGGAAGGATGGAACTAAGGGCTATCTTTGCATGTGGGAACTTTTTGAGGCAGAGAGCAATGAGCTCTGACCAGGTGTCAAAGGAGACAGGGCCGGATGGACATGAGTTAACACCGACATGGAGAATGACCACTTTCAGATTGGTGTTAACAGGTACAGATGACAGCCAGGCTAGAACGTCGTCGACAGTTATGCCTGGTACACAGATTTTAAAAAGGGATTCTTGACGGGGGACAAGGCGTCTGGCGTCAATGAATCGTATGACAGAGTCCCCCACAAGGAGCATAGTGGCTCTGTTTGGAACAGTCATAGTGGCCAAAATCTCTGTGGGAGAGGGTTTGGGGGGAGGGGGTTTATCATGCTGGATCTCTATCTTCTCTTCATCTTTCTCTCCTGAAACCTCAAAACAGTAGTTCTCGGAAAGAACGGCGAAAGGATTTGCCGTACTGACTGCACACTGTACGGTTTCGCTGTCTCCAGCAGGAGGAACAGCGAACCCTACAGTGTGAAGTTCTTGCTTGTCTTCACCTGAGGGGTCTGACACTGGCTGAGCTGCTGCTGGACTCTTTGCCAAAGTACTGTCTTTCATGGATGGATAAGAGGTCGTGGCAGCGGGGAGATTATCATTGGGTTTGGACATGGGAGAGTCACAGAGAGGGTCTGTTTGAGTGTCAACTGTAACACATTCGCTTTCCTTAGACACATGTTCTGGGAAGTCATGGGGCTCTGTCTGTGTACTCATTGATGTTATTTCTCTCACTGTTGGTTTCAGTCTTTTAATTTCAGAATGTAATGCTCCTAATTGAGTCCTGATAGCATTGTTTTCTTTTGTAATTTGTTTGTTTGTCTTGTCAAGATTCACTATCACGTTTTTCAACTCATCTATGCTGTCCATCAGGGTATCAAATTTGTTACATACATTTACACGAATTTCGTTCTTCGTTGCTATCTTCATGTCTTCAGCTATAACCTTTATCTGATCTTCTAGATCTGCCTGAGTGACAGAGACAGAATCTATTTGGTGCTTCATGTGAACCACTGTGTTGGCAATAGCAGCGGACACAGACGGGTTTCGGGGGGATCGGTAGAGAGCTTTTCTACTGTTTCTGATCCTTCTGCCAACAGGACTGGGCTGTTTCTTTGACTCTGTTTGGACTTCTTCACTCTCTCTCTGTTTTCGTGTGTGTGTGTGTGTGTGTGTGTGTGTGTGTGTGTGTGTGTGTGTGTGTGTGTGTGTGTGTGTGTGTGTGTGTGTGTGTGTGTGTGTGTGTGTGTGTGTGTGTGTAAAATAAAAACAATTTAAATTGATTAAATTCACAAAACAGGCAGCCAGAAACGCTGATTGAAAATGGGATGGCACGCGATCTCCAGAGGTCCGAGGTGATTCCAGCTGGTTCGCTCATGCTCGGTCAGTGTGGCCGTTATGCATTATTGTGTATATAGGATTTGTGTATGGGCTTTGAGGGTGTTTTAAGCTGTTTGGAGTCCATTCTAATTTGCTCATATATCCATCTTGTGTTCGTAACACATGGGTATGGGTGCCTTTTGAGGGGCTCCAAAGTAATTGGGAGGATGGTTTAAATTCAAATTCAATTTCAAAATCACTTTATCTCTCAAGGAAAAATTTCGTCCAGGTGCTGTTCAACAGAAACATTGACATTCAGCATGCATAAATATAAGCACAATTTTAGATGACAAGTCACATAAGAATTACAAAGATGACTGCTGTAACTCACTTCTTGCTGGCTGTCCATCAATTCTCATCTCTAAGCTCCAACGGGTCCAGAATAATGCTGCTCGTCTCATTTCTCGCTCCCCTAGGTACGATCACATCACTCCGGTTCTTCGTTCCCTACATTGGCTCCCAGTTCAATCACGTATTGACTACAAAATTCTCCTCCTTGCCTTCAAGTCACTGAATGATCAAGCTCCCCTGTATCTCTCTGATCTTCTTCATCTCTATGTCCCAGCTCGCCAACTACGTTCGTCTTCTGATTCTCGTCTCCTTTCCATTCCCTCCATCCGTCTCAAATCTGCTGGCCAACGTTCTTTTTCTTGTCAAGCACCATCTCTGTGGAATTCTCTGCCTTCTCCTCTCCGACAGTCCAACTCAGTCTCCTCATTCAAAACCTCTCTTAAAACCCATCTTTTTCCTGCTGCGCCCTAAATATTTGATCAGTTGTCTATCGTTGTGTGCACGTGAGGGAAAATTGATTTAAGAGGTTTGTGCTGTGTTTTGTGGTGCGTGTGTGTGCGTGTGTGTGCGTGTGTGTGTGTGTGAGTGTGTATGTGTGTGTGTGTGTGTGTGTGTGTGTGTGTGTGTGTGTGTGTGTGTGTGTGTGTGTGTGTGTGTGTGTGTGTGTGTGTGTGTGTGTGTGTGTGTGTGTGTGTGTGTGTGTGTGTGTGTGTGTGTGTGTGTGTGTGTGTGTGAGCATGAATGTGTGCTTGTGTGTATTTTGGTTTTGTGGGTTGTGTGTGCACGCATGTGTGTGTGTGTGTGTTTGTGTGCGTGTCTGTGTGTCTGTCTGCGTGCGTACGTTGTGTGTGAGGGTGTTTGTGTATGTGTGTTGGTGTATGTGGTCAGTCCATGCGGCTCAGTTGCTGTGGCTTACCGAATGGGGTATGAACGAGTTGGCGTCAATAATTGTGTGTTTATGTGTGTGTGTGTGTGTGTGTGTGTGTGTGTGTGTGTGTGTGTGTGTGTGTGTGTGTGTGTGTGTGTGTGCGTGTGCGTGCGTGTGTGTGCGTGTGTGTGTGCGTGCGTGCGTGCGCGTGTGCGTGTGTGTGTGCGTGTGTGTGTGCGTGTGTGTGTGTGTGTGTGTGTGTGTGTGTGTGTGTGTGTGTGTGTGTGTGTGTGTGTGTGTGTGTGCGTGCGTGTGTGTTAGAGAGAGAGAGAGAGAGTTGCTTTGCATATGCGCTGTTGGTGGTTGGTGTCACTCTTGAATCTTGTTTTTTGTTATCTGTTGATGAATAATTGATTGTAAAGCGCTTTGGGCTCATCTGAGGTAAAGCGTTATATAAATGTACTGTTATTATTATTATTATTATTATGAATAAAATGCATAAGGACATTGACATTTGGCATGCATGAGTATAAAGTACATATTTTTAAAGGTAGAATCTTTCAATGCGCACACACGCATATATGCATGCACACGCACGTACACACACACACACACACACACACACACACACACACACACACACACACACACACACACACACACACACACACACATATGCACACACACGCACACGCACACTCTCTCTCTCTCCAACACATACACCAGCTTCATACAGTATGAATGTGTCAGTACACCAAGCACTAGGTCACACAAAAACCCAGACATTTTTGTATCAAATAACAACACTTAAGGCTCTTGGAAATGTCCATCTTCAGACACACAGACAATAGGATAAAAAGTCTACCTAATGTTTTATTTTTTAAGTGTGTGTGTGTAGGGGGGGGGGGGGGGCGGAGAGAAGCAATACTGTGCCATTCTCACGACAGGAAGGGGTGATAATCGTCCTGTTTATTGCCATGAACTGGGAGAAGCAATACTGTGCCATTCTCACGACAGGAAGGGGTGATAATCGTCCTGTTTATTGCCATGAACTGGGAGAAGCAATACTGTGCCATTCTCGCGAGAGGAAGGGGGTGATAATCGTCCTGTGTTTATTGCCATGAACTGGGAGAAGCAATACTGTGCCATTCTCACGACAGGAAGGGGGTGATAATCGTCCTGTGTTTATTGCCATGAACGGAGAGAAGCAATACTGTGCCATTCTCACGACAGGAAGGGGGTGATACTCGTCCTGTTTATTGCCATGAACTGGGAGAAGCAATACTGTGCCATTCTCGCGACAGGAAGGGGGTGATGATCGTCCTGTGTTTATTGCCATGAACGGAGAGAAGCAATACTGTGCCATTCTCGCGACAGGAAGGGGTGATAATCGTCCTGTGTTTATTGCCATGAACGGAGAGAAGCAATACTGTGCCATTCTCGCGACAGGAAGGGGTGATAATCGTCCTGTGTTTACACACTGGGAGAAGCAATACTGTGCCATTCTCGCGACAGGAAGGGGGTGATAATCGTCCTGTGTTTATTGCCATGAACGGAGAGAAGCAATACTGTGCCATTCTCGCGACAGGAAGGGGTGATAATCGTCCTGTGTTTATTGCCATGAACGGAGAGAAGCAATACTGTGCCATTCTCACGACAGGAAGGGGTGATAATCGTCCTGTGTTTATTGCCATGAACGGAGAGAAGCAATACTGTGCCATTCTCACGACAGGAAGGGGGTGATAATCGTCCTGTTTATTGCCAGACTTTGAAATTGCGGGTGGTAGACATACGGAGGGTGTCTGAAGTACAGCAGCTACGAACAGTGGCGGAGGACTTTTCATACTCGGTGACACTCCTTGCTTATAGCCATACCTCAGCTGCAGTAATGTGCCACCACACAAGATTTGAAGTGATTCAATGCGGTGGTTCACGATGCATAAAAGAGTGAAGAAAAACGGAGGGAATGTCTGTTGCTACTCAACACCTCTGGGGCATATATTATGCACCAATGTCTTGTACTCTATTACACCTTCACACACACACACACACACACACACACACACACACACACACACACACACACACACACACACACACACAC
>CM065709.1:16718550-16733550 GCA_017654935.2 Phymorhynchus buccinoides | reverse complement strand
TCGAGTTTGTCTTTGAATCGTTTTCGGTCGGCCGGGTCCCACCGTGGCTGCTGGAAGTGAATGGTGCGTTCCCCCTCCGTCACCTGTTCGATGTTCCCTTTGACGAACCACAAGAAGTCAGGCTGTGTGTCAGACCAGGTGAACTTGAACACAACATCGTCCCTGGCACCGATGATTGTGTCGGGAGTGTCGGCTGAAGAGCGCACGTCATGAAACGCCTGGAAGTGTCACGCACCTTTCTTTGCAGGGACCTGTCTGTCAGTTCACCAACGCACTCTTCGATCACCTGCACGCTTAAGCCAGCTTCACACGTTTTCTCTAGAGGACCATCACACACATCGTCTGTCGAGTTTTGAACCCGATCAGTCCCCTGTAATTCCCCACAACAGGCGCCTGTGTCTACCCCAGGTGTGGGCATGAACAGAGGCAACGATGTTTCTGATTCAAATTCTTTACTTGTCTTTTCTTTCTGCTGTTTCCTTGCCAACGTTCTCATCCTGTCCTCTGCTTGTTGTCTGTCTCTGGTCAGTTGACAGGGAGCCTTATTTCTATAATATTGTTGTGTCGTCCTACCTGAAGTTTGTTGCTGCGCCATGTTGTTTTCTGCTATGTCACTCGTAGTCGGATGACTATGACGCCGCTTTCGGCTTCCCCAACGATCTTCCATGACGTGAGGTGATTTTCTTAGAGTAGGGCACCTGTTGAGGTACGAATTGTCGTCCCGGCACGAATTGTCGCCGGCGACAATTCGTGCCGACTTGTGCAGCACGTTTTGTCGCCCATCGGTACGATTTGTCGCCCCAATGTCGACAACCAAGGCACGAATTGTCGTCCCAATATCGACAACCAAGGCACTAATTGTCGTCCCTTGCACAATTCCTATATGCTGCACTGAGGCACACATTGTCGCCCCCCATGCATATGATTCACTGGAGCACATTTTGTCGCCCCTGGACACAATTTGCTTAATAATAAGTGCTTTATAATAATAGTGCCCACTAAGGCACAAGGCCAAATAAGGTACAGGCCCACTAAGGTACAAGGCCAAATAAGGTACAGGCCCACTAAGGCACAAGGCCAAATAAGGTACAGGCCCACTAAGGCACAGTCCCATAAGGCACAACACCACTGAGGCACAGGCCCACTTATTTAACAGCTTGTTTGTGAATTGTGACTGCTGTTGTACCTTCAGCAATGTAGATGACCAGTGGTCAGTGTCACTGACCAGCAGTCGCCTTGACGTATATTCGCTATTTTCACTATTTAGTAGCTTATTAATGTGTTATGAGCTAAGGCACAGGCCCATTAAGGCACACCTATTTAGCACAATATTGATGTATTATGATTGTTTTTAAACCTTCTGCAATGTGCATGACCAGTTGTCAGTAACACAGACCAGTGACCATTTTGTCCGAATGTCCCCATTGTCACCACTTGACGGGTTATGAATGTCTTAGGAGTGTTTTTAAACCTTTTGCAATGTAGATGACCAGTGGTCTGTGTCACTGACCAGTGATCAATTTGATATAATTTCCCCATTTTCAACTTTTGATGGGTTATGAATGTCTTACAATTGTTTTTAAACCGTTTGCAATGTAGATGACCAGTGGTCAGTGCCATTGACCAGTGGTAGTTCTGACCTAATTTCAACGTTTTCACAGTTAAACAGCTTCTTAATGTCTTATGAATGCTGTTTTTAAAAAATTGCAATGGAGATGACCGGTGATTAGTGGCACTGACCAGTGGTCATTTTGATCTAATTTCTCAATTTCATCGTTTGACAGCTTATTCATCTATTATGAGTGTCATTAAACCTTTTACAATGTATATGGCCAGTGGTCATCTGTAGCGCAGACCACTGGTCATTTACATTGCAAAAGGTTTAAAACACTTGTATTACATTAATATGGTACTAAATAGGTGTGTCTTAGTGGGCCTCTGTCTTAGGTGGGCCTCTGTCTTAGTGGGCCTCTGTCTTAGTGGGCCTCTGTCTTAGTGGGCCTGTCTTAGCCAGTGGGCCTCTGTCTTAGGCCTCTGTCTTATCCCTGTCTTAGTGGGCCTGCGCCAGGGCATCCCCCTGCAATGTACAAATGATGACGGATGGCCTTTTGATTTATTTTAATGAATGTCCATATTTTCGTTTGCATTGTTGCTGTAGGTTTATCTTTTCGTGCCAGTTTTATAAGTACGACGGGGTTTTTTTTGTAAGTTTGATGATGATAACGAATAATGAATGTGGCGTCTTAACTATCTTTTTTTCTGTTGCCTATTGTATTATGTGCCAGATCTTGCTTTGATTTTTGAAATGTTGATGGTAATATGGTTCTTTCTTTTTTCTTTTGTGTTGTTGTTTTTTATTTTTTAAATCACCTAATCATTGGCTAATTTGATATCACTATTTATGGTTCCTGTATATCTTTTCCTCTTTACAGCAGATCTTTCTTTCTCTTTGGAGCAGATGGTTGCTCTTGTTGCTTTTTGTTGTTGTTTTGTAGTGAAATACTTTGGTCAATTTTGAATGTTGTCTGTTGATGCTGTAGATTCTTTTCATTGCTTTTACTTTGTCATGCACCTGTCACAATCCAACAGACAGGCAAGGAAAGTGGTCGAGGCATTTACCCAAAGAATCAGTCTTCCAAATAAAAACAGAGGCGTGAAATAACGAACAGGATGATATAATCTTCGATTAAAAGTCAAATAATGTGCACATAGAAATAACTATGATTATGAAATCAAAATAAAATAAATGATTAGTCAAACTAAAAGAATAATGAAGTTAAAATAATAATTACCCTACCAGAAAGGAACACGCATTCACAAACACACCCTGCCTGCCTGCTGGTCCCATACACACTAACTATAGTCTCCACCAGCTTATTAGCCATTCGCCCGCCAAAATCTGTCATCCAATCAACTACACGAGAGTATACGAGAGTATCTCCACCAAACCACAAGCGCACGCACACACGCTCAAAGACATGGCTACACCTATACTAAGCAACAAAATAAAAAGTCACTTTTGTGACAGCACCGAACTTTGTTAGATCATAAGTGTTTTGTTTGTGATTTTTCATTTTATTTGGAATTTTAAAACCCTCTCAAAACTTCTCTCTCTTAGGATTTTTGAGAGATTTTTAGCTTTCTATCGGTGATCGTTTTCGTTCTTTTTGATTGAAGTCAATAAAAACAAAGAGGGAAAGGTTTGTCTTCTTAGTAGTCAACTAATGTTTTGCAACGGAGAATGGTAATGGTAGTTTTCTATGTGGTTTGTGTTTCGTTAAGAGAGGAAAAGGACAAACCACATGGTGTGCTGTTAATAACTTGTGCCCGCATGCATATACGACAACACAACATACACTACTCTACAAACTACCATACAACAGGCCTCTAGTCATATACGACAACACAACATACACTACACTACAAACTACCATACTACAGGCCTCTAGTCATATACGACAACACAACATACACTACACTACAAACTACCATACTACAGGCCTCTAGTCATATACGACAACACAACATACACTACACTACAAACTACCATACTACAGGCCTCTAGTCATATACGACAACACAACATATAATACACTACAAACTACCATACTACAGGCCTCTAGTCATATACGACAACACAACATACACTACACTACAAACTACCATACAACAGGCCTCTAGTCATATACGACAACACAACATACACTACACTACAAACTACCATACTACAGGCCTCTAGTCATATACGACAACACAACATACACTACACTACACTACCATACTACAGACCTCTAGTCATATACGACAACACAACATACACTACACTACAAACTACCATACTACAGGCCTCTAGTCATATACGACAACACATACATACACTACAAACTACCATACTACAGGCCTCTAGTCATATACGACAACAACATACACTACACTACAAACTACCATACTACAGGCCTCTAGTCATATACGACATTACAACATACACTACACTACAAACTACCATACTACAGGCCTCTAGTCATATACGACAGCACAACATATATTACACTACAAACTACCATACTACAGGCCTCTAGTCATATACGACAACACAACATACACTACACTACAAACTACCATACTACAGGCCTCTAGTCATATACGACAACACAACATACACTACACTACAAACTACCATACTACAGGCCTCTAGTCATATACGACAACACAACATACACTACACTACAAACTACCATACTACAGGCCTCTAGTCATATACGACAACACAACATACACTACAAACTACCATACTACAGGCCTCTAGTCATATACGACAACACAACATACACTACAAACTTCCATACTACAGGCCTCTAGTCATATACGACAACACAACATACACTACACTACAAACTACCATACTACAGGCCTCTAGTCATATACGACAACACAACATACACTACACTACAAACTACCATACTACAGGCCTCTAGTCATATACGACATTACAACATACACTACACTACAAACTACCATACTACAGGCCTCTAGTCATATACGACATTACAACATACACTACACTACAAACTACCATACTACAGGCCTCTAGTCATATACGACAACACAACATACACTACACTACAAACTACCATACTACAGGCCTCTAGTCATATACGACAACACAACATACACTACACTACAAACTACCATACTACAGGCCTCTAGTCATATACGACAACACAACATACACTACACTACAAACTACCATACTACAGGCCTCTAGTCATATACGACAACACAACATACACTACACTACAAACTACCATACTACAGGCCTCTAGTCATATACGACAACACAACATACACTACACTACAAACTACCATACTACAGGCCTCTAGTCATATACGACAACACAACATATAATACACTACAAACTACCATACTACAGGCCTCTAGTCATATACGACAACACAACATATAATACACTACAAACTACCATACTACAGGCCTCTAGTCATATACGACAACACAACATACACTACACTACAAACTACCATACTACAGGCCTCTAGTCATATACGACAACACAACATACACTACACTACAAACTACCATACTACAGGCCTCTAGTCATATACGACAACACAACATACACTACACTACAAACTACCATACTACAGGCCTCTAGTCATATACGACAACACAACATACACTACACTACAAACTACCATACTACAGGCCTCTAGTCATATACGTACCAAAGGTGTGTACCTACTGACACAATAATACGCCGTTAAACAATGCAAATGTGCAGTTTGTATCAGAGTGGCACTGCTCGTGTTCACTGACCACTTGTAAGCTGTACAAGATACGCATGAGACGTTTTAATGAGGTACCGTAATACAGCTCCCTTCAAAAAAAAAAGTCTTCCATGGAGAGTGAAACATGGAGAGTTGTATAATATGTTGAGTCAATACTTATGATGGAACAAAACAAAAAGACAACGCTACACGGAATATAGTTTATAACAAAACAAAAGCAACACAACAACAACAGAACACAATAACTGAATTTCAATACTTTGAGTGCGTACAGTGTTTGCGTTTGCGCATACGTAAACGTATCCGTAATCCGCAAATAAAAATCCAAAAATGAAAATTATGAAGAGTGTACACACTACACGCGCAAACCCACGCGTAAACCCATCCGTATTCGCCCTACATTAAGCTATAGGCTTGCGCAAGCCATTTGCGTATTGCGGATGCACTTATGTACGCGGCCTAACAAAGAAACGTAAACAATGTCTCAGAGAAATAGGTCATAGTGAAACAGGGGATTTTCTATCAAAATCAACACAGTCACCGAACACGCGTCCCGGACATTTGCGTCCAGGACAATTCCGCCCGGACATTTGCGTCCGAAGTCATTTGCGTGCCAGACAATTGCGTACTGGGACATTTGTGTACCGTGCAAATGCGTCCTATGAGAGTTGCGTCCCGGATAACCGCCACGGGGGCCGGACACTTGCGTTCCGGACACTTGCGTCCAGCGCATATACGTGCCCATGAGAGTTGCTTGCACACACACACACGCACGCACGCACACACACACACACACACACACACACACACACACACACACCCACACACACACACACACACACACACACACACACACACACACACACACACACACACACACACACACACACACACACACACACATAAATAAATAAATAGATAAATTATTATTACATTTGTGTTTGTTTACACTTTTTATACATATTGTATATGCAAGTGTGTGTATGTGTGTGTGTGTGTTGTTTGTGTGTGTGTGTGTGTGTGTGTGTGTGTGTGTGTGTGTGTGTGTGTGTGTGTGTGTGTGTGTGTGTGTGTGTGTGTGTGTGTGTGTGTGTGTGTGTGTGTGTGTGTGTGTGTGTGTGTGTGTGTGTGTGTGTGTGTGTGTGTGTGTGTGTGTGTGTGTGTGTGTGTGTGTGTGTGTGTGTGTGTGTGTGTGTGTGTGTGTGTGTGTGTCTGTGTATGCGTCTGTGTGTGTTTTTGTGTTTCTGTGTTTGTGTGTGCGGTGAACTTTCAACAAAGGAAATCACTTTTGTTTTTGTTTGTGGCACAAGCCACAAACCTATAACTCACTTTGTCGGTCTGTCGGTCTGTCGGTCGGTCAGTCGGTCGGTCGGTCCAAAATTGTCGCACTTCAAATCGAGGCTACAATATTGTCGCACTTCAAATCGAGGCTGCACTTCAAATTGAGGCTGCTCTTTAAAATGATGTTTCGTTTTCAACAAGCCTCGTTGTGGATCCGAAAAGCTGTTAATACCATACAAATTCAAGTGATACTACTTGAATTTGCAGTCAACTTTAAGCATAACCGTTTCAAAGAGTCTTTCTATTCCTAAAATGCTACATTTTCAAATACAACAACGCTAAAAGTTTAATTTGTACATAAATGAATGGATACAAAGTAAGGTAAAATGCAACAGAGATACAATTATAATCATTCTTATACAGTCAAAATGCAAATTAAAACAGCCTAGAAATACGACGTCACGTCGTGGATTGGCTGAGGTTCATGAAACCGTTGACTTTTATCGCTTCTCGGCCTTTTGGCTAAGATCAAAGTGTTAGCTCATGGTATTTTGCCAATTGCTTACCTTCTTAACCATTTCAATATGCCTATTGATATCAAATGTAGTTTTTGTAAATTTGGGGTGGAAACTGTTTCTCATTTGTTTTAGTATTGTCCCCATATTCAACAGACGAAAAAGTATTTGGTTAAATGGTTGAAAGACCTTGGAGTTATTATTTCTTTAGATTGTATACGTTTTTCTGTTATTAGTTGTACCAGCCTTAGTTTGCATCAGAAATCTGCAGTTTTTGTTTTGTTATCAGAATATAGGTATGCTATTTGGCTATGTCGAAACAATGCTCGTTTTGACAAAAAAGTTATTACGCCTATTGAAATTTGTTCTTTTTTTCTGTCACGTATCAGATCGCGTTTATATATTGATTTTGAGCGTTTGGGTGACCTCGAATTTATTTCGATTTGGGAGTTTTCTAGTTTATGTGATGTTTCAGACGAGGGTCTAGTGTTTAATTTTAGCATCACTTGAGTTATTTCCCTTCTTTTTTTTCTTTTTTTTTTTTTGCTTATTGGGGAAAAGATCGGGGGAAGGGTGGGGTGTGTGTGCTAATGAGTGTACAAGGGTGTATGTAGATGAGTGTGTGAGTGTGTGAAGGAGATAAATGCTATGTTTTGTATAATGCTGGTGTGTTTGAATTGAATGTGGAGTGTGAATGTGTGAGTGTTGATTTGATGCTGGTTGATTATATGTATATATTGTAACATGTATTATTGAATAAAGATCCTTGCAGAAGAATTTGTGGCGGTGCCATAGCCAATGAGGTTTAACCGAGGCGTGGTCACCGCTACAGCTATCTATATTAATATTAAAAAATCGGGACTTTACTGGTTTCGTACTGCCTCCGGGCATTGCCTCCAGTATTGTTCCAACCATATTTGTATTTACAAATGTCCCATATGTGTCTGCTTCAGACCAAGAGGACGTAAAACTCCATTTTCTCTCTCTCTCTCTCTGAATAAAGATCCTTTATAAAAATGAAAAAAGTATCTGTTCTTATCAGCTTAATATCTGATACGCTTCCTATCGGGGGCTTCGATATTAAATTGATTTTTGAACCTCGGCGAAGTGTCAGGGCTTGCTCCACCTTCGCCACGGGTTGGCCTGGTATTGCAGTACCTCCAGGATCGGTCCACTCTCCCCAAGGGGAGAAAATCCAAAGTAACTTTCTTTCCTCTGTTTTTGTTTGTGGCACAAGCCACAAACCTATAACTCACTTTGTCGGTCTGTCGGAAGGTCCAAAATTGTCGCACTTCAAATCGAGGCTGCACTTCAAATTGAGGCTGCTCTTTAAAATGATGTTTCGTTTTCAATTGTCGCACGCCACAAACGATTGCGAATCCGCGCTTGTTATTATATATGGGTCTGTGACTCACAAATTAAATATGTATAAACTAAGTCTCTTGATTATACTCTTGTCCCCCCCCCCCCCTCCTCTCTCTCTTTCTGTTTTTCTTTCTCCCTTTCTGTCTCTTTCTCTGTTTCTCTTTCCTCTTCTCTTTCTCTCTGTTTTTTCTCCCCCTTTCTGTCTCTCTCAGTCTATCTTTCCTCATCTCTCTCTGTTTCTCTCTGTCTCTCTGTCTCTCTCTCTCTCTCTCTCTCTCTCTCTCTCTCTCTCTCTCTCTCTCTCTCTCTCTCTCTCTCTCTCTCTCTCTCTCTCTCTCTCTCTCTCTCTCTCTCTCTCTCTCCGCATCATGAGTGTACCTATACATACTTCAAATAAAATAGTGTACGGAGAAACAGGACGCTATCCTCTTTATATAAGAACTTATACTAAAGTTATTAAATATTGGTTAAGGTTAGTTAACCTGCCCATGAGCAGAATATCTAGACAAGCTTATGAAATGTTAGTTATCCAGCATGAAAAAGGAAAATATAATTGGGTTTCATATGTCAAAAAAGTGTTAACTGAAAATGGTTTTGGGATAGTTTGGGTATCTCAAGGGGTAGGAAATCCAGTTCAATTTGTTTCTGAATTTAGAGATAGGCTAATATGTTGCTGCAAGCAAAACTGGCATGCAAATATAGATGGAAACCCTAAATATGATTGGTTTATGTCCTTCAAAAATACTTTTGAGATGGAAAAATATCTGATGACTATTTCGCACAGGTATCATAGAGCTAGTCTTGCTAAATTCCGTACACGGACTTTAGGCCTCAATGCCAATAAGAAATGGTTTGAAGTTTCCTCTCAAAATTCATGCTTAATGTGTTCAGTCCCAAACTGTATTGAAAATGAAATACATTTTGTTTTTGATTGTTCAGCATACGAAGAAATTCGGGGAAAGTGTAGTGTATTTAAAGAGCCAGTCATACAGGGAAGAAATTTGGCTCCACTTCTATTGAGTAAGAAAGAAGAATGGATTATTTATTTTGCTAAGTTTATTGCAGAAGCAACTAATCTTCGAAAAAAACAAATGCTAATACATAATTATAATATTATATAAGATACTATACTGTTACTGCTGATACCTGAAATATCATAGTCGCCATTTTTTTGTGTTGCTGTCCAGCCTAAAATTTAGCAAAAGAATACTATAATTTATTGTTCGTAACGATGCGGGTACCAGATGGATGGTTTGTTAGTATGCTATGGTTTTGTATTCCTAGAAAATAATATTATATGCTCGCAATGATGTTGGATGATTGGTTTGTTTGTTGTCCATTGTTTATTCTATTCTAACATGGAATAATATATATGCTTGCAAGGATGTAGGTTTAGGATTGCTAGTATGTTAGTAAAATTGTGTGTGCGTGTGCGAGAGAGAGAGAGAGAGAGAGAGAGAGAGAGAGAGAGAGAGAGAGAGAGAGAGAGAGAGAGAGAGAGAGAGAGAGAGAGAGAGAGAGAGAGAGAGAGAGAGAGAGAGAGAGAGTGAGTGTGAGTATGTGTGGAGAGAGAGAGAGAGAGAGAGAGAGAGAGAGAGTGTAAGTGTAATTAAGTGTTTATACATGTATCCATGGGTAAATGTATAAGTGTGTAGGTGTGTATGGGATACATGTATAAGCTGTTTACTTGGAAGAAAGTAGAAAAAGTAAAGAAGAAAAGTTGTAAGAATAGGACTATTGAGCTATGTTTTTCATTTGTTCCAGTGTTGCCTACCTTGAATGTTAAATGGTTGTTCCCCCCTTGCCATAAGGGCGTTTGTTTGCTAATGGCAATAAACAGATTTGATTTGATTTGATTTGATTTTGATTTGATCTCTCTCTCTCTCTCTCTCTCTCTCTCTCTCTCTCTCTCTCTCTCTCTCTCTCTCTCTCTCTCTCTCTCTCTCTCTCTCTCTCTCTCTCTCTCTCTCTCTCTCTCTCTCTCTCTCTCTCTCTCTCTCTCTCTCTCTCTCTCTCTCTCTCTCTCTCTCTCTCTCTCTCTCTCTCTCTCTCTCTCATTCTGGCCTCTGACCGTCGAAGGGAGAGGACGGATTTTTGTGAGCTCTCATTCAGTGCACTATGAATGACAGTGGCTTATCACGCAGTGATTTGTTACCTGTGTCGCAGGAACGGTTTGAAATAAGGAGTGCTGAGATTATACACAGCCTTCATGTACAAGGAGCTTTCCTCAGTCAACAAATCTCTGACAATTTTAACAAGCTTCAATATTCTCTCCAGAAACTAGAAAATGCAGTTGTCGAATCCAGAAAAGACATCAAAGACAACAGACACGACATCAGCGAGTTACAGCAAAACAGTGTTTTCCTGCAAGACAAACTTGGTGAGATCGAGAGCAAACTTGACAGAATTGAAGAATCCAAACGAGAAAAGAATCTGAAATTCTTTGGAGTGCATGAGTGGGCTCCTTGGGAGAACAAAGAAAAGGTGAGTGACACAGAGGAAATAGTGGCAGTTCTCAACTATTTCTCTTCTGAAAAGTGGTGGACATCAAGTGACATAGAGCACATTTATCGCCTTGGAAAACATGGATACAGAAATCAGCCACGTCCTTTAATCGTATGTTTTACGCATTTGAACGACAAGGTTGGTATTCTCAGAGACCATGATCTGAGAGCGCAGTTACGACAAGAAGACATTCGTGTAACAACTGATCTTACTGTTCATCAAAGGGAAATAAGTCAGCAGCTCAAAAGCGAAGGAAAGGTGCCAGTATTCAGAAATGGAAGAGTTTACGCTGAAGGCTTCCCCTACTCCCTCACTCCCAGTGCAAATATGGACAAAAACTGGTCTTCCCGTGATGTCGATTTACCTGACGGCCATAGAAGGCAATGTTCCTCTAGGCACCAACAGCAAGAAGTGGCAGAGTCTCGCCAGGTCCCCACAGGATCTAACCCAAGTCAGGATCAGTCACACAGTGTCTCCCATGTTTCCGACCGAGAGGAAGAACGATATCCGTGTGACCCCCCTCAGTATCACCAGCAGCAAAATCCCTTCGTGTGTGCCCCTCCCTACCTTCATCAAGCAAGACAAACATTTCCATTTGTTCCCCTTCAACAACAGCAAGGAAGAGGACCCTTCCCTGCGTGTCCTTCAAACCAGAGACAGCAAGTAGTGGACCAGTCCCCTCTAGTAGATCTTGTACAATGGCCACAACTTTTGAACAGACAGAACCTGGCACAAAGGGAGGAAATGTCACCCAAAAGACTCTTGGAAGCAACCCAGGAATTCAGAGCCTTGCCAACCCCACGTCGGTCACCTAACCATACGAACGAAACTCAGCAAAACTCAGCAAGGAAGAAGGCAACTCAAAACCATCAAAGCGAAAAGCAGCAAACATATGAAGCAAAGAAAAACAAACACAGCCAACAAAGCAAGGAGCAACCTTCTCTAAGAAATGAGGAACGATCCCCGCAAAGCCAGCCACAACCACCAAGACAGCAACAAGATCGTCAGCAAATCGAGCAACAGATAGTAAGAGGGAACAACGCGACACCAATCAACCAAGAACATCAGCAACAGCATCAAAGTGACAATCAGCAAAAAGAAAATGAGCAGGTGGGTGATACGCAGGATCAAGAAAAACGTGACGCTCAACAGGAAAATGGTCTGCAACATCAAGAAGATTGGAATGCTCAAACAAAGCAATGTCAGTCTGAACAACAAAACGTTCTTGACCAACAACCTGAACACAGCTAAAAAACACCGAACCAAGGCCAGCCCTCAGAGCAGCAAATTGTGGAACTTCATGAGGAAGAACAGGACGACTCAAACGATTCTCAACAAGAACAGTACCATCCAGAGGATGAGGAGGACAGAGTAGATCCTACCCCCCAGTCCACCTCACGTCAATCACGCCCCAGAGCCAGACAAGCAACAAAAGAAAAACGGTTCGGGAAACACGAGGATGATGGCCGTGCTCTACGCTCCCGGACAGCGCAGCAGCGCACCCTGAGCCAGACCAGCATCATGGACGCCTTCAGAATTGGGCGGACAGACAGCGCCCACAGCAGAGATGAAAGCACTCAAAGAGAACTTTCTCCTACAGGAGACGCATCAGCAAGCAGTACTAATGAATAGGGAATAGGCCGGGCACATGTAAAAACAAGAGACACTCAAAACCGAGCTACAGACATTCCCCAGTTTCAGCAAAATCAAAAGCAAACACCCCAGTCACGCATCACCTTTCTTAATTATAATGTGTGCGGTTTACAGTCAATGTTAACAGATAAAGCATTTGTTAACTTCATTCGAAAACACGATTTTGTGTGTCTAACTGAAACCTTTATTAATGGTGAAATTGATGAGAGTGCATTTGTAGATTTTTATATGTTCCCATCTAAAGCTAGAAAACTGTCAAAACAGGGAAGATGTGCAGGGGGTGTAATGGTGTTGGTTAAAAAATGTTTTTTGACTTTCGTTGAGAGAGTGCCTTGTGATGTAAATAATACAGTAATTTTGAAACTACAAAGTGAACTTCTAAACACAGATAAAGACGTTTTCTTCATTGCCACATACACTCCTCCATATGATTCGCCCTCTTGGAAAGTCGAACAAAACGGGTTTGGTTTAGAATTATTGGAAAAGTGTATGTTGGATCTCCGTGAATCTTTTGATGACTTTTATGTCTTGGTATGTGGAGATTTGAACTATAGGACTGCTGACAAGAATATTGACTTTAGTTTATCTGATGATGGAAGAGACTTGGATGAAATAAGCAAAATAGTAAAGAGACATTCACAAGATGATTCAATGAATTTATTTGGTGAGCAATTGATTGACTTTTGTAATATCTTTGACTGCTTGATTATTAATGGTCTTGATGTGTTTGGTTTTGATGATAGTTGTACGTTCATTTCAGTTGCAGGTTCCAGTGTTGTTGACTATTTTATTGCTTCTATTGAGCTCCAGTACAAATTTTGTTGGAAATCTTTGTTTGTCTCTGAGATGGTAGACTCTGACCACTTACCTATTACATTGTCAATTTGCGTTCATTCTGATATTAATGTGACACCTAGTCGAGAAGCAGAAAATAGTAAGTCAATTCCTTCTAAGAAGGTTGTCTGGGATAAAGGGAAAGAACCTGAGTTTGTAGCTAACATTAATAGTGAAAACATTGCAAGTGTGTTAGAAGCTGCCACTATGGAACTAGACAATAATGTTAATCATGCGTTAGAGGTTTTTATTGATTGTTTAAAAAGTGCCGCTGATTGTATGATGAAACAATGTTATATATTTTCAGGCAAGAAGAATAAACCATGGTATGACCAAGAATGTAGGGATGCAAAAGCCAACTGCAAAAGGCTGTTAAAAGTCTCTAGGAAAAGCAAACAACAAAAGAAGGAATGTGTCAATGATGATAGGCAAGAATTTGTTAGACATAGAAAAGCTTACAAGAAATTGCTTAAAAGAAAAAAACGTGAATTCCGTAGAGATACTGCAGAGTCTCTTGCAGCAAATGTGAACAAGCCAGCAGAATTTTGGAAATAAATAAAGAAGCTTGGGAACAGCAATTTGAAAACGAATGCAAGTGATAAAATAAACTTAGATGACTGGTTTAACCATTTTCAAGGAGTTTTCCAAAAAGGTGGTGATGGTAATATTAATGGAAATAATATTGATAATGATATAAATGATACAAGTGATCACTATCTAAATAAGGAAATGACAGAAAAAGAAGTTAAGGATGCAATGAGGAAATTAAATAATGGAAAGTCAGGGGGTTTGGATGGTGTTGTTCCAGAAAGGTTAAAAGCAGGAGGTGAAAGGGTTGTTAAATTTCTGACCAAGCTTTTTAACAAGGTCTTTGACTCCGGGGAATACCCACAAGAATGGTCGAAAGCAATTGTCATTCCAATCTTTAAGAAAGGTGACCACGACCAGCCAGACAATTATAGAGGAATTTCACTCATTAATGCTTCATGTAAATGTCACACATCTATTTTGAACAACAGGCTAAGCTCTTGGTTAGAGAAAAATAATACTATCGTTGAAAACCAGGCAGGATTTCGAAGAAACTATTCCACTGTCGACCAAATATTCAATATTTATGCTTTAGTCCAAAAATGCTTTAATAAAAGAAGACAGAAACTGTATGTTTGCTTTATTGACTTCAAAAAGGCTTTTGACTCGATAAATCATGGTAAACTATTAGAAGTAATATTATAATGAAGGTATAAGAGGAAACATTTTCAGTGCTTTAAAAAGTATGTATGGGTCTCTGGTTTCTTGTGTGCGTGTGGACAGTGAATTTTCAGATTTCTTTAGTTGTCCTACAGGTGTGCGACAAGGTTGTGTCATGAGCCCTACATTGTTTTCCCTTTTTATTAATCAGTTAGCAAATCATATTAACAGTACTGGTGTACATGGTGTACAAATGTTACCTACTTTGCTTGAACTATTCATACTGTTGTTTGCAGACGATGTGGTTTTGATATCAACAACCCCCGGCGGTTTACAATCCCAGTTAAATTCGCTT
>CM065709.1:16706050-16708550 GCA_017654935.2 Phymorhynchus buccinoides | reverse complement strand
TTGGTTATCATACGTTTATTCCTTGAAAAAGATACAACTATCGTAAGGATATTTTGAATTAGTTGAGAAAGTGTGGCGATAATGCCTGGAAGGGTAGATTAAGTCGTGGAATAGAATAAGGAGGAATATAATAAAGAAATAGCATAAAACTTATTGTTTCGGTAATGCTTTATATCATGATTTTGACCATGTGTCATACTTTAGAAATAAAAGGGTCATTTTGAGTGCCGAACGCCTGAGCACTGCCTCGTTTGGGTGCAGTGTCTTGCAACAAGTATACAGGCAAAATGGGAGACAGAGAGAGAGACAGACAGAGAGACCGAGAGACAGAAAGAGACATAATGAGCAGGCATGAAAGAATTCCGCTTTTCGCGGAAAATCCGCGGCAATTTTTCAAAAGTTCCGTTGAGAAAAAAAAATTCCGCGTAAAGGACCGATCTTGCCGTATTCGTATATCTACAAGTCTGTATTTGGCGATTCTCAAACTGGTTAACCGGAAGTCGCTTTAGCTCACTCGCTTCAAAGTTGTGCGAAGGAAGGCGAGATGAGTAGGTCCCGCTCAACAAAAGTAGCGATGTTAGCTGAAAATGTGTGTGGAAGGCGATTTGAGCCGACCAAATGTTCGGACCCCCACCTCGCTGAATAAAAGTTGTGACGTGAGGTAGGTGTTTGGAGAAAAAAAATTTGGGAACGTCGCGTACGCTTCCCCCCCCCCCCCCTCCCCCGTGAACAAAACATCGGACAATATGTGAAAATCTGGGTGGAAGGATTTGTGCTCGGCTGAAAAGAATTTCATTCTTCGAAGCGTGAAAGTTGTTTGCGTTTAAAATATATAAATTTGGAACGTTCTCCCCCCCCTCCCCCCCCCCCCCCCCCCCCCCCCCCCCCCCCCCCCCCCCCCCCCCCCCCCCCCCCCCCACCCACCACCCCCGTCAACAAAACTTCCGACGTCAGGTGAAAATCCGGGTGGAAGGATTTCTCGGACGAAATGTATTCCTCTTTTTTGATCTCCATCCACTTTCATGCCTGATGAGATACAAAGACACATGCACAGAGGCAGAGACAGCGTATGTTTTATTTTTCAGTATGTGAGCAGATGAAGTGAATAAGAGGAAAAGAGAGAAAGAAGGCGAAATGACAGTGGATAAGGCGAAGTGAAACCGTTTGACATCATTCTTGGCATGGCTCCAGAAAGCCAGCCACGAGGTGAACTGGGAAAGTGCGCTTCGGTACGTCACTGGATGACCAGTTGAAGGGTATAGATCTAGAGAGAAGGGGGAGGTGGGTAGGGATCATCATCATCATCAGTGTTGAAGATGATTGGATGACCCGAAAGTGCGAGGTGTTCATATTAATTAATTCCTCCTCTGCGCGTGATTCTTGATCTCAATACACTAAAGGAAAACACGGTCCACAAGATATTATATAGTTATTATTCCCTGCGCGCGCGAATCTTCGTGTTATTTATTATTCAGTTTGTTGTGTTGGTCACCTTTTCTTCTGGAAGATGGAAGGAATGGTTATAATTCTGGGATAGATCCCGTATCTATGTGTCACTCTCATTGTGCCCCCGTCTCTATGTGTCGCCCTCAGTCTGCCCCCGTCTCTATGTGTCACCCACATTGTGTCCCCGTCTCTATGTGTCACCTCATTGTGCCCCCGTCTCTATGTGTCACCCTCATTGTGTCTCAGTCTCTATATGCCACCTTCATTGTGCCCCCGTCTCTATATGTCACCCTCATTGTGTCTCCGTCTCTATGTCACCCTCATTGTGTCTCCGTCTCTATATGTCACGCTCATTGTGTCCCCGTCTCTATGTGTCACCCTCATTGTGTCTCCGTCTCTATATGTCACCCTCATTGTGTCCCCGTCTCTATGTCACCCTCATTGTGTCCCCGTTTCTATGTGTCACCCTCATTGTGTCCCCGTCTCTATATGTCACCCTCATTGTGTCTCCGTCTCTATGTCACCCTCATTGTGTCTCCGTCTCTATATGTCACCCTCATTGTGTCCTCCGTCTTTATATGTCACCCTCATTGTGTCCCCAGTCTCTATATGTCACCTTCATTGTGCCCCCGTCTCTATATGTCACCCTCATTGTGTCTCCGTCTCTATATGTCACCCTCATTGTGTCTCCGTCTCTATATGTCACCCTCATTGTGTCTCAGTCTCTATATGCCACCTTCATTGTGCCCCCGTCTCTATATGTCACCCTCATTGTGTCCCCGTCTCTATATGTCACCCTCATTGTGTCTCCGTCTCTATATGTCACCCTCATTGTGTCTCCGTCTCTATGTGTCACCCTCATTGTGCCATCGGGGTTTCTATATAATTATGTCCCTGTCTCTAGGTGTCACCCTCATTGTGTCCCCGTCTCTATGTGTCACCCTCAGTGTGCCCCCGTCTTTATGTGTCACCCTCAGTGTGCCCCCGTCTTTATGTGTCACCCTCAGTGTGCCCCCGTTATATGTGTCACCCATCATTGTGTCTCCGTCTCTAT
>CM065709.1:16688550-16701050 GCA_017654935.2 Phymorhynchus buccinoides | reverse complement strand
TTGACTGCTAATTAGTGTATTAGGATTTCATATGAACAATTTTTTGATGTGTTTGACCAGTGATCAGTGTCACTGACCAGTGGTCATTTTGGCCTATTTTCACTATTTGACTGCTAATTAGTGTATTAGGAGTTCAAATGAACAATTTTTGAAGTGGTTGACAATTGTTCATATGATCTAATACACTAATTAGCATTCAAACGGTAAAATTAGGCCAAAGTGACCAGTGTCAGTGGTCAGCTAGTTATTCATTTTATTTAACCAAGATTTTTTTTTAAATGAGAACTTGTCAAGAATGAGTTTTTATAACTCCAACTTTCATTTGGACAAAACAGCGATTCAAAATCGGGCGCCGTTTTGTCCAACGCCGCCGTTTTGTCTATAGACAAAACGGCGGATTGTTGAACCGCCGTTTTGTCCAAATCATAATAGAAAATTTGGACAAAACGGCGGATCTTAACCCGCCGTTTTGTCTATAGACAAAACGGCGGAATTTGGACAAAACGGCGGTTAACAGCGCCCATACGGTCATCCAGACTACGGGATTCGGGATTCGGGATTCTTAACGTTTTTGTAATAATGTTTTGTTCTTTGTTGATATGTTTTCTTTCAAAATAATTGTTGTAAAGCGCTCTGATGATGATTTTTTCTTCGTAGAGCGCTATATAAGCTTTATTTATTTTTTATTATTATTATTATTATTATTATTATTATTATTATTGTTGTTGTTGTTTTCAGTTTGGACAGCAACAACTGACAGAGACAGTGCCAACCACAGATAACACAGAGGCAGCAGAGTTCGAGAACCCTGCAAAATAAACGGGGAAAAACAAGTTTGGATGACAACAGTTTACACACACCCCACCTTCCCTTTTGTGGGCGGGCGAGTTCTGTGTGTGAGTGATGTCCCTTGCCAAGTGGTTGGAAAAGGTGAGAATTCTATTTGACCATGTTCTTTTTTTTCGTGTTTTTTTAATTGTTTGTTCCATTGTTTTGCTTTTTTTTCAGTGTGTCTGTCTTTTTGATGGTCTGTCTGTTTGATTGTGTGTGTGTTTCTGTCTTTGTTAGTTCGTTGGTTGTTTTATGTAGGTTGTCGGAATGTTTTAGGCTTACTTTTGTGGTTCTGTCTCTCCTTTTTTTGCCTGCCCCTCTCCGTATCTCTCTGTCTGTCTCTCTTTCTCTGTCTCTCTTTGTCTCTATCTAACTGTCTCTCTTTCTGTCTTTGTAGGGGCAAGTGTGTATGCGTCTATGTATGCATGTGTGTATGTGTGTGTGTGCGTGTGTAAATGGGTGAGTGCGTGTGAGTATGTGCGTGCACGCGCGTGTCTAAAGTAAAACCCCGCAAGGTGCTGTCTCTTCCTACCGGGGCTTGGAACTGTCCACGTAAACAGTCATTAAGTGTCTGAGGTACAGACTCAGTCTCCGTGTCTCTCTGTCTCTCCATATGTCTCTCTCTCTCTTCTCTCTCTCTCTCTCTCTCTCTCTCTCTCTCTCTCTCTCTCTCTCTCTCTCTCTCTCTCTCGTCTGCAGGAACTGAAAGTGTGTCAGCATGTTCCTGCTAAATAGACCTCATTATTATTGCTAACCGTTTTGTAACAAAGACCCGATAATTTGCCTGGGCTTCTTTTCAATGCCCGCCCTCCCCACCTCCCCCTTCCCCGCTCCCTTAAACCCCCCTCCCCCTCCCCCCTCCTCCCTACTCCACCCCCTCCGTGAATCGCGTGTCTCAATAAAAGTGTCCGATGATGACCTACCCCCAGGTACAATGGGAGGGAAACTGCTATTCCGGAAACTGGGGGTAGCATTTGTGTGACTGTTTTGCCAAAGACCTGATAATTTCCCCTGCGCTTTTTCTTTTAAATGTCACGTGAATCGCGTGTCCCTGTAGTAGTGTGACCTCCAGGGTCCGTAGTCATCAGTGCGTCTTACACAGTTAACACGGGTAGTAAGATGTGAGTTACACTGAACTCACCACCGTTTTACTAGCTTTGGCTGGCTTACATGTTACTACCCACATTAACTGTTTATCTGCACCACATAGCTAAGGAGGAATTAATATGCTATTCTGGACATGTCTTCGTCTTCGATCGATCAGACCGTTGCCTGTCATGTGAGCGCAGATACGTCATGCTGCCGATTTGCGCCTAACTAAGAAATAATTAGGCCTAGAATGTCCGCCTGCGGCTGGAGAAAATCTTTGTTAGTGTTTCTTGAAAACAGTCAGGAGAATGGAGCAGTAAGATAGCAGATGACAGTAAGCAAAGGGAGAAGGCAGAGTTAAAGAGATGACATTACAAACAGAACTTCCAGAAGGTGAGGGAACTATTTGTACGAAAGACTCCTGGTATCCCAACGAGGGTATTCTGGAAACGTGAATCAAGATTTCATTGTGTCCCTCTTTTAGCCAGGACGATTTCAGGGTATTTATTAGCGGGATCAGTGCGTGTGTCTGTGTATCAAGTCAAAGTCAAACATTTTTTATAATCTTCTTAAGAGAAATTACAGTGTGGTCTCACACCAGCACATTGCAAATAAGGAAACACATATTCATGCATTAAAAGTAAAAACAAAACAGAACAAGGGCGTCGCCGAGCGGCAGACATGTCCGTCACCAGCAATGCCACGCACTTGCGACACCCCGTAGAATGTCACATCCATTTATGCTGGGATGTTTTCTACTCTAGGGTATACAGTACCACATACAATCTGAAGCGCTTCTGTCAAGCACAAATGTGGAAAATAAAGCTTAAAACCCAGTTTGTAGACCCTATCACTTTCAAGGCCTACCGATCTCCCGGACCGTGACGTTGACCTTGATCGGTATGCCACCATCAGAACGGGCATAAGCCAAAGTACCTACATGCCAAATTTGAAGACTCTAACACCAACGGTGTGGGAGTTATGGCATTTTGCGCGGATGCCTTCCTCTCATGGTGACACACCAGCACACAAAATTTGACGCGATTCGGTCAAGCGGTTCGGGAGATATCCTTGGGACAGACAGAAAAACAAACAAACAAACCAACAAACAAAAAACAAAACAAGGGCGTCGCCGGGCGGCAGACATGTCCGTCACCAGCAATGCCACGCACTTGCGACACCCCGTCGAGTGTCACATCCTGACACAAAATTGCAAGGGATTCTGTCTTCTAGTTCACGAGATACAGCTTGAAGAAGAAATACATAGCGCAAAGAAGGAAATTTCGGTTTTCAAGGTCAAACTTCAAGGCCAAGGTCAGCATGGCGATAATTTATGCTGGGATGTTTTCTACTCTAGGGTATACAGTATACAATCTGAAGTGCTTCTGTCAAGCACAAATGTGGAAAATAAAGCTTAAAACCCAGTTTGTAGACCCCTACCACATTCAAGGCCTACCGATCTCCCGGACCATAACGTTGACCTTGATCGATATGCCACCATCAGAACGGGCATAAGCAAAGTACCTACATGCCAAATTTGAACACCAACGGTGTGGGAGTTATGGACCCTTAAAGATTTTCGGTTTTCAAGGTCGTAAGCCAAGGTCAAGGTCACGACAGCGAAACATTTTGCGCGGATGCCTTCCTCTCATGGTGACACACCAGCAGACAAAATTTGACGCGATTCGGTCAAGCAGTTCGGGAGATATCCTTGGGACAGACAGAAAAACAAACAAACAAAAAAACGAACCAGCCCATGCAAAGTCCGATCACCTATTTTGACGGACAAATACAAACCAGACGACCACAAAGTCCGATCACCTATGGTGACGGACAAAAACAAAAATACAAACCAGACGACTGCAAAGTCCCATCACGTACCGTGACGGACAATTATGCTACGGCGTGTCGCAAGTGCGTGGCATTGCTGGTGACCGGACATGTCTGGGGTGAGCCTTCCCCCATTCCCCAGCATAATGGCCGAGTGTCTTACGGTTGCCTTTGATCTTCTATCGCCTCCCTGTGGGTGGGCTCTCTGTGTATATTTGTCTGTCTGTGTCTCTCTCTCTCGCTTTCTGTCTCTGTCCCCCCCCCCCTCTCTCTCTCTCTGCCTTTGTCTGTAGGGCCTAAACTTCATCGATATAGGCACTCAAACAGACAGGTAAGCAATCACTGTCCCTTCTGTCCAGATATAGATGAAACAGAACTACATTTCATTCTTGTTTGTCCTCATTACAAAGCTTTACGTGAGTTGTATATCCCCAGAAAATATTATTCAACCCCAAATGCGTTTAGATTAACACTGCTGCTTTCTGACAAAAGAATATGTACACCTTTGTCTTTATTCCTTTCGAAAGCTTTCAACTTCAGAAACCAATCCATTATCCACTGAGACTGAAAACTATGATGTATTGATGGATGCAATTTACTTGTGTATATTCCTTGTTAGTTTGTATTGTATTAGACATGTTGTATCTTGGCAATTCGTGTTCGTACTGTTTCCTTATACTTATAGCTAGCATTGTGGAAGAATGCCACATTCTTCTCATGATATGTGTGGATAATTTTATGTTTTTGTTTATTTATTTCCTTGATTGTTCCTCATGACACAAACATTGATTGATGGATGTCATTATTCATACCCGTTTTATAGTTAAGCCCACTCACTACTTTCCTTGACAATAATGAGCATTAATTTATGGTGCTTGTTTGTGGTTGTTTAAAGTCTCCCCAGTATGCTATAAGTATAATCGTAAAAACACTGTGAATGGTGTTTGCTTATGGGTATTATTTCAAGTCATCAGTGTTTAAAAGCATTGTAATCATTGCATTTTCCCTTTCCCTCTGTTCCCGTACGACTCAGGCATTTAATGATGACTAAGACCTATGGTAGTTTTGATTGCTATCAATATGACTTAATTATTAACTCTATTAGCAGTACATTACGTTACTGCAATATGTTGGATTTGTCAGCAACGTAATGTTTATTTTGGACTCATCAGTAATGAACGTGTGCGTGTGTGTGTGTGTGTGTGTGTGTGTGTGTGTGTGTGTGTGTTCGCACGTGTGCGTGTTTCTGTGTTTGTGTGTGTGCATGCGCGCGTGCGTGTGTGTGTGTGTGTGTGTGTGTGTGTGTGTGTGTGTGTGTGTGTGTGTGTATGTGTGTGTGAAATATTTCCCTTTCCAACGCCCAGCCCCTTCTTGTAATTGTGACAATTTTGAACAAATGAATGTTCACATTTCTTTGATGTTTACTCGCAATGCCGCATTTCCTTATTCTTTTCTATTATCCTATATATATTTTGTTTATGTTATGATTTATATGCTCCCTCCACCCCCCCCTACCCATATGTGATACGGGCACAAGGCCTAATCATTAAAATGTTTGAGTTTTTGAGTTTTTGAGTTCTCTCTCTCTCTCTCTCTCTCTCTCTCTCTCTCTCTCTCTCTCTCTCTCTCTCTCTCTCTCCTCTCTCTCTCTCTCTCTCTCTCTCTCTCTCTCTCTCTCTCTGTCTGCCTCTGTGCCTGCTCCGGGGCGGAGGACGTTAAACAAATTTTTATTCATCCAACTGGAACAGCAGTTGTCCTCTTTGCTCTCTGTCTATGTCTCTCTGTCTGTCTGTCTTTCTTTGTGTGTGTCTTTGTCTGTCTGTTTGTCTGTCTGTCTGTCTGTCTCTCTCTCTCTCTCCCCCCCTCTTTCTCTCTCTCTGGAGGACGTTAAACACATTTTCATTCATCCACATCCTGACACAAGATTTGAAGAGCTTATGTCTTGTAGTTCACGAGATACAGCTAGGACAATAATATATAGCGCAAAGAAGGAAATTTCGGTTTTCAAGGTCACACGTCAAGGTCAAGGTCAGCATGGCGATAATGTATGCTCGGATGTTTTCTACTCTAGGGTATACAGTGCCAGACACAATATGAAGCGCTTCTGTTAAGTACAAATGTGGAAAATATGGCTGAAAACCCAATTTGTAGACCCCTACCACTTTCAAGGCCTACGATCTCCCGGACCGTGACCTTGACCTTGATCAGTATGCCACCATCAGAACGGGCATACGCCAAAGTACCTGCATGCCAAATTTGAAGACTCTAACGCTAACGGTGTGGGAGTTATGGCCCCTGAAAGATTTTCGGTTTTCAAGTTCGTACGTCAAGGTCAAGGTCACGACGGCAAAATGGTTTGCGCGGATGCCTTCCTCTCATGGTGACACACCAGCACACACAAATTGACGTGATTCGGTCAACCCGTTCGAAAGATATCCTTGGGACAGACAGAAGGAGAAAAAAATGACCCTCCGATTTTCAGACTCCAGCGATCTTTTTGACCTTGACCTTGACCTTGATCGGTATGCCATCATCAGAACGGGCATAAGCCAAACCACCTTCATACCAAGTTTCAACATCCTATGTTGATCGGTGCCCGAGATATGGCTAAAAATAGATTTTCGGTTTTCAAGGTCGTACGTCAAGGTCACGACGGCAAAATGATTTGCGCCGATCTCTTCCTATTAAGGAGGCACACCTTCACACAAAATTTGACGCGATTCGGTCAAGCGGTTCGGGAGATATCCTTGGGACAGACAGAAAAGAAAAAAAAAATACAAAGCAGCCCATCGCAATAGTCCGTCTTGGTGACGGACTAAAAACAGAAAAATACAAACCAGCCCATGCAAAGTCCGATCACCTATGGTGACGGACAAATACAAACCAGACGACCACAAAGTCCGATCACCTACGGTGACGGACAAAAACAAAAATACAAACCAGACGACTGCAAAGTCCGATCACCTACGGTGACGGACAATTATGCTACGGGGTGTCGCAAGTGCGTGGCATTGCTGGTGACGCTCAGCGACGCCCTTGTTTGTTTGTTTGTTTGTTGTTCTTTTCTGTCTGTCCCAAGGATGTTAATAAAAAGAGTTGGGTTTTTTACGTACAAAGATTAATACAAGAGAGAGAGAGAGAGCGAGAGAGAGAGAGAGACTTGGAAGAGAATCGAGAATCGAGAATCAGGAGAGCGGTATAGTTGGGGGGGGGGTAGTAAAACGGGCAACGTTCCCGTTCCGCGTGCCGTAACTCGACGTCTGGCCGAGTGGTCTGGCCCAGTGGTCTTACGGTTGCTTTGATCTTCTGTTGCTGCCTTCCTCTGGGTGGTCTCTCTCTCTCTCGCTTTCTGTCTCTGTCCCCCCCCCCTCTCTCTCTCTCTGTCTTTGTCTGTAGGGCCTATGTCTCCCTGTCTGTTTGTCTCTGTCTCTGTCTCTCTCTGTCTCTCTCTGTCTCTCTCTCTCTCTCTCTCTCTCTCTCTCTCTCTCTCTCTCTCTCTCTCTCTCTCTCTCTCTGTCTTTGTCTATCTCTCTCTATGTGTCTCATGTCTCTGTATGTCTATGTGTCTCTCTCTCTGTCTGTCTCTCTCTCTCTCTGTCTGTCTCTCTCTCTCTGTGTCTGTCTATCTGTATCTGTGTCTGTCTCTGTCTCTCTCTCTCTCTCTCTCTCTCTCTCTCTCTCTCTCTCTCTCTCTCTCTCTCTCTCTCTCTCTCTCTCTCTCTCTCTATCTATCTATCTATCTATCTCTCTCCCTGTCTGTCTGTCTGCCTCTGTGCCTGCTCTGGGGCGGAGGACGTTAAACAAATTTTCATTCATCCAACTGGAACAGCAGTTGTCCTCTTTGCTCTCTGTCTATGTCTCTCTGTCTGTCTGTCTTTCTTTGTGTGTGTCTTTGTCTGTCTGCCTGTCTGTTTGTCTGTCTGTCTGTCTGTCTCTCTCACTCTCTCCCCCCCCCCTCTCTCTCTCTCTCTCTGGAGGACGTTAAACAAATTTTCATTCATCCACATCCTGACCCAACATTTGAAGAGCTTATGTCTTGTAGTTCACGAGATACAGCTTGGACAATAATATATAGCTCAAAGAAGGAAATTTCGGTGTTTAAGGTCACACGTCAAGGGCAAGGTCAGCATGGCGATAATTTATGCTCGGATGTGTTCTTCTCTAGGGTATACAGTACCACACACAATCCGAAGAGCTTATGTCAAGTACAAATGTGGAAAATATGGCGTATAACCCAATTTGTAGACCCTACCACTTTCAAGGCTTACCTATCTCCCGGACCGTGACGTTGACCTTGATCAGTATGCCACCATCAGAACGGGCATAAGCCAAAGTACCTACCTGCCAATTTGAAGATTCTAACACTAACGGTGTGGGAGTTATGGCCCCTGAAAGATTTTCGGTTTTCAAGGTCGTACGCCAAGGTCAAGATGACGACGGCAAAACATTTTGCGCGGATGCCTTCCTCTCATGGTGACACACCAGCACACAAAATTGGACGTGATTCGGTCAACCCGTTCGAAAGATATCCTTGGGACAGACAGAAGGAGAAAAAATGACCCTCCAATTTTCAGGCTCCAGCGATCTTTTTTTACCTTGACCTTGACCTTGATCGGTATGCCATCATCAGAACGGGCATAAGCCAAACCACCTTCATACCAAGTTTCAACATCCTATGTCGATCGGTGCCCGAGATATGGCTAAAAATAGATTTTCGGTTTTCAAGGTCGTACGTCAAGGTCAAGGTCACGAAGGCAAAATGGTTTGCGCGGAACGCTTTCTATTAAGGTGGCACACCTTCACACAAACTTTGACGCGGTTCGGGAGATATCCTTGGAAAAAAAACGAAGGAAAAAAACCCACAAAAAACAACAACAGACAACCAGCCCATCGCAAAGTCCGATCACCTTCGGTGACGGAAAAAAAGAAAGGACAGCCAACCATGATTCACAAACAGCTGGACATATTTGAAGATCGCCCATTGAAAACCGCTCTATATCCCCCACCATTTATTTCCTTGCATTATTTCGTCCTTCCCTCAAACATAAGAGTCAGTATAGCAGTTCTCATCTGCATTGAAAAACTCAAACATAGTAGTTCATGCTTACTTTGGGGAAAACAGATCTAATAAAATAATGCAAATCATGCTACAGTACACAATAATCAATGTACACACAGACACAGTAAACGAGTAATGGAATGTGTGTGTGTGTGTGTGTGTGTGTGTGTGTGCGTGCGCGTGCGCGTGCGTGTGCGTGTGTGTGTGTGTATTATTCAGTTTAACGTCTGAATCACAAAATTATATAGCTGTGTGAGTTTGGTGTTGGTAAGTGTGAGTGGTGTGTCTGTGAGTGTATGTGTAAAAGTAATTGAATAAGTAATAATATAGCAATACATTCTTATATCTCCTATCTCCTATCTCCTATCTCCTATCTCCTATCTCCTATCTCCTATCTCCTATCTCCTATCTCCTATCTCCTATCTCCTATCTCCTATCTCCTATCTCCTATCTCCTATCTCCTATCTCCTATCTCCTATCTCCTATCTCCTATCTCCTATCTATATATCCTATCTCCTATCTCCTATCGCCTATCTCCTATCTCCTATCTCCTATCTCCTATCTCCTATCTCCTATCTCCTATCTCCTATCTCCTATATATATATCCTATCTCCTATCTCCTATCGCCTATCTCCTATCTCCTATCGCCTATCTCCTATCTCCTATCGCCTATCTCCTATCTCCTATCTCCTATCTCCTATCTCCTATCGCCTATCTCCTATCGCCTATCTCCTATCTCCTATCTCCTATCGCCTATCTCCTATCTCCTATCTCCTATCGCCTATCTCCTATCTCCTATCTCCTATCTCCTATCTCCTATCTCCTATCGCCTATCTCCTATCTCCTATCGCCTATCTCCTATCTCCTATCTCCTATCTCCTATCTCCCCCTCCACTCCCCTCAAATAAACCTATTCTTAAAAACATAACCGAACAATGAACAATGTTAAAGATAAATACCAATTGAACTACATCCACAAACTTGTATTCTTGTATCCACATGAATACAATAATTATTTAGTATACTGGATAATGGAGTCGATCTATCAGACAGTCAATGCCAGATTTCTTAAAAAGCTCTCTTGCTCTTGGACAATGAATGAAGGTCAAAGGTCAAGGTCACTGGAGCCGAAAATGCTGCCGAGAACCTGGCACGATAACGTTTCAACGCAGGGACCTAGGACGGATAGGTACTAAGGATATCTAGGCCAAGTTCGAAAATGGTCATAGGTCAAAGGTCAATGTCACAGGAGCCGAAAATGCTGCCGAGTATTTGGGCCTGTGTTCACATTGTGATTACCAGCTGCGAGGCGAAGCACTGCATCCGAAAATACTGCCGTGCGGCTGGTGATCTAGCGTCTTAGCGCTCTAGTGTTTTAATTGTTGTGTACCTGTTTGTTCCTGGCTGGCTGACGGGCTGACTGTATGTTACCACCATAACGTTGGAATGACGGGATCCAGGAGCCTCAAGGTTGGCATGCTGCTAGGGTGTTAGGCTGACGGGCTGACTGTATGTTACCACCATAACGTTGGAATGACGGGATCCAGGAGCCTCAAGGTTGGCATGCTGCTAGGGTGTTAGGCTGACGGGCTGACTGTATGTTACCACCATAACGTTGGAATGACGGGATCCAGGAGCCTCAAGGTTGGCATGCTCCTAGGGTGTTAGGCTGACGGGCTGACTGTATGTTACCACCATAACGTTGGAATGACGGGATCCAGGAGCCTCAAGGTTGGCATGCTGCTAGGGTGTTAGGCTGACGGGCTGACTGTATGTTACCACCATAACGTTGGAATGACGGGATCCAGGAGCCTCAAGGTTGGCATGCTGCTAGGGTGTTAGGCTGACGGGCTGACTGTATGTTACCACCATAACGTTGGAATGACGGGATCCAGGAGCCTCAAGGTTGGCATGCTGCTAGGGTGTTAGGCTGACGGGCTGACTGTATGTTACCACCATAACGTTGGAATGACGGGATCCAGGAGCCTCAAGGTTGGCATGCTGCTAGGGTGTTAGGCTGACGGGCTGACTGTATGTTACCACCATAACGTTGGAATGACGGGATTCAGGAGCCTCAAGGTTGGCATGCTGCTAGGGTGTTAGGCTGACGGGCTGACTGTATGTTACCACCATAACGTTGGAATGACGGGATCCAGGAGCCTCAAGGTTGGCATGCTGCTAGGGTGTTAGGCTGACGGGCTGACTGTATGTTACCACCATAACGTTGGAATGACGGGATCCAGGAGCCTCAAGGTTGGCATGCTGCTAGGGTGTTAGGCTGACGGGCTGACTGTATGTTACCACCATAACGTTGGAATGACGGGATCCAGGAGCCTCAAGGTTGGCATGCTGCTAGGGTGTTAGGCTGACGGGCTGACTGTATGTTACCACCATAACGTTGGAATGACGGGATCCAGGAGCCTCAAGGTTGGCATGCTGCTAGGGTGTTAGGCTGATGGGCTGACTGTATGTTACCACCATAACGTTGGAATGACGGGATCCAGGAGCCTCAAGGTTGGCATGCTGCTAGGGTGTTAGGCTGACGGGCTGACTGTATGTTACCACCATAACGTTGGAATGACGGGATCCAGGAGCCTCAAGGTTGGCATGCTGCTAGGGTGTTAGGCTGACGGGCTGACTGTATGTTACCACCATAACGTTGGAATGACGGGATCCAGGAGCCTCAAGGTTGGCATGCTCCTAGGGTGTTAGGCTGACGGGCTGACTGTATGTTACCACCATAACGTTGGAATGACGGGATTCAGGAGCCTCAAGGTTGGCATGCTGCTAGGGTGTTAGGCTGACGGGCTGACTGTATGTTACCACCATAACGTTGGAATGACGGGATCCAGGAGCCTCAAGGTTGGCATGCTGCTAGGGTGTTAGGCTGACGGGCTGACTGTATGTTACCACCATAACGTTGGAATGACGGGATCCAGGAGCCTCAAGGTTGGCATGCTGCTAGGGTGTTAGGCTGACGGGCTGACTGTATGTTACCACCATAACGTTGGAATGACGGGATCCAGGAGCCTCAAGGTTGGCATGCTCCTAGGGTGTTAGGCTGACGGGCTGACTGTATGTTACCACCATAACGTTGTAATGACGGGATCCAGGAGCCTCAAGGTTGGCATGCTGCTATGGTGTTAGGCTGACGGGCTGACTGTATGTTACCACCATAACGTTGGAATGACGGGATCCAGGAGCCTCAAGGTTGGCATGCTGCTAGGGTGTTAGGCTGACGGGCTGACTGTATGTTACCACCATAACGTTGGAATGACGGGATCCAGGAGCCTCAAGGTTGGCATGCTGCTAGGGTGTTAGGCTGACGGGCTGACTGTATGTTACCACCATAACGTTGGAATGACGGGATCCAGGAGCCTCAAGGTTGGCATGCTGCTATGGTGTTAGGCTGACGGGCTGACTGTATGTTACCACCATAACGTTGGAATGACGGGATTCAGGAGCCTCAAGGTTGGCATGCTGCTAGGGTGTTAGGCTGACGGGCTGACTGTATGTTACCACCATAACGTTGGAATGACGGGATCCAGGAGCCTCAAGGTTGGCATGCTGCTAGGGTGTTAGGCTGACGGGCTGACTGTATGTTACCACCATAACGTTGGAATGACGGGATCCAGGAGCCTCAAGGTTGGCATGCTGCTAGGGTGTTAGGCTGACGGGCTGACTGTATGTT
>CM065709.1:16686473-16688050 GCA_017654935.2 Phymorhynchus buccinoides | reverse complement strand
AAAACAAGAGTAATTGAGATTGATATCTATTAATATATTCTTTCACATGGTGAAATCATGCAATAATTTGCCCAGGAAATTATTTTTATTGTGTGCAGATTTGACTCCTTTTATCTTTTGTGTATCTTTTTTTCTGGATTTTTGTTTTTTTTGTTTATTATTTCGTTAACTGATAGGAAACAATTGTACAGAAACTATAAGGCATTTATCTTGTGAATGCACTTGATTTCTAACACAAATGTTTGGAGTTTGTTGTTTGTATGTAATTTCTTAACAAAACTCGGCACTTTTTTTCTTCTTTGTTTGTGAGTTGTTTAATGTGTGATGGGATTTGTGATTAACTTTAGCTGCATCCTGGTATACCTATGTATCTATAGTGGCGAGTTGTGTGAAATCTTTTGGTGAATTGTGTTTCTTCGGTTCCAACTGTGTGCTTGTTGTGCTGTGTTAGCTACAGAAGTTTGATCTTATCTTGCCTTGAGATATGATTCTCCGTTATATTATGTATTGTACATGGATTTTTACAATACTATTATTATCAGGAACAAAAAAGAACAATATGCAATAAATAATTGTTGCTCAGCCTGTGTGTTTATTCTCTGTGTGGAGCTGAAAGGTTTAGGAGAAAAAGGTAGCTCGTAAAAATAAGTAGCTGTACAATGACAGTGTGTATTTGCGACATTGAGCATGAACCACAAATTTCACTTTTTTCTAGGGTTAGGGTAGGGATAGGGTTAGGGTTAGTTAAATGGTTAATACAGAAAAAGTGAAATTTGTTGTTGTCACAAATACAACTCCTCATAGTACAAGCTACTTCTTTTTACGGCTACCCTTTTTCATGTGACAGGTGTACCATGGCAAAAGCAGTCCTCTAAAGAGCAATTTTAAACTTACAGACAACCAAGAAAGGAATTTTGAACCACTCTAACTATTTCTGATAATAAAGTTTAATCAGAACATGTTAACCTTCTACAATAAATATTAGTGCAAAGCAATGATGTGGTTCAATAGTGCATGTGCAAACCTGAGTTACTACAAAGAAAAAATTGTAACCATTTCTTTTTTTTTTAAACAGCTGAGAAGACAGATATTACAAATAATAAAAGAGGCATTTTTCTTATAACAAATATTTAGGAGCCATTCAGTTATACATTTGAAAACATGAATGCCCCCAATAAAGTATAAAGGGCAGCTAATTTCATACAAACTTTGGAATTCAGCAATATAAAAAGTAATTGTGTATACTAGCCAGAAAACATGACTCAATATCTAGGACATGCCAACTGTTTTTCGTTAAATTCAAATACACAAACAAACCCTAAATTGTTTAATTTCTTTCCCAACGGCCCCTGCTGACACAAATGTACTGTCAGCCGGCTGCTTCGCCAAGCGTTCAACCGTTGGCGACGGCCCGATTCTGGCCTTTTGTAATTTTTTTTTTACGACACTTACTGCATTAGTAGCGCACATGCTATATATCAATGGAAAGAGCACAACTTGGAACTTTACTCTGGTATCTTTTCAAAGATTGAGAACTATCACACCACAGTTGTACTTGAAATAACATCACCGAAAGC
>CM065709.1:16658973-16676473 GCA_017654935.2 Phymorhynchus buccinoides | reverse complement strand
GCTTGTTGTCTGTCTCTGGTCAGTTGACAGGGAGCCTTATTTCTATAATATTGTTGTGTCGTCCTACCTGAAGTTTGTTGCTGCGCCATGTTGTTTTCTGCTATGTCACTCGTAGTCGGATGACTATGACGCCGCTTTCGGCTTCCCCAACGATCTTCCATGACGTGAGGTGATTTTCTTAGAGTAGGGCACCTGTTGAGGTACGAATTGTCGTCCCGGCACGAATTGTCGCCGGCGACAATTCGTGCCGACTTGTGCAGCACGTTTTGTCGCCCATCGGTACGATTTGTCGCCCCAATGTCGACAACCAAGGCACGAATTGTCGTCCCAATATCGACAACCAAGGCACTAATTGTCGTCCCTTGCACAATTCCTATATGCTGCACTGAGGCACACATTGTCGCCCCCCATGCATATGATTCACTGGAGCACATTTTGTCGCCCCTGGACACAATTTGCTTAATAATAAGTGCTTTATAATAATAGTGCCCACTAAGGCACAAGGCCAAATAAGGTACAGGCCCACTAAGGTACAAGGCCAAATAAGGTACAGGCCCACTAAGGCACAAGGCCAAATAAGGTACAGGCCCACTAAGGCACAGTCCCATAAGGCACAACACCACTGAGGCACAGGCCCACTTATTTAACAGCTTGTTTGTGAATTGTGACTGCTGTTGTACCTTCAGCAATGTAGATGACCAGTGGTCAGTGTCACTGACCAGCAGTCGCCTTGACGTATATTCGCTATTTTCACTATTTAGTAGCTTATTAATGTGTTATGAGCTAAGGCACAGGCCCATTAAGGCACACCTATTTAGCACAATATTGATGTATTATGATTGTTTTTAAACCTTCTGCAATGTGCATGACCAGTTGTCAGTAACACAGACCAGTGACCATTTTGTCCGAATGTCCCCATTGTCACCACTTGACGGGTTATGAATGTCTTAGGAGTGTTTTTAAACCTTTTGCAATGTAGATGACCAGTGGTCTGTGTCACTGACCAGTGATCAATTTGATATAATTTCCCCATTTTCAACTTTTGATGGGTTATGAATGTCTTACAATTGTTTTTAAACCGTTTGCAATGTAGATGACCAGTGGTCAGTGCCATTGACCAGTGGTAGTTCTGACCTAATTTCAACGTTTTCACAGTTAAACAGCTTCTTAATGTCTTATGAATGCTGTTTTTAAAAAATTGCAATGGAGATGACCGGTGATTAGTGGCACTGACCAGTGGTCATTTTGATCTAATTTCTCAATTTCATCGTTTGACAGCTTATTCATCTATTATGAGTGTCATTAAACCTTTTACAATGTATATGGCCAGTGGTCATCTGTAGCGCAGACCACTGGTCATTTACATTGCAAAAGGTTTAAAACACTTGTATTACATTAATATGGTACTAAATAGGTGTGTCTTAGTGGGCCTCTGTCTTGGTGGGCCTCTGTCTTAGTGGGCCTCTGTCTTAGTGGGCCTCTGTCTTAGTGGGCCTGCGCCAGGGCATCCCCCTGCAATGTACAAATGATGACGGATGGCCTTTTGATTTATTTTAATGAATGTCCATATTTTCGTTTGCATTGTTGCTGTAGGTTTATCTTTTCGTGCCAGTTTTATAAGTACGACGGTTGTTTTTTTGTAAGTTTGATGATGATAACGAATAATGAATGTGGCGTCTTAACTATCTTTTTTTCTGTTGCCTATTGTATTATGTGCCAGATCTTGCTTTGATTTTTGAAATGTTGATGGTAATATGGTTCTTTCTTTTTTCTTTTGTGTTGTTGTTTTTTATTTTTTAAATCACCTAATCATTGGCTAATTTGATATCACTATTTATGGTTCCTGTATATCTTTTCCTCTTTACAGCAGATGGTTGCTCTTGTTGCTTTTTGTTGTTGTTTTGTAGTGAAATACTTTGGTCAATTTTGAATGTTGTCTGTTGATGCTGTAGATTCTTTTCATTGCTTTTACTTTGTCATGCACCTGTCACAATCCAACAGACAGGCAAGGAAAGTGGTCGAGGCATTTACCCAAAGAATCAGTCTTCCAAATAAAAACAGAGGCGTGAAATAACGAACAGGATGATATAATCTTCGATTAAAAGTCAAATAATGTGCACATAGAAATAACTATGATTATGAAATCAAAATAAAATAAATGATTAGTCAAACTAAAAGAATAATGAAGTTAAAATAATAATTACCCTACCAGAAAGGAACACGCATTCACAAACACACCCTGCCTGCCTGCCGGTCCCATACACACTAACTATAGTCTCCACCAGCTTATTAGCCATTCGCCCGCCAAAATCTGTCATCCAATCAACTACACGAGAGTATACGAGAGTATCTCCACCAAACCACAAGCGCACGCACACACGCTCAAAGACATGGCTACACCTATACTAAGCAACAAAATAAAAAGTCACTTTTGTGACAGCACCGAACTTTGTTAGATCATAAGTGTTTTGTTTGTGATTTTTCATTTTATTTGGAATTTTAAAACCCTCTCAAAACTTCTCTCTCTTAGGATTTTTGAGAGATTTTTAGCTTTCTATCGGTGATCGTTTTCGTTCTTTTTGATTGAAGTCAATAAAAACAAAGAGGGAAAGGTTTGTCTTCTTAGTAGTCAACTAATGTTTTGCAACGGAGAATGGTAATGGTAGTTTTCTATGTGGTTTGTGTTTCGTTAAGAGAGGAAAAGGACAAACCACATGGTGTGCTGTTAATAACTTGTGCCCGCATGCATATACGACAACACAACATACACTACTCTACAAACTACCATACAACAGGCCTCTAGTCATATACGACAACACAACATACACTACACTACAAACTACCATACAACAGGCCTCTAGTCATATACGACAACACAACATACACTACACTACAAACTACCATACTACAGGCCTCTAGTCATATACGACAACACAACATACACTACACTACAAACTACCATACTACAGACCTCTAGTCATATACGACAACACAACATACACTACAAACTACCATACTACAGGCCTCTAGTCATATACGACAACACAACATACACTACACTACAAACTACCATACAACAGGCCTCTAGTCATATACGACAACACACATACACTACACTACAAACTACCATACTACAGGCCTCTAGTCATATACGACAACACAACATACACTACAAACTACCATACTACAGGCCTCTAGTCATATACGACAACAACATACACTACACTACAAACTACCATACTACAGGCCTCTAGTCATATACGACAACACAACATACACTACAAACTACCATACTACAGGCCTCTAGTCATATACGACATTACAACATACACTACACTACAAACTACCATACTACAGGCCTCTAGTCATATACGACAGCACAACATATATTACACTACAAACTACCATACTACAGGCCTCTAGTCATATACGACATTACAACATACACTACACTACAAACTACCATACTACAGGCCTCTAGTCATATACGACAACACAACATATAATACACTACAAACTACCATACTACAGGCCTCTAGTCATATACGACAACACAACATACACTACACTACAAACTACCATACTACAGACCTCTAGTCATATACGACAACACAACATACACTACACTACAAACTACCATACTACAGGCCTCTAGTCATATACGACAACACAACATACACTACAAACTACCATACTACAGGCCTCTAGTCATATACGACAACACAACATACACTACAAACTTCCATACTACAGGCCTCTAGTCATATACGACAACACAACATACACTACACTACAAACTACCATACTACAGGCCTCTAGTCATATACGACAAAACAACATACACTACACTACAAACTACCATACTACAGGCCTCTAGTCATATACGACATTACAACATACACTACACTACAAACTACCATACTACAGGCCTCTAGTCATATACGACATTACAACATACACTACACTACAAACTACCATACTACAGGCCTCTAGTCATATACGACAACACAACATACACTACACTACAAACTACCATACAACAGGCCTCTAGTCATATACGACAACACAACATACACTACACTACAAACTACCATACTACAGGCCTCTAGTCATATACGACAACACAACATACACTACACTACAAACTACCATACTACAGGCCTCTAGTCATATACGACAACACAACATACACTACACTACAAACTACCATACTACAGGCCTCTAGTCATATACGACAACACAACATACACTACACTACAAACTACCATACTACAGGCCTCTAGTCATATACGACAACACAACATATAATACACTACAAACTACCATACTACAGGCCTCTAGTCATATACGACAACACAACATATAATACACTACAAACTACCATACTACAGGCCTCTAGTCATATACGACAACACAACATACACTACACTACAAACTACCATACTACAGGCCTCTAGTCATATACGACAACACAACATACACTACACTACAAACTACCATACTACAGGCCTCTAGTCATATACGACAACACAACATACACTACACTACAAACTACCATACTACAGGCCTCTAGTCATATACGACAACACAACATACACTACACTACAAACTACCATACTACAGGCCTCTAGTCATATACGTACCAAAGGTGTGTACCTACTGACACAATAATACGCCGTTAAACAATGCAAATGTGCAGTTTGTATCAGAGTGGCACTGCTCGTGTTCACTGACCACTTGTAAGCTGTACAAGATACGCATGAGACGTTTTAATGAGGTACCGTAATACAGCTCCCTTCAAAAAAAAAAGTCTTCCATGGAGAGTGAAACATGGAGAGTTGTATAATATGTTGAGTCAATACTTATGATGGAACAAAACAAAAAGACAACGCTACACGGAATATAGTTTATAACAAAACAAAAGCAACACAACAACAACAGAACACAATAACTGAATTTCAATACTTTGAGTGCGTACAGTGTTTGCGTTTGCGCATACGTAAACGTATCCGTAATCCGCAAATAAAAATCCAAAAATGAAAATTATGAAGAGTGTACACACTACACGCGCAAACCCACGCGTAAACCCATCCGTATTCGCCCTACATTAAGCTATAGGCTTGCGCAAGCCATTTGCGTATTGCGGATGCACTTATGTACGCGGCCTAACAAAGAAACGTAAACAATGTCTCAGAGAAATAGGTCATAGTGAAACAGGGGATTTTCTATCAAAATCAACACAGTCACCGAACACGCGTCCCGGACATTTGCGTCCAGGACAATTCCGCCCGGACATTTGCGTCCGAAGTCATTTGCGTGCCAGACAATTGCGTATTGGGACATTTGTGTACCGTGCAAATGCGTCCTATGAGAGTTGCGTCCCGGATAACCGCCACGGGGGCCGGACACTTGCGTTCCGGACACTTGCGTCCAGCGCATATACGTGCCCATGAGAGTTGCTTGCACACACACACACGCACGCACGCACACACATACACACACACACACACACACACACACACACACACACACACACACACACACACACACACACACACACACACACACACACACACACACACACACACACACACATAAATAAATAAATAGATAAATTATTATTACATTTGTGTTTGTTTACACTTTTTATACATATTGTATATGCAAGTGTGTGTATGTGTGTGTTGTGTGTGTTGTTTGTGTGTGTGTGTGTGTGTGTGTGTGTGTGTGTGTGTGTGTGTGTGGTGTGTGTGTGTGTGTGTGTGTGTGTGTGTGTTTGTGTGTGTGTGTGTGTGTGTGTGTGTGTGTGTGTGTGTGTGTGTGTGTGTGTATGTGTGTGTGTGTGTGTGTGTGTGTGTGTGTGTGTGTGTGTGTGTGTGTGTGTGTGTGTGTGTGTGTGTGTGTGTGTGTGTCTGTGTATGCGTCTGTGTGTGTTTTTGTGTTTCTGTGTTTGTGTGTGCGGTGAACTTTCAACAAAGGAAATCACTTTTGTTTTTGTTTGTGGCACAAGCCACAAACCTATAACTCACTTTGTCGGTCTGTCGGTCTGTCGGTCGGTCAGTCGGTCGGTCGGTCCAAAATTGTCGCACTTCAAATCGAGGCTACAAAATTGTCGCACTTCAAATCGAAGCTGCACTTCAAATTGAGGCTGCTCTTTAAAATGATGTTTCGTTTTCAACAAGCCTCGTTGTGGATCCGAAAAGCTGTTAATACCATACAAATTCAAGTGATACTACTTGAATTTGCAGTCAACTTTAAGCATAACCGTTTCAAAGAGTCTTTCTATTCCTAAAATGCTACATTTTCAAATACAACAACGCTAAAAGTTTAATTTGTACAATAATGAATGGATACAAAGTAAGGTAAAATGCAACAGATACAATTATAATCATTCTTATACAGTCAAAATGCAAATTAAAACAGCCTAGAAATACGACGTCACGTCGTGGATTGGCTGAGGTTCATGAAACCGTTGACTTTTATCGCTTCTCGGCCTTTTGGCTAAGATCAAAGTGTTAGCTCATGGTATTTTGCCAATTGCTTACCTTCTTAACCATTTCAATATGCCTATTGATATCAAATGTAGTTTTTGTAAATTTGGGGTGGAAACTGTTTCTCATTTGTTTTAGTATTGTCCCCATATTCAACAGACGAAAAAGTATTTGGTTAAATGGTTGAAAGACCTTGGAGTTATTATTTCTTTAGATTGTATACGTTTTTCTGTTATTAGTTGTACCAGCCTTAGTTTGCATCAGAAATCTGCAGTTTTTGTTTTGTTATCAGAATATAGGTATGCTATTTGGCTATGTCGAAACAATGCTCGTTTTGACAAAAAAGTTATTACGCCTATTGAAATTTGTTCTTTTTTTCTGTCACGTATCAGATCGCGTTTATATATTGATTTTGAGCGTTTGGGTGACCTCGAATTTATTTCGATTTGGGAGTTTTCTAGTTTATGTGATGTTTCAGACGAGGGTCTAGTGTTTAATTTTAGCATCACTTGAGTTATTTCCCTTCTTTTTTTTCTTTTTTTTTTGCTTATTGGGGAAAAGATCGGGGGAAGGGTGGGGTGTGTGTGCTAATGAGTGTACAAGGGTGTATGTAGATGAGTGTGTGAGTGTGTGAAGGAGATAAATGCTATGTTTTGTATAATGCTGGTGTGTTTGAATTGAATGTGGAGTGTGAATGTGTGAGTGTTGATTTGATGCTGGTTGATTATATGTATATATTGTAACATGTATTATTGAATAAAGATCCTTGCAGAAGAAGTTTGTGGCGGTGTCATAGCCGATGAGGTTTAACCGAGGCGTGGTCACCGCTACAGCTATCTATATTAATATAAAAAAATCGGGACTTTACTGGTTTCGTACTGCCTCCGGGCATTGCCTCCAGTATTTGTTTCCAACCATATTTGTATTTACAAATGTCCCATATGTGTCTGATTCAGACCAAGAGGACGTAAAACTCCATTTTCTCTCTCTCTCTCTCTGAATAAAGATACTCTATAAAAATGAAAAAAAGTATCTGTTCTTATCAGCTTAATATCTGATACGCTTCCTATCGGGGGCTTCGATATTAAATTGATTTTTGAACCTCGGCGAAGTGTCAGGGCTTGCTCCACCTTCGCCACGGGTTGGCCTGGTATTGCAGTACCTCCAGGATCGTCCACTCTCCCCAAGGGGAGAAAATCCAAAGTAACTTTCTTTCCTCTGTTTTTGTTTGTGGCACAAGCCACAAACCTATAACTCACTTTGTCGGTCTGTCGGAAGGTCCAAAATTGTCGCACTTCAAATCGAGGCTGCACTTCAAATTGAGGCTGCTCTTTAAAATGATGTTTCGTTTTCATTTGTCGCAACGCCACAAACGATTGCGAATCCGCGCTTGTATTATATATGGGTCTGTGACTCACAAATTAAATATGTATAAACTAAGTCTCTTGATTATACTCTTCCCCCCCCCCCCCCCTCCTCTCTCTCTTTCTGTTTTTTCTTTCTCCCTTTCTGTCTCTTTCTTCTGTTTCTCTTTCCTCTTCTCTTTCTTCTCTGTTTTTTCTCTCCCTTTCTGTCTCCTCTCAGTCTATCTGTTTCCTCTGTCTCATCTGTCTCTCTCTGTCTCTCTTCTCTCTCTCTCTATCCTCTCTCTCTCTCTCTCTCTCTCTATCTCTCTCTCTCTCCTCTCTCTCTCAATCTCTCTCTCTCTCTCTCTCCTATCTCTCTCTCTCTCTCCGCATCATGAGTGTACCTATACATACTTCAAATAAAATAGTGTACGGAGAAACAGGACGCTATCCTCTTTATATAAGAACTTATACTAAAGTTATTAAATATTGGTTAAGGTTAGTTAACCTGCCCATGAGCAGAATATCTAGACAAGCTTATGAAATGTTAGTTATCCAGCATGAAAAAGGAAAATATAATTGGGTTTCATATGTCAAAAAAGTGTTAACTGAAAATGGTTTTGGGATAGTTTGGGTATCTCAAGGGGTAGGAAATCCAGTTCAATTTGTTTCTGAATTTAGAGATAGGCTAATATGTTGCTGCAAGCAAAACTGGCATGCAAATATAGATGGAAACCCTAAATATGATTGGTTTATGTCCTTCAAAAATACTTTTGAGATGGAAAAATATCTGATGACTATTTCGCACAGGTATCATAGAGCTAGTCTTGCTAAATTCCGTACACGGACTTTAGGCCTCAATGCCAATAAGAAATGGTTTGAAGTTTCCTCTCAAAATTCATGCTTAATGTGTTCAGTCCCAAACTGTATTGAAAATGAAATACATTTTGTTTTTGATTGTTCAGCATACGAAGAAATTCGGGGAAAGTGTAGTATATTTAAAGAGCCAGTCATACAGGGAAGAAATTTGGCTCCACTTCTATTGAGTAAGAAAGAAGAATGGATTATTTATTTTGCTAAGTTTATTGCAGAAGCAACTAATCTTCGAAAAAACAAATGCTAATACATAATTATAATATTATATAAGATACTATACTGTTACTGCTGATACCTGAAATATCATAGTCGCCATTTTTTTGTGTTGCTGTCCAGCCTAAAATTTAGCAAAAGAATACTATAATTTATTGTTCGTAACGATGCGGGTACCAGATGGATGGTTTGTTAGTATGCTATGGTTTTGTATTCCTAGAAAATAATATTATATGCTCGCAATGATGTTGGATGATTGGTTTGTTTGTTGTCCATTGTTTATTCTATTCTAACATGGAATAATATATATATGCTTGCAAGGATGTAGGTTTAGGATTGCTAGTATGTTAGTAAAATTGTGGTTGTGCGTGTGCGAGAGAGAGAGAGAGAGAGAGAGAGAGAGAGAGAGAAAGAGAGAGGAGAGAGAGGAGAGAGAGAGAGAGGGAGAGAGAGAGAGCGAGAGAGAGAGAGAGAGAGGCTCCTGAGAGAGAGTGAGTGTGAGGTATGTTGTTGGAGAGAGAGAGAGAGAGAGAGAGAGAGAGAGAGAGAGTGAGTGTAATTAAGTGTTTATACATGTATCCATGGGTAAATGCATAAGTGTGTAGGTGTGTATGGGATACATGTATAAGCTGTTTACTGGGAAGAAAGTAGAAAAAAGAAAGAAGAAAAGTTGTAAGAATATGACTATTGAGATATGTTTTTCCATTTGTTCCAGTGTTGACTACATTGAATGTTAAATGGTTTGTTTCCCCCGTTGCCCTATGAGCGTTTTGTTTGCTAATGCAAATAACAGATTTTGATTTGATTTGATTCTGATTTTGATTTGAATCATCTCTCTCTCTCTCTCTCTCTCTCTCTCTCTCTCTCTCTCTCTCCTCTCTCTCTTCTTCTCTCTCTACGTCTCTCTCTCTCTCATCTCTCTCTCTCTCTCTCTCCTCTCTCTCGTTCTCTCTCATACTCTCTATCTCTTCTCTCTCTTCTCCTACTCTCTCTCTCTCTATTCTGGCCTATCTGACCGTCGATAGGGACGGGAGAGGACGGAATTTTTGTGAGCTCTCATTCAGTGCACTATGAATGACTCAGTGGCTTATCACGCAGTTATTTGTTACCTTGTGTCGCAGGAACGGTTTGAAAATAAGGAGTGACTGAGATTATACACAGCCTTCATGTACAAGAGTTTCTCAGTCCAACAAATCTCTGACAATTATTAACAAGCTTCAATATTCTCTCCAGAAACTAAGATAAATGCAGTGTCGAATCCAGAAAAGACATCAAAGTAAAAACAGACAAGACAATCAGCGAGATTTACAGCAAAACAGTGTTTTCCTGCAAGACAACTTGGCCTGAGATTCTGAAGAGCAAACTCTGACAGAATTGAAGAATCAAAAAACGAGAAAAGAATCTGACAACTTCTTTGGAGTGCAACATGATGGGCTCCCTGGAGAAGAACAAAGAAAAGGTGAGTGAACACAGAGGATAGTGGCAGTGCTCTCAAACATTCTCTTCTGATAAAGTGGTGGGAAATCTCAAGTGACATAGCGTACATTTATCGCCGGCAAAACATGGATACGGAGATACAGAGGAACATCAGCCACTTCTTTAATCAGTATGTTTTAACAGCATTTGAACGGACAAGGTAGTATTCTCAGAGACCATGATCTGAAGAGCGCAGTTACGACAAGATAGACATTCGGGTAACAAAATCCTGATCTTGACTGTCACAAAGGAAATAAGTCAGCAAGCTCAAAAAGCGAAGGAAAGGTTGCCCAGTATTCAGAAATGGAAGAGTTTACGCTGAAGGCTTCCCCTACTCCCTCACTACCAGTGCAAAATGGACAAAAAATGGTCTTCCCGTGATATGATTGTCGATTTACCTGACGGTCCATAAGAATGGGCATGTTACCTCTAGGCACAACAGCAAGAAGTGCCAGAAGTCTCGCCGGTCCCACAGGATCTAACCCAAGTCAGGACACAGTCACACAGTGTCTCACCATGTTCCGACGAGAGGCAAGAACGATCATCCGTGTGACCCCCTCAGTATCACCAGCAGCACAAATCCATTCGTGTGTGCCCCTCCCTACCATTAAATCCTATAAGCAAGCACAAATACATTTCCATTCGTTGTCCCTTCAACAAACAGCAAGGAAACGAGGTACCCTCCTGCGTGGTGTCCTTCAAAACCAGAGACATCAAGTAGTGGACCAGTTCCCCTCTAGTAAGATACTTGTGACAATGGCCGCCAAACAGTTCTTGAACAGACAGAAACTCGGCAACAAAAGGGAGGAAATGCACCAAAGACTCTTGGAAGCAAGCCCAGGAAATTCAGATGCATTGCCAACCCACGTCCGGTCACTAACCATACGAAACGAATCGCAGAAACTTCCAGCAAAGGAAGAAGGCAACTCAAAAACCATCACAAAGCGAAAAGCAGCAAACATATGAAGCAAAGAAAAACAAAAGCCAACAAAGCAAGGAGCAAACCTTCTCTAAGAAATGAGGAACGATCCCCGCAGAAGCCAGCCACAACCAACAAAGACAGCAACAAGATGTCAGAAATCGAGCAACCGATAGTAAGATGGGAAAACAACGCGCCACCAATTGAACCAAGAAATCAGCAACCCAGCATCAAAGTGACAAATCAGCAAAACAAGAAAATGAGCAGGGTGGGGATACGCAGGTCAAGAAAAACGTGAACGCTCACCAGGAAAATGGTCGCAAACATTCCAAGAGATTGGAAATGCTCAAACAAAGCCATGTCAGTCTGAACAGACAAAACGTTCATTGACCAACAACTCGAACACAGCTAAAAACACCGAACAAGGCCAGCCCTCAGAGCAGCAAATTGTGGAACTTCCGAGGAAGAACAGGACGACTCAAACGATTATCAACCAAGAACAGTACATCCAGAGGATGAGGAGGACAGAGTAGATATACCCCCACATGTCCACCTCACTGGTCAATCAGCGCCACAAGACGCAGACAAGCCAACAAAAGAAATACGTCGAGAACACGAGGATGATGGCCGTGCTCTACGCTCCGGACAGCGCAAGCACAGCGCACCTGAGGCCAGACCAAGAGCATCATGGCAGCCTTAGGAACATTGGCTGGACAGACAGCCGCCCACAGCAGAGATGAAAGCACGAAAGAGAAACTTTCTCCTACAGGAGACGCCATCAGCAATGGCAGCTACTAATGAAAGGGAATAGGCCGGGCACACAATGTAAAAACAAGAGACACTACAAAATCCCAGCTACAGTATCAGTCCCCAGTTTCAGCAAAAGCAAAAAGCAAACATCCCAGTCACGCAATCACCTTTCTAATATTAATGTGTGCGGTTACAGTCCAATGTAAAGATAAAGCATTTGTTAAGACTTCATTCGAAAAAACACGATTTTGTGTGTCTAACTGAAACCTTTATAATGGTGAAATGATGAGAGTGAATTATTGTAGATTTTTTATGTTCCCACTAAAGCTAGAAAACGTCAAACAGGGAATATGTGCGAGGGGGTGTAATTGGTGTGTTAAAAAATGGTTTTTTGGATTTCGTTGAGAGAGGCGCTTGTGATGTAAATAACTACAGGTATTTTGAAACTACAAAGTGAACTTCTAACACAGAGTAAAAGGACGTTTCTCATTGCCAATACACTCTCCATATGATTCGCCCTCTTGGAAAAGGTCGAACAAAAAAGGTTGGTTTAGAATTATTGGAAAAGTGTATGTTGGATCTCCGTGAATCTTCTTCGATGACTTTTAAATGGCTTGGTATGTGGAGATTGAACTACAGAGACTGCTGACACAAGAATATTGACTTTAGTTTATCTGATGATGGAGAGACTTGGATGAAATAAGCAAAATAGTAAAGAGACCTCACAAGATGAATTCACGGAATTAGTTGGTGAGCAATGATTGACTTTTTTGAAATACTTTGGACTGACTTGCTATATTAATGCGTTTGATGTGTTTGGGTTTTGATATAGTTGTACGTCATTTTCAGTGCAAGGTTCCAGGTTGTTGACTATCTTATTGCTTCTATTGAGCTACAGTACAATTTGTTGAGAAATATTTGTTTGTCTCTGAGATGTAGACTCCTGACCACTTACCTATTACTTGTCAATTTGCGTTCCTTCTGACTATTATGGACACTGTCGAGACGCAGAAATCAGTAAGCAATTCCCTTCTAAGAAGGTGGTTGGATAATAGGAAAGAACCTGAAGTTTGTAGACTAACATTAAGCAGTGAAAACTTGCAAGTTGTAGAAAGCTGCACCTGGAACTAGACAATATGTTAATCATGCGTTAGAGGTTTTTTTGATTGTTTAAAAGTTCGCGCTGATTGTATGAGAAACAATGTTAATATTTTCAGGCAAGAAGAATAAAACCATGGTATGACCAAGGAATGTAGGGGATGAAAGCCAAACTGAAAAAGGTGTAAAAGTCTAGTAGGAAAAGCCAAACAAACACAGACAGGAATGGGTCAATGATGATAGGCCAAATAAATTGTTAGACATAGAAAAGCTTACAAGACATTGTTAAAAGAAAAAAAAACGGAATTCGTAGAGATACTGACCGGTCTCTATGCAGCAAATGTGAAACAAGCAGCAGGAATTTTGGATAAGGAAAAAAGAAGCTAACAGGATTGGGCGAAACAGACAATTTGAAAACGAATGAAAGTGTAAAAATAAACAGTAAGATGATGGTTGAACCATTTCAAGGAGTTTTCAAAAAGGTGGGATGGTAATATTAATGGAAATAATATTGATAATGATTATAAAGGATAATAGGATCACTATCTAATAAGGAAATAGAACAGAAAAAGAAGTAATGGATGCAATAGCAATCAAATTAACTAAGGAAAGTCAGGAGGTATTGGATGGTGTGTATTCAGAAAGGTTAAAAGCGGAGGTGAAAGGGTTGTTAAAATTTCTGACCAAGCCTTTGTTAACAAGGTCTTGACTCAGTGGAATACCAAAAGATGGTTCGAAAGCAATTGTCATTCCAATCTTTAAGAAAGGTGACCACGACCAGCCAGACAATTATAGAGGATTTCATCATTAATGCCTTCAATGGTGAAATGTCAACACATCTATTATTTGAAAAACACAGAGCTAAGCTACTGGTTAGAAGAAAAAATAATACTATTCCGTGAAAAACACAGGCAGGCGACACCGAAGAAACTATTCCACTGTCGACCCAAAATTCAATATTTATGCTTTAGTCCAAAAATGCTCTTAATAAAAGAAGGACAGAAACTGTATGTTGGCTTTTGTTATTGACTTCAAACAGGGCTTTTGACTCGATAAATCATGGTAAACTATTAGAAGTAATATTAAATGCAAGGTACTAAGAGGAAACAGTTATCAGTGCTTTAAAAAAAGTATGTATGGGTCTCTGGTTCTTGTGTGCGAGGGACAGTGAATTTTCACGAGTCTTTAGTGTGTCCTATAGGTGTGCGACAAGGTGTGTCTGAGCCCTACATTGTTGTCCCTTTTTATTAATCAGTAGCAAAATCATATAACAGCTACTGGTGTATAATGGTGTACAAAAGTTACCTACTTTGCTTGAATCTATACTCATATCTGTTGTTTGCAGACGATGTGGTTTTGATATCAAAACAACCCCCGCGGTTTACAACCCAGTTAAATTCAGGTTAAAATTTCTTCGGATGATTTGAAATGACAGTAAACAAAGATAAGACAAAAGGAATGGTGTCAGGAAGGGAGGGTATTTGGACAGCGAGCAAGGTGGGTTTATGAAGGTAAAAAAATAGAATGTGTTAATATTTACTGTTACTAGGATTTTCTTTTACCACCCATGATAAGTTTAACACTGGTACAAAATCATTGCGATAGCAAAAGGACCGAAAGGCGTCATACTGGCTTTGTCAAGGTTCAGAAAATGTAATGAAAGTCACCTAAAATATTTTTCAAGAATATTTGATGCTAAAGATTCAGTCTACTTATTGTATTATTCGGAAATTGGGTGTTTTAAAGAGGTAGACCCACATGTGAAAAAGTACATTTATAGACTGCAAAAGCTATCTGGCATTTGCCATTTGAAAACGCAAATAAAGTGATATGGAGCTTAGGCCTATATCCCACTGTTTGTAAATTCAGTATTTGATGCATAAATATTGGTTTAGATGTTGATTTATGCGATAAATGATATGATTACTAAACAAGCTTTTTTTATGGATGATGTCTATGGATTAATGATGGCTAAAAGAATGCTGGGTACTGAGGTGAGAGAACTGTTTCAAATGTATGGTTCTGTACCAAGTACTGGGTTAAAGTCATAGGCAGGTCGCAAATAGTAATGTTTTATAAGGGATTTATAAACAGCGTTTAATAGACATGTTCTTTCAAGAATGGTCTGGTGCAATCGAGACTAAAGAAAGATACCCTATTACAGATTGGCTAAGAACTAATATATTACACTATGTACATTCTTAAATGAAAATGATATTTTTGCTTCCGTGTGGCTTCTTTAACTCAGATTAGATCGTGGATGTATTACCATATTAACAAAAATATGACAGATATGGGATAGATGTAACACAATCGATTGTCCGAAGTGTAAAAACAAACATTTTAGAGGATGAAACTGCACTTTTTGCATCATTCCCTTTGTCTAAAGCTTCTAGTAAATAGATATTTTGCAAATGGAATCAATGTTCCACTGGACGAGACTACTTGACGTGAGAATGTAAAAACAATTTCTCTAGTTTAGTTTCCAAGATATATCTTCTCACACGCACTATAGAGACAAAGACAGCGACTTTTGGAAGGCTACGCATCAATTTTCAACTCTTATATTAAGAAAGATTTGATATGTAAGCTTATTTGTTTGTGTGACGTAATTGTCTATAATATGTAGATATAGGAAAGTAATAGCCAAGAACGTGCAATGTATACTTTTGTTTTTTATTTTTATTTTATTTGTCTGTATTGCTATATTTGGTTCCCATTTTCCCAATGTTTATGTGCCATGGGCCATAAAGACACTAAAGCATTCAAGTTTCAAGTTTCAAGTTCTCTCTCTCTCTCTCTCTCTCTCTCTCTCTCTCTATCTCTATCTCTCATCATCTATCTCTCTTCTCTCTCTCTCTCTCTCTCTCTCTCTCTCTCACACACACACACACAAACACACACACACACGCGCGCGCACGCACAGCACACACACACACGACACACACACACACACACACACACAACAACACACACGCGTGCGCGCGCAACACCACGCACACGCACCGCACACGACGGCCAACACCACACACACACGCAGACATGCACGCACACGCACACACACCGCACGCACACACACACAAAAAACACACACGCACACACACACACACAGAGAGGAAGAGAGAGAGATGAGAGAGACGGACAGAACACACACAACAGTTAGAGATATAAGCAAGAGATGTATCAGCTTTTATGCACTAGCTACGTTTATTCCCCCCCTGGTCCACTTTCGGTAGTTACCGGTATCAATACCGGTACCGTACGGATTTTAAATTCGACCCGGTATTTTCAGGTTATACCAGGTACATACGCCAGCACTAACTCGTTAATGCAATTTTAAACCGTCAAATGGTGGGGAAAACACGGGACATTAGGACAAAAGACACTCGTACAGTGACACTGAATAATAGGTCATCTTACGTTCAAAAGTTTAAATGAAATACCGTAGTACATTAATAAGCAGTCCAAGATTGAAAACGGCGAAATTAACGGACAGAATGACCATGGTCATCCACATCATAATTGGCTTAAATGAATCGTTAATACATGATAAAGCTGTCAACGGTCAAGATGCAGTGAAAATTAGTCGCAAAATGACCATTGGTCAGTGGCTCGACCACTGGTCATCCCACCGTCGTAAAATTGTTTTAAATGATAATAAACCATAAGCTATGGTGATAACGGATGAAATAGGTGAAAAATGACCATTGGTAAATCGACATTGTAAAAGTTTTAAAAGAACTACGTAATGCCTTGATTAACTGTGAAAGGGTGTGGAAAAACGGGACCTTAGCACCAAAATACCCATAGTCAGTGGCATTGACAAATGGTAATCTCACATCGTAAAGTTGTATTAATAAAGAACTAGAATAAATTATTAAGTCTGTCATATAGTGAAAACTGCACTCTCGTAATGCCATTACTAAACTGTGAAAGGTGAAAGACGGGGAACATTCAGCACCAAAATGACACTGTCAAGTGGCATTGACCACTGGTCATAAACATAGTAAATGCTAAGGAACGTTAATATTTATTAAGCTGCAATATGGTGAAAACTGCCCCTCGTAATAACATTACTAAACTGTGAATTGGTGGAAACCGGCGCACAAAATGAACCAATGGTCATCCACATCGTAAATGTGGTTTAAATGGAACAGTAAGACTATTATTAATAATACTTGGGAAATTTATATAGCGCTCTCTTCACATGATGCTCAAGTGCTACTTTACATTGATAAACAGACATGAAAGGCAAACAAATAATTAATCATCAGAAAGCACGATGCTCGCAACGCAACGTCTCTCTTACATTCCTTACACACACACACACA
>CM065709.1:16648884-16658473 GCA_017654935.2 Phymorhynchus buccinoides | reverse complement strand
GAGAGAGAGAATTCAAACTGAAACTTTATTTTGCAATAGGACATACCAAGATACAAAGGTAGTTAAGCCCTTCTTTTTTTTAAAGGAATTATAGAACTTAGGCTCGCCTACACAGAGGTTTGTATAACATTAATAATGGCAGTGTGATTGATTCTGGAAGTCTTAATAAAGATTAATAAATCGAAATGTTGACATATGCTGAGCTTTTTGTTTTGCTTCTCTTCCCCCCCCCCCCCCCCCCCCCCCCCCCCCCCCCTTACCCTCAGATGTGTCTACGCAGAGAGAGAGAGAGTTCAAACTTCAAATACTTTATTTTACAAGGATAAGAATTTAGGCTGGGCCTAGTCTTCCATTCTGTCCTAGCAACATGTAACTAATACTATAAACGAACATTGAGACACAGGAAAATCGTCAACAGAGAGAGAGAGAGAGAGAGAGAGAGAAGAGAGAGAGAGAGCGAGAGAGAGAGAGAGAGAGAGAAGAGAGAGAGAGAGAGAGGAGAGAGAGGAGAGAGAGAGAGAGACGAGAGAGAGAGAGAGAGAGAGATTAACAGATTCACAAATTCACAGCTATTACTGATCCAGAGATCGCTTGTTAGATGGGAGTGGGTTCGCGCGCGCGTGAGAGAGAGAGAGAGAGAGAGAGAGAGAGAGAGAGAGAGAGAGAGAGAGAGAGAGAGAGAGAGAGAGAGAGAGAGAGAGACAGAGACAGAGACAGAGACACAGACAGACAGACAGACAGAAAGAGATTGAAGAAGATGCGAAGAGGAAACAGAATGTTAACGTTGTTGACAGAGCAAACAGAGGCTGTCAGAATGTGATCGTGTTATGTGCAAACCTCCTTACACCTCTCTCTCCACCTCTCTTTTTTTCTCGACCCCCTCCCTCTCCGTTGGCGTACAGAATCGCCTAATCCCATGTCGCCTTGAATGGTAAAAGAAAGAAAAGTTAATGTTTGACTTCCCCCGACATAGTACAGGTGGGGCAAAACGCCCCCACCACCACTCTAAGCAAGAAATCCTTTTTTTCTCTTTGAACCTACAGACATTTTGTATGGAATGTACACGACAGAGGCCGAGCCACACTAAAACACATCCTAACCTACAGACATGTTGTATTAAATGTAGACGACAGAGGCCCAGCCACACTACAACACATCCTAACCTACAGACATGTTGTATTAAATGTAGACGACAGAGGCCCAGCCACACTACAACACATCCTAACCTACAGACATGTTGTATTAAATGTAGACGACAGAGGCCCAGCCACACTACAACACATCCTAACCTACAGACATTTTGTATGGAATGTAAACGACAGAGGCCCAGCCACACTACAACACATCCTAACCTACAGACATGTTGTATTGAATGTAAACGACAGAGGCCCAGCCACACTACAACACATCCTAACCTACAGACATTTTGTATTGAATGTAGACGACAGAGGCCCAGCCACACTACAACACATCCTAACCTACAGACATGTTGTATTGAATGTAAACGACAGAGGCCCAGCCACACTACAACACATCCTAACCTACAGACATGTTGTATGGAATGTAGACGACAGAGGCCCAGCCACACTACAACACATCCTAACCTACAGACATGTTGTATTGAATGTAGACGACAGAGGCCCAGCCACACTACAACACATCCTAACCTACAGACATGCTGTATGGAATGTAGACGACAGAGGCCCAGCCACACTACAACACATCCTAACCTACAGACATGCTGTATGGAATGTAGACGACAGAGGCCCAGCCACACTACAACACATCCTAACCTACAGACATGCTGTATTGAATGTAGACGACAGAGGCCCAGCCACACTACAACACATCCTAACCTACAGACATGCTGTATTGAATGTAGACGACAGAGGCCCAGCCACACTACAACACATCCTAACCTACAGACATGCTGTATGGAATGTAGACGACAGAGGCCCAGCCACACTACAACACATCCTAACCTACAGACATGCTGTATGGAATGTAGACGACAGAGGCCCAGCCACACTACAACACATCCTAACCTACAGACATGCTGTATGGAATGTAGACGACAGAGGCCCAGCCACACTACAACACATCCTAACCTACAGACATGCTGTATGGAATGTAGACGACAGAGGCCCAGACACACTACAACACATCCTAACCTACAGACATGCTGTATTGAATGTAGACGACAGAGGCCCAGCCACACTACAACACATCCTATCCTACAGACATGCTGTATTGAATGTAAACGACAGAGGCCCAGCCACACTACAACACATCCTAACCTACAGACATGCTGTATGGAATGTAGACGACAGAGGCCCAGCCACACTACAACACATCCTAACCTACAGACATGCTGTATGGAATGTAGATGACAGAGGCCCAGCCACACTACAACACATCCTAACCTACAGACATGTTGTATTGAATGTAGACGACAGAGGCCCAGCCACACTACAACACATCCTAACCTACAGACATGTTGTATTGAATGTAAACGACAGAGGCCCAGCCACACTACAACACATCCTAACCTACAGACATGTTGTATTGAATGTAGACGACAGAGGCCCAGCCACACTACAACACATCCTAACCTACAGACATGCTGTATGGAATGTAGACGACAGAGGCCCAGCCACACTACAACACATCCTAACCTACAGACATTTAAAAGAATCATTCGCACGCAAGACCCAATAAATGCAAACAATTTGTTTTCCCTTAAGCCCCACCTTATGGGACATTTAGGTAGAACAGAACAGAACAGAACAGAACAGAACAGCTGTTTATTGCCTTAGAAGTCAAAAACAACAGACTTATTTGGCACAAAACAATATCAATTTAAACTAACAGGATTGCTCCTTATATTTTGAGATGAAAAAGAGGAAAACATGTCTATAGCCGCCCATGATCTTTGTTTAGTGGGTCTATTGTTTTGCTCTTTCTTTAAAACAATCGTAAATGAATTTTGATATTTCTTTTTGGTAGCACTTATAATGAATTAAATCACTTATATTTTTATTAATTGAATAATCCAAAATGTATTTTAAATGTATAACAAGATTCTTTCTTAATTCATCATATTTAGTGCAGACATTTAAAAAATGAAATTCATCTTCGATCTTATTGCAGGATACGCATTTTCTATTTTCCCTCGTTAGGTTTTGGTATCTTCCTTTTTCAATCATAAGATCATGGGAACTTGTACGTAATTTGGTGAAAAGAAATCGATGTTTTTTGTTTGTATTTCTTACTAAGTATTGTTCCATACCATAATCTTTTGTTATAGCATTATAGAAAATTAGCTTAGATGTCTCTTGTTTTTCTTTTTTCCAGAACTGAATATATAGATCTTCCAACTTCTTTTGCATTGCATAACATAACCGTTTAATATTTAATGTATTCTGATTGTCCCAAATGTGTTTGAAGCCTAGTGTCCTAAAAATATTTTGAACTGTTGTTATCCATTTGTCTTTATCACCATTTTTATAAGTATGGTCGTAAAGTAATTTAATGTAAGAATTCTGATTTGAGTTAATTATATGGAACCAAAATGTTATCACCTGATGTATAATCATAAACATGATCGGGAATCTGCCTAGTTCTCCTAAAGTAGGCAATATCATCGCTTTTTTATGCACACCTAAAACCTGTCTACAGAACTTTGTATGCATATTTTCAAATGTAAAAGAACCTGATAAGCATTTCGTAAACACTTCATTTATATCCAAATTATCCTGCCAGTTAAATGTTACTGGAAGCCATACTTCAGCACCATAAGTTAAAACTGGCTGTATCATTCTATCAAACAATTGTAATGTTATATTAGGCTTCATGTCTTGCCCATGTATTGCTTTTCTAATAGCATGAATAGCTTTGTTACTTTGTTTCGATAAGTGAGCTTGTGCCGAATGAAACTTTCCACTTTGGTGAAAAATTACCCCAAGATATTTGTATTGCTCAATTGTTTCAATTATATTGTCACCACAATAAAAGAAAAAATCAGTTTTAGGGACTGATTTAGTAAAAATCACCACCTTCGTTTTATTAATATTTATTTTTAATCCCCATTGTACGCAGTATTCATGTAATTTATCTAACTTAGCTTGTAAACCAATCTTTGTTGTTGAGAGCAATGCCAAATCATCAGCATATAGGAGACATGGTATTTTGTCTGTTGTAGTTATGTATGGTGAGTCTGTATTTCCTATATATTCAACAATATCATTCACATAAACATTAAATAGGGTTGGACTTAAGGTGCTGCCTTGGTGAACTCCTTTCTTTATAAGTATTTCGTCTGAATAATTAGTGTTGTGCTTTGTACAAATTGTTGCATTTTCATACATAGTTTGAATAACTTTAAATACTTTACCCCTTATTCCAATTTTGTTAAGTTTTACAAATAGAGCGTCATGCCACACATTATCAAACGCTTTCTGGAAATCTACAAAACAACAATAAAAGTCTCGAGTTCTTTGTGTTTATAGCATTTTCAACAAGTTTAGTTAGTACGTATATGTGATCTGTTGTGCTACATTTTTTTCTGAAACCAGCTTGTTCTTTAATAAGACTATTAGTGTCTTCCAAGTAATCTGATATTCTCAGATTTAATATTTGACAAAACAATTTTCCCACGGAATTAGTGTGATTCCTCTATAGTTTTCTGGGTTAAATGATGATCCGTTCTTATATATAGCAACACTTACTCCTTTTTTCCATGCTGATGGGTATATGCCAGTATCTAAAACCGTGTTAAAAATATGTTTTAATATTTCAATTAGTTCGGGAGTGGCACATTTTATCATTTCATTTAAAATTCCATCTTTTCCAGGCGATTTCTTGTTCTTTAATCTTTTAATTGCTTTTCCAATTTCTGCTATTGTAATTGGTTTGTTTAATATTTGATTTTCAGTGTGAGATAAACTATCATGCAGGTTCTGTATTTCTTCTTTTCTTTTTTCGTTTATATCAGGTTCTGTTCCAATAAGATTTCTTAAGATTTCCAGCCATTTAATATAACTAAGATTATGTATGCTTGTTGATTGTGCATCTTCACATTCACTTAACTGCTTTAACGTTTTCCATAATAAATTTGGGTCCTCGTCTATCGTATCGTGTAATTTTGATACCAATGCATTTTTAAATGTTCTCTTTTTACGTTTAATATATTTGTTGTATGTTTTGCTTTTTGAAAAATATTTTTGTTGCAAACCACGCTTAAATGGATTTCGATTGACTGTATTTAATAAAGATTTTACTTCTTTTCTCATTTTAAAGCACTCTAAATTAAACCATTTCTTATCTCGTTTTCTTTTGGTTCGTGTTTTCACTGGCTTAGCTTTTAGGCTTAACTTTGCCGTTTCAGTAAAAAGCGATGACATGTCCTCTATGCATTTATTGAGATCACCTTGTAGTTGGTTCATATAACTTTCTTTTGCTTCTTGGTTAATTGTATGCGATAATGTAATTACTTGAGATTTGAGTTGACTCATTTGTGACTGTATTGTTGGTAGTTTAAATGCATTTTGGAAGGAATCTTTGGATGTTTCATTCCATTGAAAGTGCTTAGATGGATCTCCAGTTGGTTTATTGGTATCACCTGTGTGATAATTTCTTTTTATTGTATGTTTATTATTGTAAAAGACACAGTCAACAATTGGTACGTTTACTTTTAACATCAAAGGATTGTGATCAGATAATTCAGTTAACCCTTTTACTTTCATAAATTCTACCTGCTTCAAAAGACTTTGTGAACAAATATAATAATCTACTACGCTACATCCTTGATGTTGATAACACGTATATCTACCTTCTAAGTCTCCCAGAGTTCGTCCATTTAAAATCAATAATTGATTATCCATGCACGTATTTATTCATTTGTTACCATATTTGTGCACAGCTCTATCCATTGAACATCGTTGATAATAGTTATCATATGTGTATGTCTTCGGTAAATTATAATGGTTATTGTCATAATCCATTGGAATGAAATCTATTCTGTTTCCTGTTCGTGCATTAAAGTCCCCACATAATATGATTTGTCCTTTCTGTGAAAAAGAATCAATGTCTTGTTCCAATGTGTCCCATATTGTGTGTGTGTGATCTTTTCCAAAAGATGAAAATTCAGGTGGAATGTAAACTGAGCCTATATAAATGTCTTCATGGGATATGCTTCCATGCTGTTTAATTTGTATCCATACTATATCCGAATTACTTCGAGGTAAAAACTTTACAAACGTTTTATATTCGTCTCTTATAAATACAGATATTCCTCCTGATGCAGTATTTGTTTTACCTCTTTTTGGTCTACAATAATGAACCGATTTATAACCTTCTAATTCAATATAATCCAAATCCTTTCTGTCTAGATGAGTTTCTTGTAAGAAAACTAAATCAAAAGGCTTTAACATGTTTTCCACTGATACATCTTTAAGTTTGTTCGTGTTAACGCCGTCAATGTTTCCATGTACACTTCTAATATTCCAAGACAGTATTTTCATTATAATAAAATGTTCAGTTCATAACTGATTTTGAGCAGAAAGAAAACACAGCCTAGAGCAGAAATAACTAGGTTATGTGTTCAGAATTAATAATTAATATACATAAACAAACGTTCATAAAACATCATCATAAATTGATGTCTGGTCATTCTTCATTTCAAGCTATTATATAACGCTTTCTTCTCCTCGAATGAAACGAAATGTTCAAAATTCGTCTTAATTAGTATTTCACATTGTCCATTCATCATTCTTCCCTCACTCCAATACTCTATCACTTTATTGTCTTCTACTTTCTCCAGTTGTATGGTCGAGAATATCGGTTGTAACTGTTGAACTGTTGACCGCCATGTTCTTGCTGGTGATACTGTGGCCGTCTCTGCCCATATGGTACGTCGTGCTCATACTGGTGATGTTGTGGTCCTCTCGGCCCATATGGTGCGTCGTGTCCATCCTGTCCGTTGTTTTCCCGCGTCCAGTATCGTCTCCACCCTGGCCTGTAGGGTCCTCTTTGACTGTCCCACTGTGGTCTGGAGTCCCATGTCCTTGGTTTTCTTTGTTCGTATCGTTTCTTGTGTTCCCATCGTGATCTGTTTCTGAACTGGTGAGCCTGTTCTTCCTCGTCTTCTGTCTCACTGACGTTTTCTGACTGGAACTTCTTTTTGTGTTTTGTGTCTTTCTTGTCCCTGGTGGTTCTATTTTTCACACCACGATTCAGGAATTTGGGTCTTGGGTTCTTTTTGGTGGGTCGTTCCCACAGTAGTGCCTCAAGGTGTCTGCCAATATTGCTGGCCATTATGCTGCTGCCTTGTTCGGATGGATGAATTGCATCCCGAAACAGCCTCTTGTTTTCAATTCTGATGTTGTGTTCAACAAATGTGATTTGTTCTTCTTTGAACAGTCCTATGTGAACCAAAGCGTTGAACACTTTTCTTTTTGACTCCAAATCTTCGTCTTTTGTTTGAATTGCTTGACTCACCACTATTTTAGTTTCTTTTAATTCTTTCTTGATTTTCTGTATTGTTTGGATCAGTTTCCCGCTTGCTGTTTCTGCTTCTTCGGTTTTTATATTATTTATACCGACGTGAATGAGCACAGCTTCTGGTCTTGCTTTCATCTTGTCCATTTCTTTTTCCAGGTCCTCAATCTTTGGGGTTTTCTTCTTTTTGACAGATAATCCGTATGATGTTCCTAGCCTTTCAGCTTCCACCCCATTAAGAATCGAGTCACTTAGTAGAAGAACGTACGGCAGACTGCTGTTGTCACCAGTTTCCTTATCTGTTTCTTGATCAGTGTCATCCTCGGAACTTGATAACTCTGTTTCACTGTCTGTACTGGTAGACGGTTCTCTAAGTCTTCTCCTAGTTGTTATGTTCTTGTTGCTAGTCTTTAGAGTTTTCTTCTTTCCTTTTTGTGCTGTGGTTGTTTCACCTTTCTTCAATTCGTTTCTATTTTTTGAAGTGTTGTCTACCTTTGGACTTTTCGTTGTTTCATTGACTTTTTCTTTGTTTTCCACTTGCATGATACTGTGGCAACTAGAATCAGAAAGATCTGGTGAAACTGGAGTCTTTGGTGCAGTGGTTGGAGATTTGTCTGCACTTGTTGTCGGCTGAGTCATTTCTGAAGCAGTTGTTCTTTCAGTGCCTGTGGTTGACCGTTTCTTGGATTGAACGACAGCAAGGATCTTTTCATCCAGTTCTTTGAATTTTGTGCTTGTTTGCTCTACCATGATAGTAATCGATTTCTCTAAATTTCCTATCATTGATTTTAAGTCACGCGTTTCTATTGCGTGCTTTGTTTTTTCAGAATCAACTGGTGACGCATTGCTAGGTTGTTCAGATGACGTCATGGATGTTGTTGCGTCATTCTTCTTTTCCATTTGTTGTTGAATTTCTTCTAAGATGCTTTCGTTGGCATAATTTGACTCTGCACATTGTTTGCAAGTGTATTTTCGCGACGTTTTGACGTAAACGCATATTTGAAAGGCTGGCAATGACGTGCATGCGAAATGAATTTTCTTCTGGCAGTCAACGCATTTTAGCGTTCGTCCTTCCATTGTCGATTCGCAATAGCATGCTTCAATTAAATCGGCCTTTGCATTCTCGTGCTTTGTACTTGCCGTTGGTGTCTCCTCCATCGAGGTATGTGATGTGTTTTCATTTCCTTCGTTTTCATCTCTTTCTTCCACAACGTCCCCGGTTTGTTCGGTTCCATACACGTGTGGATTATCAAAGCCAGACTGCTCCATGGCCTCTTTGGCTGTGTCCATAGTCTCATAGCTCCTGGATATCCTAGAACATGGTTACTTGCCTCATTCCACGTCGTAAAAATACCATTTTTTCTTCCTTTTGTCACAGCATAGAATTTGTTCTTTTCTTTCGTCTTTTTAGTCATCTCTTTCACTCTCCATCTATCTTTCTTCCCGCTCCAAAATTTTTCAGCGTCTGTTGGTCGCCATCATTGACCAGAAGTGTGTATTAGGTATGTAATTGGTAGTGGGTCGATCCTGCAGGTACAACTGGGTTATGTCTCCCTCTCTCTCTCTCTTTGTGTCTCTGTCTCTCTGCCTCTGTCTTTCTCTCTGTGTCTCTCTCTCTCTCTCTCTCTCTCTCTCTCTCTCTCTCTCTCTCTCTCTCTCTCTCTCTCTCTCTCTCTCTCTCTCTCTCTCACACCACACATAATACAATGTTCGATCCAATAAATAAAGCGAAATGTCACTGAGCTCAAAGAATATATCACGCGAAAAGGTCAAATGGGAAAAGGCGATATGGGAATAAGGCCAAATGGGAAAACCCCTTCGCTTTTTCTCCTCCTACACTCTTCGAGTAACCCTTTTCACCAAAGCACAAATCCTCATCCTTCACCTGATCTGACCCTCTTTCTCTTCTCTCTGTCGTGCATTATGTCCTCTTGTCCCGCTTCAAACACTTGTATCTTGACCTCTCTGGCTTTCAACATGGCACGGTTTGGAAAAGGAGATGATGATACTCGGGGGAAAAACAATGTCAACACTAGAAACGAAATGAATGAGGAGAAAGTATGGCAACAGGCTGGCTTAAATGTTTGGAATG
>CM065709.1:16631384-16641384 GCA_017654935.2 Phymorhynchus buccinoides | reverse complement strand
ACATAAGGATTAAGATTTTGGGCCGAGCCCATTCTTCCAATCTGTCCTTTGGACGAAAGCTAGACTAATACAAAACAATTATGAAGACAAAAAGGACATGCATGATAATAAAGGCATAAACTTAAACAAACATTTTAGAGGAAATATTTTTAAATGAAAGAAACGAAAGTAGAAGAAAGAAAGTAGAGAAAGGAGAAGGGAAAAAATCTAAGCAAACAAGCAGAAAATCGCAACAAGAAATTGTAATCAGGATTAACATTTGTTTGTTCTTGGGACAAATCTAGAGTAACACAAAACAATTATGCAAACAGAAAGGACATGCATGATGAAAAGAAAATGCATGAACTTGAAGAAACAATTAAGGGAAAATAAAATAAACGAATATAACAATTAAGAAAAAAAAATAATAATAATAATAATAATTATAAATAAAGCTTCTATAGCGCTCTTCGATGATAAAAAAAAAATCATCCTCAGAGCGCTTTACAAACATTACGAGAGAAAACAATCAAGAAAAAACAAAAAACAAAAAAAACAAATGCTCACGCCGTTCATCCCACTCACCCCTTTCACATACACATTATTGACACCATTTCAAAGAAAAAAAGAAAAAAAATCAAGGCATGGACAAACAGACCTCCACCCCCACCCACCTCACCCTTTCAACACGCACGCCATTTATGCACTCACAAATTCTCGGGGAGGGAGAGGGGGGGGTGTCATACGAGCTCACAAATTCCCAAACAATATGTGAATGTAAAACAATATTACGAGAAAGGCAGAGAGAGTGAAGGAGAGAGAGGAGGGGGGGACAAAGGGGGGGGGGGGGTGAAAGGGCATAGGGGGGGGAGGGGGGAGAAAGAGAGAGAGGGAGAGACGGAGAGAAAGAACACACACACACACACACACACACACACACACACACACACACACACACACACACACACACACACACACACACACACACACACACACATATATATATATATATATATATACATCTGAAGAAAAAAAAACAACAAATCCTTTGTAAGTTCTAATTTTTTATCCAAGCTTTCGAGGGAGTAACCCCTCTTTTTCAAGGTACAGAACTGACAAAGGTAGTGAAGAGAGTGAAGGAGAGAGAGGAGGGGGGGACAAAGGGGGGGGTGTGAAAGGGCATAGGGGGGGGGAGGGGGGGAGAAAGAGAGAGAGGGAGAGACGGAGAGAAAGAACACACACACACACACACACACACACACACACACACATTACGAGAAAGGCAGAGAGAGTGAAGGAGAGAGAGGAGGGGGGGACAAAGGGGGGGGGGGGTGACAAAGGTTATATATATATAAAGTAAATCAGCACACTTTATATAACTTTTAAAAAAAATTAAAAAAAAAAAAAAAATTTAATTTTTTATTTTATTTTTTGAACACGAACATTACTCAAAGTTAACATTAACTGGTTTTGTTTCTGAGGTTCACAAATAAAGACATTGGACACAGAAAAGCTTTATCAAAGCAAACTATTCTGCATTTCAAATGCACTAACTTTTCAGTCCTTCAGAGTAGGGGTACTATTCACTGAGATTTTTCTTTCATGCTATTTTTATCCTTAATTTGGATACCATCTCAGTAGTTAGCCCTCCCTAGTCATGTCTATTAGGTTTTGAAATTAAAATTTCAGAACATTATTATTTTGTTCATTTTACATAAGATTTTCATAAGATTTTTACTATTTCTGGTTTAACTTTGTGCTGGTTTGCTTTTATTGTGGATTTTCAATTTGATGCAGAGAGGACACCATTCTCTTGTAGAATGTCTTTTTTGCTCAGGTTGGCCATCCACTGGACAGTCAATTTGCAGGCCAATCATGCAAACTGATGAGATCTTCTCAAGATCGAAACAGCTGTCTTTGCATAAGGCACTGTCCCTCCCCCATTGGGAGAAAAACTAAATCAGCACAATTTATATAACTTTTCAATTTTTTTTTTTTTTTTAATTTTTTTTTTTTTTTTTTTTTGAACACGAACATTACTCAAAGTTAACATTAACTGGTTTTGTTTCTGAGGTTCACAAATAAAGACATTGGACACAGAAAAGAAAAGCTTTATCAAAGCAAACTATATATATATATATATATATATATACACACGCACACGCACGCACACGCACGCACACACACACAGAGGCACACTTTACACGGGGTTTGTGTGTGAGATTGAAATTGAAATTATGAAGGGGAAAGGAACTTTTTGAACAGATGAGTCTTAAGGCCAGACTTGAATGCAGACAGGGACAAAGCGGACCGGAGGTAGAAGGGGAGCGAGTTCCAGATGGTGGGTACTTGATAGCTGAAAGAGCGGTGACCAAAGGACTTAAGTTTCATGCGGGGGACTTTGAGGAGTTTCTCGCTGCTAGAACGGAGAGTGCGGGATGGTTGATAGGTGATGAGATGGTTGGACAGGTATGTTGGCAAAGTGTTTTGAAAATGGCGGAAAGCGAGGATTGCTAGTTTTTACTCAATGCGAGCATGAATTGGCAGCCAGTGTAGTTTGATCAGAAGGGGTGTGACATGGGTTCTTTTAGATTTCCTCAGGACGAGTCTGGCTGCGTTGTTTTGTATTCTTTGGAGACGATTGATTTGAACTGCGGGGAGTCCGGCAAGAGTTGCATTGCAATAGTCAACTTTGGAAAAGACCAACGAACATACTAGTTGAGTGGCGGCTTTTTCAGAGAGTGAAGGACGGATTGAAGCAATCTGTCTCAGAGCGAGGTAGGCGGAACGGCACAAGTGGCTGATCTGGGTGTCCATGGACAAAGAACTGTCCAAATGGACACCCAGATCCTTCACGCTGTTTTTGAAGGGAATGGTATTTGTGCCAACCTGCACAGACGCGACGCTAACGTGGTCCAAGACTGAGCGCGAGCCAACAGCTACGGCCTCAGTCTTCTCGTCATTTAATTTGAGTTTGTCATCCAAGATTTTATGGACTGAAAGCAAGACTCAAAAGTGGAGATCAGAATTTGGAAAGCGACAGCCTCGGTTGCGTCAAGTAGTTGAGTGTCATCCGCGAATTTCTCATGAAAGATTTTGTACTGTTCTATGACTTCAGACAAGGGTTGAATGTACATGGAGAAAAGAAGGGGACCTAAAACGGAGCCCTGAGGGACGCCAAATTTTAGGGGCACTGATGAGGAGACATTGCTGCCAATGGACACAGACTGCGTTCTGCCAGTCAGGTAAGACCTGAACCATTCTAGAGCAGTCCCAGTGACTCCAAAGGACACTGACAACCTCTGCAGCAGAATGCTGTGATCTATAGTGTCGAACGCGGCACTGAGGTCGAGTAAAGTGAGAAGTGATGCGAGTTTGTTGTCAGCTGAGCGAAGGAGACTGTCTGTGACATTGAGTAGTGCTGTTTCTGTGCTATGATTTTATCTGTACGCGGATTGATGGACTTCATACAGATCGTTTTGAGTTAAGTGGCGTTCAAGCTGTACAAGGACAACTTTTTCGAGGATTTTGGAGAGAAACGGTAGATGAGAGATAGGCCTGACGTTTTTCAGTTCGTCTGCTCTGAGACCGTTTTTCTTGAGGAGAGGAATGACTAGCGCATGTTTCAAGCAAGGAGGAACAGTGCCAGTTTTTAGAGAGTGGTTTATGATTCTGGTGAGGACTGGAACAAGGTCTGAGAGATACTGAAAGAGAGAGAAAAGTCTCTCAGGGCATGTAGTCATGTGAAGAAATTAGCCATTTTGTCAAATTGGGATCTAAAAAGGGTTGCTTACCCTAGGTTGCATAGTAACCTATCTTTCCTTGAATGTCTCTGTCCCATTTGTGACTACATTCCCTTAACTAGGCTTAACATACAAATATTATTTCTCTTAACAGAGAAACACATTCAGTGCAGTAGCACATTGTACTTTTATTATCTCGGAAATTCTCTCTCTCTCTCTCTCTCTCTCTCTCTCTCTCTCTCTCTCTCTCTCTCTCTCTCTCTCTCTCTCTCTCTCTCTCTCTCTCTCTCACTCTCTCAGTGCTACAACTTCAGATTTTTAACTCTAAAGCTGCTTTGTAACTTTCGGCTTTTGTCCTACAGATGTGGTATTCTATCCAGTGGGCTTTTGTCCTACATATGTGGTATTCTATCCAGTGGGCTTTTGTCCTACATGGGTGGTGTTCTGTCCGGTGTATTTTGAAATAATTTATTTCAAATCGCGATTTTATTTCAAAACGTGTCGTCATATCACCACCACGCTTTGAAATAAAATCAACGCGTTTTGAAATAATTTAAAGCACCGGTTTAATTCCCTTTAATTGAATGACTTTATTTGATCCAGTGGTATTCTGCCCGATGGGCTTTTGTCCTACATATGTGGTATTCTATCCAGTGTGCTTTTGTCCTACATGAGGGGGTATTCTGTCCGGTTAGCTTTTGTCCTACATGAGGGGTATTCTGTCTGGTGGGCTTTTGTCCTAAATGGTTGGTGTTCTCTCCGATGGGCTTTTGTCCTACATGGGTGGTATTCTGTCCGGTGGGTATTTGTCCTACATGGGTGAGATTCTGTCCAGTGGGCTTTTGTCCTTCATGGGTGGTGTTTTGTCTGGTGGGCCTTTTTGGTGTTTTGTCCGGTGGGCTTTAGTCCTGCATGGGTAGTGTTTTATTCAGTGGGTTTTTGTCCTTCATGGGTGGTGTTTTGTCCAGTGGGCTTTTGTCCTGCATGGGTAGTGTTTTGTCCAGTGGGTTTTTGTCAAGACTTCGGTGAATTTATTTCAAATCGCGGTTTTATTTCAAAACGTGTCGTCACAAGTATTTATTTCAAATCGCGGTTTTATTTCAAAACGTGTCGACAGACACCAACGCGTTTTGAAATAAACTCAACGCGTTTTGAAATAATTATTTCAAAACGCGTTGTTATTTCAAAACGCGTCGTCACAATGCTTTCTTTCTTTGTGTCTCTTTGTCTCTCTTTATATCATTTGCTTTCCTTTCCCCCTTTATTTCCTTTGCATCCTCTTCGTTATCGATGTACGTGTTGTTGTTTTCTCTAGTTCTTTGAGCGGAGATGTGGCTGTGAGCGTCTGCATATTGTCAGAATCACTTTTGTCCCTTTTCTCATACTTTTCCCATCTTCTCTCAAAGTGTAGGTGCTCACATAATCTGCTTTTTTTCCCCACGTGTGTGTCCGGTTTTCAGTTTTTAACTGACACCCCCCCCCCCCACCCCCCCCCCCCCCCCCCCCCCCCCCCTCTGCATTCAGCCGACACATTCATTTTCGGATGAGTCAAAGCAGAACATTATTTAGAAGATTTGTTTCGAAAGAAAGGGCAGGGTAGCGGGTCAATAAGTCAGAAAAATACTGGATGAAAGAAAGTAAATGTAGAGTCAAAGAGAGTGATAGATTAGAGGAAGTTGCTAGAACAGAACTTCCAGAAGATGGGGGAACTACTTGTACTGAGACTCCCGGTATCCCCACGTGGAGAGACTCGTGGAGGGGGTGGGGTCATCCAGCTCCCGGTATGGAGGCACGAGGCATCCACCCACTGTCCCTATCAGTGTCACAGAATCACATAAGTGGGTGTATACCAGAATGTGGTAGCATTCTTCTCGGTGAAAATCAAAAAGGTTCTATCCCAAATTGACAAAAGAATGCTGATAATACTTTTTGGCCCTTAGCCCTCCGTGGACTGTCTTCAACTATTGACAAAAGAAGGCTGATAATACCTTTTGGCTTTCAGCCCAGACAAACCATAGTACACTGTACTACCTGGTCCTTAGCCCTCCGTGGACTGTCTTCAACTATTGACAAAAGAAGGCTGATAATACCTTTTGGCTTTCAGCCCAGACAAACCATAGTACACTGTACTACCTGGTCCTTAGCCCTCCATGGACTGTCTTCAACTATTGACAAAAGAAGGCTGATAATACCTTTTGGCTTTCAGCCCAGACAAACCATAGTACACTGTACTACCTGGTCCTTAGCCCTCCATGGACTGTCTTCAACTATTGACAAAAGAAGGCTGATAATACCTTTTGGCTTTCAGCCCAGACAAACCATAGTACACTGTACTACCTGGTCCTTAGCCCTCCGTGGACTGTCTTCAACTATTGACAAAAGAAGGCTGATAATACCTTTTGGCTTTCAGCCCAGACAAACCATAGTACACTGTACTACCTGGTCCTTAGCCCTCCGTGGACTGTCTTCAACTATTGACAAAAGAAGGCTGATAATACCTTTTGGCTTTCAGCCCAGACAAACCATAGTACACTGTACTACCTGGTCCTTAGCCCTCCGTGGACTGTCTTCAACTATTGACAAAAGAAGGCTGATAATACCTTTTGGCTTTCAGCCCAGACAAACCATAGTACACTGTACTACCTGGTCCTTAGCCCTCCGTGGACTGTCTTCAACTATTGCGCCCCTTGCTGAACCCTGCTTTGCATACTGAATCAGAATCAGAATCAATGTTTATTGCCCTTTAAAACAAATACAAGGTTTTATATGACACTAATAAACAACGTATTCATAGTACACTATAACGGTAATAATAACAGTTCAATTACGTAACATTTTTGCTAAATGCTTGTTTTTCTTTCCTTGTACTGGTTGCGCTACTGCTTGAGGCAATTGAGGCTATTGATTGAGGCAACTGTGTATATATTTTGCAAGCTCACTTATCAGGGCGTCATTTGTAATTAATTTGCTATGTGTAACTTTATATATTATATTGTATTTTTCTTCAACGAGTTTTATAAATTGTATTCTTATTTCCACATGTTTTGTACAATTGTATAAAAAATGAATTTCATCTTCTACTTCATTACATTGTAAACATAACCTTTTCTCTCTAGGTATATTAGAATGTCTACCTTTTTCTATTTTAAGCTCATGGCATGAAGTTCTTAGTTTGCATAACGTCTGTTTTTGGTTAAAGTTTATTAAAGGGTTTGTCAAATATGGTTCAGTTCTGTATTCGCTTGTAATCTTGTTATAAAAGTTTTGTTTGGCCTGTGTCTCAGATTTTCTTTTTCTCCAACATGAAATATATTCTTCTTTTAGTTTATTTTGAATTACATGACATAATTTATTTATGCTAAACGTGTATTGGTGGTTCCAGACATGTGTCAATCCAAGGGCGTTTAAAATTGATTTGACGAGTTTAACCCATGGTGACTAACTAGTTTCATTGTTTAACATTTTGTTGTAAATGATGCTAATGTAAGAGTCTTGTTTGGATTCTAAGACATGATGTCAGAATTTTATAATTTAACAAATTGATGTTAAACTAACAGGAAAACTACCTAGCTCTCCAATAACCGCTAAATTTATAGGTTTTTTATGAACCCCTAAAATTTGTCTGAAATAAGTATGCTGGTTATGTTCATGATGTAATTTATTTGAAAGGCATTGGGTGAATAACTTTTCTAAGTTAAAGTTGTCATCGAATTTATGGTAAATGGTAGCCAAACATCTGGACCATAAGTTAATATTGGAGATATCAAATAGTTTTTAAATAACTTGAAAGTTTATGTTTTCATTTTTAAACATTCTTTGTTGCTTTGTTTCTTTGCTTACTAAGATGTTCGGATGCTGTATCAAGTTTTCCTGATTTATGAAATATAATTCCTAGGTACTTGTGTACTGATCTGTCGTTTCAATACTTTTTGTGCCACATCTAAAGAATGTTATAGTTTTGGGGTCTGTTGTTGAAAATATTAACACTTTAGTTTTCTCATTGTTAATGTGTATACCCCACTCTTTACAATATAAGTGCAATGTATCAAGTTTTAATTGTAAACCATGCTTAGATGTTGCAAGAAGTACGAGGTCATCTGCATAGATATACATTTATTTTCTGATTTGGGTGAATCTACGTCTGGAAACCACTTACTTATATCATTAATAAATATAGTAAATAATGTGGGGCTTAAGGAGTTTCCTTGTAAAATTCATCTTCGTACATAAATGGAGTGATGAATCCCCTTTTTGTCGGATGAGAAAATTTGTGCATTTGTGTGCATACTTTTAATCATACTTTTAAACATTTAATTTGAATACTAATTTTTTTTAAATTTTATGAGTAATCCTTCGTGTGAAAATCGACAAAGCATGCATATAATCTACTGTTACGTGATTTTAATGTATAGTCTACTATACTGCTTAAAATGAGAATATTATCTAAAGTCCTATGGTCTTTTCTAAAACCGGCTTGTTCTTTTGCTAGCAGATTGTTTGATTCTAAGTAATCGTTTATTCGAGCATTTAGTATTTGACATCATACATTACCTAGTGAACAGTTAAGCGTGATTCCTCTGTAGTTGCTTGGGTTTGATTTATCCCTCCTTTATGGGACTGTGTGGAAAGAAAAAGCATTCATGCAATCTCTCTCTCTCTCTCTCTCTCTCTCTCTCTCTCTCTCTCTCTCTCTCTCTCTCTCTCTCTCTCTCTCTCTCTCTCTCTCTCTCTCTCTCTCTCTCTCTCTCTCTCTCTCTCTCTCTCTCTCTCTCTCTCTCTCTCTCTCTCTCTCTCTCTCTGTCTCTCTCTCTCTCTTTGTTTTCTTCTTCTTCTTCTTTTTCTTCTTCTTCTTCTTCATCCTCTTTTTTGTCTTGTGTGTATGTGCATTTGTGTGTCTCTGTGTATTGATCTTGTATTTTGCGCGTTTTGCAGAGAGAAGCAGTTTGAGAAAGAAAGAGTGGAGAGATGGTGTGCACATTGTCTATTATTGCTGTTTTTATACAATTTCGTGTTTTTGCATGAATGGCTATAACTTTAATTTTTCGTTTATTATTTTTAATTTTGTTGCTGTTATTTTTATTTTCCTTTTTTTGTCAGCAGATTTGTAAAACAACAACAACACAACAACAAACTCTTAACCCAATCTTCTTTTCTTCTCATTCTCTAACTACTACTTTTTTTTCTTCTCTCTTCTTTCTTCTTCATCTTCTCTTTCTTTTGTTTTTTACCTTTTCATTATGGGTCATGTGAACAAACCAATTAATTTGGTCATTTGTTTACTGTCCGTACTACTTGCTGTTTTGTGGTTCAGTGGATTACAAAAACACACTTTCAAGGGTAGTCATTAACTACAACAGTTTCGATTTTAAAGGATGACAGTTTGATTAAAAAGAAAATTGAACTAAAAAAGAAACGTTTTTCTTTCTTTTATTTCCCAAAAAATAATCTAATGACGATTGGTCAAATTTCCTGACGTCATCAGTCAGTTGACCTATCAAAATGTGCCTCATTTAATACTTTAGTTGTTGTTGTTTTTCTGTTTGAAAGCTGTGTCACGTTAGCATGCCGTTAATTTGTTCAGTGTTGTTTGTCCCTTTAGACAACTCTATTCAGCTTTTCCCTTTGAGGGGTTTGCAACAACAACAAAAACACCCTTTTCTTTTGTTCCTCCTCTTCTTCTTCTTCTTTTTCTTCTTCTTCTTCTTCTTCTTCTTCTTCTTCTTCTTCTTCTTCTTCTTCTTCTCGTCTTTCTTCTTCTTCTTCTTCTTCTTCTCGTCTTTCTTCTTCTTCTTTCTTCTTCTTCTTCTTCTTCTTCTTCTTCTTCTTCTTCTTCTTCTTCTTCTTCTTCTTCTTCTTCTTCTTCTTTCTTCTTCTTCTTCTTCTTCTTCTTCTTCTTCTTCTTCTTCTTCTTCTTCTCTCTATCTCTTCTGTCTATCTCATCTCTCTCTCTCTCTCTCTCTCTCTCTCTCTCTCTCTCTCTCTCTCTCTCTCTCTCTCTCTCTCTCTCTCTCTCTCTCTCCATTTTTCTCTCTCTCCCTCCATCTCTCTCTCTCTTTCTCTCTCTTCTCTCTTTCTCTCTCTCTCTCTCTCCATTCTCTCTCTCTCTCTCCCTCTCTCTCTCTCTCTCTCTCTCTCTCTCTCTCTCTCTCTCTCTCTCTCTCTCTCTCTCTCTCTCTCTCTCTCTCTCTCTCTCTCTCTCTCTCTCTCTCTCTCTCTCTCTCTCTCTCTCTCTCTCTCTCTCTCTCTCTCTCTCTCTCTCTCTCTCGCTCGCTTTCAGG
>CM065709.1:16611384-16623884 GCA_017654935.2 Phymorhynchus buccinoides | reverse complement strand
TGAAACAACAGAAACACCCACATGAAACAACAGAAACATCCACATGAAACAACAGAAACATCCACATTAAACAACAGAAACATCCACATGAAACAACAGAAACATCCACATGAAACAACAGAAACATCCACATGAAACAACAGAAACATCCACATGAAACAACAGAAACATCCACATGAAACAACATAAACATCCACATGAAACAACATAAACATCCACATGAAACAACAGAAACATCCACATGAAACAACAGAAACACCCACATGAAACAACAGAAACATCCACATGAAACAACAGAAACATCCACATGAAACAACAGAAACACCCACATGAAACATCCATGTGAAACAACAGAAACATCCACATTAAACAACAGAAACATCCACATGAAACAACAGAAACACCCACATGAAACAACAGAAACACCCACATGAAACAACAGAAACATCCACATGAAACAACAGAAACATCCACATGAAACAACAGAAACATCCACGTGAAACAACAGAAACATCCACATGAAACAACAGAAACATCCACATGAAACAACAGAAACATCCACATTAAACAACAGAAACATCCACATTAAACAACAGAAACATCCACATGAAACAACAGAAACATCCACATTAAACAACAGAAACATCCACATTAAACAACATAAACATCCACATGAAACAACAGAAACATCCACATGAAACAACATAAACATCCACATGAAACAACAGAAACATCCACATGAAACAACAGAAACATCCACATGAAACAACAGAAACATCCACATGAAACAACAGAAACACCCACATGAAACAACAGAAACATCCACATGAAACAACAGAAACATCCACATTAAACAACAGAAACATCCACATGAAACAACAGAAACATCCACATGAAACAACATAAACATCCACATGAAACAACAGAAACAACCACATGAAACAACAGAAACATCCACATGAAACAACAGAAACATCCACACGAAACAACAGAAACATCCACATGAAACAACATAGACATCCACATGAAACAACATAGACATCCACATGAAACAACAGAAACATCCACATGAAACAACAGAAACATCCACATGAAACAACAGAAACATCCACATGAAACAACATAAACATCCACATGAAACAACAGAAACATCCACATGAAACAACATAGACATCCACATGAAACAACAGAAACATCCACATGAAACAACAGAAACATCCACATGAAACAACAGAAACATCCACATGAAACAACATAAACATCCACATGAAACAACAGAAACACCCACATGAAACAACAGAAACATCCATGTGAAACAACAGAAACATCCACATTAAACAACAGAAACATCCACATGAAACAACAGAAACACCCACATGAAACAACAGAAACATCCACATTAAACAACAGAAACATCCACATGAAACAACAGAAACACCCACATGAAACAACAGAAACACCCACATGAAACAACAGAAACACCCACATGAAACAACAGAAACACCCACATGAAACAACAGAAACATCCACATGAAACAACAGAAACACCCACATGAAACAACAGAAACATCCACATGAAACAACAGAAACATCCACATGAAACAACAGAAACATCCACATGAAACAACAGAAACATCCACATGAAACAACAGAAACATCCACATGAAACAACAGAAACATCCACATGAAACAACAGAAACATCCACATGAAACAACAGAAACATCCACATTAAACAACAGAAACATCCACATTAAACAACAGAAACATCCACATTAAACAACATATACATCCACATTAAACAACAGAAACATCCACATGAAACAACATAAACATCCACATGAAACAACAGAAACCTACACATGAAACAACAGAAACATCCACATGAAACAACAGAAACATCCACATGAAACAACAGAAACATCCACATGAAACAACAGAAACATCCACATGAAACAACAGAAACACCCACATGAAACAACAGAAACATCCACATGAAACAACAGAAACATCCACATGAAACAACAGAAACATCCACATGAAACAACAGAAACACCCACATGAAACAACAGAAACACCCACATGAAACAACAGAAACACCCACATGAAACAACAGAAACACCCACATGAAACAACAGAAACATCCACATGAAACAACAGAAACATCCACATGAAACAACAGAAACATCCACATGAAACAACAGAAACATCCACATGAAACAACAGAAACATCCACATGAAACAACAGAAACATCCACATGAAACAACAGAAACATCCACATGAAACAACAGAAACATCCACATGAAACAACAGAAACATCCACATTAAACAACAGAAACATCCACATGAAACAACAGAAACATCCACATGAAACAACAGAAACATCCACATGAAACAACAGAAACATCCACATGAAACAACAGAAACATCCACATGAAACAACAGAAACATCCACATGAAACAACAGAAACATCCACATTAAACAACAGAAACATCCACATTAAACAACAGAAACATCCACATGAAACAACAGAAACATCCACATTAAACAACAGAAACATCCACATTAAACAACAGAAACATCCACATGAAACAACATAAACATCCACATGAAACAACAGAAACATCCACATGAAACAACAGAAACATCCACATGAAACAACAGAAACATCCACATGAAACAACAGAAACATCCACATGAAACAACAGAAACATCCACATTAAACAACAGAAACATCCACATTAAACAACAGAAACATCCACATGAAACAACAGAAACATCCACATTAAACAACAGAAACATCCACATGAAACAACATAAACATCCACATTAAACAACAGAAACATCCACATGAAACAACATAAACATCCACATGAAACAACAGAAACATCCACATGAAACAACAGAAACATCCACATGAAACAACAGAAACATCCACATGAAACAACAGAAACACCCACATGAAACAACAGAAACATCCACATGAAACAACAGAAACATCCACATGAAACAACAGAAACACCCACATGAAACAACAGAAACATCCACATGAAACAACAGAAACATCCACATGAAACAACAGAAACATCCACATGAAACAACAGAAACACCCACATGAAACAACAGAAACATCCACATGAAACAACAGAAACACCCACATGAAACAACAGAAACATCCACATGAAACAACAGAAACATCCACATTAAACAACATAAACATCCACATTAAACAACAGAAACATCCACATGAAACAACAGAAACATCCACATGAAACAACAGAAACATCCACATGAAACAACAGAAACATCCACATGAAACAACAGAAACATCCACATGAAACAACAGAAACACCCACATGAAACAACAGAAACATCCACATGAAACAACAGAAACATCCACATTAAACAACAGAAACATCCACATGAAACAACAGAAACATCCACATGAAACAACAGAAACATCCACATGAAACAACAGAAACATCCACATGAAACAACAGAAACATCCACATGAAACAACAGAAACACCCACATGAAACAACAGAAACATCCACATGAAACAACAGAAACATCCACATGAAACAACAGAAACATCCACATGAAACAACAGAAACATCCACATGAAACAACAGAAACATCCACATGAAACAACAGAAACACCCACATGAAACAACAGAAACATCCACATGAAACAACAGAAACATCCACATGAAACAACAGAAACACCCACATGAAACAACAGAAACATCCACATGAAACAACAGAAACATCCACATGAAACAACAGAAACATCCACATGAAACAACAGAAACATCCACATGAAACAACAGAAACATCCACATGAAACAACAGAAACATCCACATGAAACAACAGAAACATCCACATGAAACAACAGAAACATCCACATGAAACAACAGAAACATCCACATGAAACAACAGAAACATCCACATGAAACAACAGAAACACCCACATGAAACAACAGAAACACCCACATGAAACAACAGAAACATCCACATGAAACAACAGAAACATCCACATGAAACAACAGAAACACCCACATGAAACAACAGAAACATCCACATGAAACAACAGAAACATCCACATGAAACAACAGAAACATCCACATGAAACAACAGAAACATCCACATGAAACAACAGAAACATCCACATGAAACAACAGAAACATCCACATGAAACAACAGAAACATCCACATGAAACAACAGAAACATCCACATGAAACAACAGAAACATCCACATGAAACAACAGAAACATCCACATGAAACAACAGAAACATCCACATTAAACAACAGAAACATCCACATTAAACAACAGAAACATCCACATTAAACAACAGAAACATCCACATGAAACAACAGAAACATCCACATGAAACAACAGAAACATCCACATGAAACAACAGAAACATCCACATGAAACAACAGAAACATCCACATGAAACAACAGAAACATCCACATGAAACAACAGAAACATCCACATGAAACAACAGAAACATCCACATGAAACAACAGAAACATCCACATGAAACAACAGAAACATCCACATGAAACAACAGAAACATCCACATGAAACAACAGAAACATCCACATGAAACAACAGAAACATCCACATGAAACAACAGAAACATCCACATGAAACAACAGAAACATCCACATGAAACAACAGAAACATCCACATGAAACAACAGAAACATCCACATGAAACAACAGAAACATCCACATGAAACAACAGAAACATCCACATGAAACAACAGAAACATCCACATGAAACAACAGAAACATCCACATGAAACAACAGAAACATCCACATGAAACAACAGAAACATCCACATGAAACAACAGAAACATCCACATGAAACAACAGAAACATCCACATGAAACAACAGAAACATCCACATGAAACAACATAAACATCCACATGAAACAACAGAAACATCCACATGAAACAACAGAAACATCCACATGAAACAACAGAAACATCCACATGAAACAACAGAAACATCCACATGAAACAACAGAAACATCCACATGAAACAACAGAAACATCCACATTAAACAACAGAAACATCCACATGAAACAACAGAAACATCCACATGAAACAACAGAAACACCCACATGAAACAACAGAAACACCCACATGAAACAACAGAAACATCCACATGAAACAACAGAAACATCCACATGAAACAACAGAAACATCCACATGAAACAACAGAAACATCCACATGAAACAACAGAAACATCCACATGAAACAACAGAAACATCCACATGAAACAACAGAAACATCCACATGAAACAACAGAAACATCCACATGAAACAACAGAAACATCCACATTAAACAACAGAAACATCCACATTAAACAACAGAAACATCCACATGAAACAACAGAAACATCCACATGAAACAACAGAAACATCCACATGAAACAACAGAAACATCCACATGAAACAACAGAAACATCCACATGAAACAACAGAAACATCCACATGAAACAACAGAAACATCCACATGAAACAACAGAAACATCCACATGAAACAACAGAAACATCCACATGAAACAACAGAAACATCCACATGAAACAACAGAAACATCCACATGAAACAACAGAAACATCCACATGAAACAACAGAAACATCCACATGAAACAACAGAAACATCCACATGAAACAACAGAAACACCCACATGAAACAACAGAAACATCCACATGAAACAACAGAAACATCCACATGAAACAACAGAAACATCCACATGAAACAACAGAAACATCCACATGAAACAACAGAAACATCCACATGAAACAACAGAAACATCCACATGAAACAACAGAAACATCCACATGAAACAACAGAAACATCCACATGAAACAACAGAAACATCCACATTAAACAACAGAAACATCCACATGAAACAACAGAAACATCCACATGAAACAACAGAAACATCCACATGAAACAACAGAAACATCCACATGAAACAACAGAAACATCCACATGAAACAACAGAAACATCCACATGAAACAACAGAAACATCCACATGAAACAACAGAAACATCCACATGAAACAACAGAAACATCCACATGAAACAACAGAAACATCCACATTAAACAACAGAAACATCCACATTAAACAACAGAAACATCCACATTAAACAACAGAAACATCCACATTAAACAACAGAAACATCCACATGAAACAACAGAAACATCCACATGAAACAACAGAAACATCCACATGAAACAACAGAAACATCCACATGAAACAACAGAAACATCCACATGAAACAACAGAAACATCCACATGAAACAACAGAAACATCCACATGAAACAACAGAAACATCCACATGAAAAACAACACCCACAAACATCCACATGAAACAACAGAAACATCCACATGAAACAACAGAAACATCCACATGAAACAACAGAAACATCCACATGAAACAACAGAAACATCCACATGAAACAACAGAAACATCCACATGAAACAACAGAAACATCCACATGAAACAACATAAACATCCACATGAAACAACAGAAACATCCACATGAAACAACAGAAACATCCACATGAAACAACAGAAACATCCACATGAAACAACAGAAACATCCACATGAAACAACAGAAACATCCACATGAAACAACAGAAACATCCACATGAAACAACAGAAACACCCACATGAAACAACAGAAACAACCACATGAAACAACAGAAAACATCCACATGAAACAACAGAAACATCCACATTAAACAACAGAAACATCCACATGAAACAACATAAACATCCACATGAAACAACAGAAACATCCACATGAAACAACAGAAACATCCACATGAAACAACAGAAACACCCACATGAAACAACAGAAACATCCACATGAAACAACAGAAACAACCACATGAAACAACAGAAACATCCACATAAAACAACAGAAACAACCACATGAAACAACAGAAACATCAACATGAAACAACAGAAACAACCACATGAAACAACAGAAAACACCCACATGAAACAACAGAAACACCCACATGAAACAACAGAAACATCCACATGAAACAACAGAAACACCCACATGAAACAACAGAAACATCCACATGAAACAACAGAAACATCCACATGAAACAACAGAAACATCCACATGAAACAACAGAAACACCCACATGAAACAACAGAAACATCCACATAAAACAACAGAAACATCCACATGAAACAACAGAAACAACCACATGAAACAACAGAAACATCCACATGAAACAACAGAAACATCCACATGAAACAACAAAAACATCCACATAAAACAACAGAAACATCCACATGAAACAACAGAAACAACCACATGAAACAACAGAAACATCCACATGAAACAACAGAAAACACCCACATGAAACAACAGAAACATCCACATGAAACAACAGAAACACCCACATGAAACAACAGACAACATGAAACAACAGAAACATCCACATGAAACAACAGAAACATCCACATGAAACAACAGAAACATCCACATGAAACAACAGAAACATCCACATGAAACAACAGAAACATCCACATGAAACAACAGAAACATCCACATGAAACAACAGAAACATCCACATGAAACAACAGAAACATCCACATGAAACAACAGAAACATCCACATGAAACAACAGAAACATCCACATGAAACAACAGAAAACACCCACATGAAACATCCACATGAAACAACAGAAACACCCACATGAAACAACAGAAACATCAACATGAAACAACAGAAACAACCACATGAAACAACAGAAAACACCCACATGAAACAACAGAAACACCCACATGAAACAACAGAAACATCCACATGAAACAACAGAAACATCCACATGAAACAACAGAAACACCCACATGAAACAACAGAAACACCCACATGAAACAACAGAAACATCCACATGAAACAACAGAAACAACCACATGAAACAACAGAAACATCCACATGAAACAACAGAAACAACCACATGAAACAACAGAAAACACCCACATGAAACAACAGAAACAACCACATGAAACAACAGAAACACCCACATGAAACAACAGAAACACCCACATGAAACAACAGAAACACCCACATGAAACAACAGAAACATCCACATGAAACAACAGAAACACCCACATGAAACAACAGAAACAACCACATGAAACAACAGAAAACACCCACATGAAACAACAGAAACATCCACATGAAACAACAGAAACACCCACATGAAACAACAGAAACAACCACATGAAACAACAGAAACACCCACATGAAACAACAGAAACACCCACATGAAACAACAGAAACACCCACATGAAACAACAGAAACATCCACATGAAACAACAGAAACATCCACATGAAACAACAGAAACATCCACATGAAACAACAGAAACAACCACATGAAACAACAGAAAACACCCACATGAAACAACAGAAACACCCACATGAAACAACAGAAACATCCACATGAAACAACAGAAACACCCACATGAAACAACAGAAACACCCACATGAAACAACAGAAACATCCACATGAAACAACAGAAACATCCACATGAAACAACAGAAACATCCACATGAAACAACAGAAACACCCACATGAAACAACAGAAACATCCACATGAAACAACAGAAACACCCACATGAAACAACAGAAACATCCACATGAAACAACAGAAACATCCACATGAAACAACAGAAACATCCACATGAAACAACAGAAACATCCACATGAAACAACAGAAACATCCACATGAAACAACAGAAACACCCACATGAAACAACAGAAACATCCACATGAAACAACAGAAACATCCACATGAAACAACAGAAACATCCACATGAAACAACAGAAACACCCACATGAAACAACAGAAACACCCACATGAAACAACAGAAACACCCACATGAAACAACAGAAACAACCACATGAAACAACAGAAAACACCCACATGAAACAACAGAAACATCCACATGAAACAACGGAAACATCCACATGAAACAACAGAAACACCCACATGAAACAACAGAAACATCCACATGAAACAACAGAAACATCCATGTGAAACAACAGAAACATCCACGTGAAACAACAGAAACATCCACATGAAACAACATGGACATCCACATGAAACAACATAGACATCCACATGAAACAACAGAATCATCCACATGAAACAACATAGATATCCACACAAAACAACATAGACATCCACATGAAACAACATAGACCTCCACATGAAACAACATGGACATCCACATGAAACAACATAGACATCGACATGAAACAACATAGACCTCCACATGAAACAACATAGACATCCACATCAAACAACATAGACCTCCACATGAAACAACATAGACCTCCACATGAAACAACATAGACATCCACATGAAACAACATAGACATCGACATGAAACAACATAGACATCCACATAAAACAACATAGACATCCACATGAGACTACATAGACCTCCACATGAGACAACATAGACCTCCACATGAAACAACATAGGCCTCCACATGAAACAACAGAAACCTCCACATGAAACAACAGAACATCCACATGAAACAACATAGACATCCACATGAAACAACATAGACATCGACATGAAACAACATAGACATCGACATGAAACAACAGAAACATCCACATAAAACAACATATACATCGACATGAAACAACATAGACATCGACATGAAACAACAGAAACATCCACATGAAACAACAGAAACATCCACATGAAACAACATAGACATCCACATGAAACAACATAGACATCCACATGAAACAACAGAAACATCCACATAAAACAACATATACATCGACATGAAACAACATAGACATCGACATGAAACAACAGAAACATCCACATGAAACAACAGAAACATCCACATGAAACAACATAGACATCCACATGAAACAACATAGACATCCACATGAAACAACATAGATATCCACATGAAACAACAGAAACCTACACATGAAACAACAGAAACATCCACATGAAACAACAGAAACATCCACATGAAACAACAGAAATATCCACATGAAACAACAGAAACCTACACATGAAACAACAGAAACATCCACATGAAACAACAGAAACATCCACATGAAACAACAAAAACATCCACATGAAACAACAGAAACATCCACACGAAACAACAGAAACATCCACATGAAACAACATAGACCTCCACATAAACTGAAGACGTATGAGACTTTGAAAGGATTACCCATCCCTCAACACACACACACCTTTATCCGCACTAATCCTGTCGCCATGGAGAGATGATCCGATAATCCGTGTGTGGATGTCTCCCTAGAAATGTACAAAACCCTGTTTACTTTTGTCATGTCAAGCCGAACGCATGTAAGTCACTTTTATTATAGTTTTTAAATATGTTTTGAAACAACATATAATTGTGTGTGTGTGTGTGTGTGTGTGTGTGTGTGTGTGTGTGTGTGTGTGTGTGTGTGTGTGTGTGTGTGAGCCAGTCAAATCGTGACCGTCCATGACGTCCATATAGCGGAGAGGTAACTGCTATTCTACATATTAAATAAATGTATTATATAACCACGTGTTTTATTTCATTGTTGTGTGGCGTGCGAACACATACGCATTAAACGCGCACGCACGCACACGCACACACGCACACACACACGCACGCACGCACACACACACGCACGCGTGCGTACGCACACACACACACACACACACGCATGTACAGATAGATACCCACACATACTCACTCACGGACACACACTTCCCCCCTCCTTCCCCCCTCTCTTCTCTTCCCCACTTGCGAGAACGCGCACCCATAATTGTCATTTTCTTCCTGTGTTCCTCCCTCACTAAAAACAATATTTGTTCCCGTTGTGTGTTTCAGAGTGGTAAAACACCTTCCAACACGCTATCATCATCATCGTGGCCTCACTACCACTGCTGCTGTCGGAGTACACAAAAGAAGAACACTCAAGACGAGCAACGTATCTCCCGTTCATCTCCCCGGCTCTCCCTGGTCTTCTCTCGAATCTCCCGTTCATCTCCCCGGCTCTCCCTGGTCTCCTTCTCTCGAATCTCCCGTTCATCTCCTCGGCTCTCCCTCGTCCTGTCCCTGTCCCTCGATGGGTATGTAGGTCAGCATGGACTCTCGGAGAAGGGGACTGTGGCCTTTTTTGCAACCTTCCAGCGGCAAAGGCACTTACATAGGTAACCCTCCTCCGTCCACTTTCCTGAACACCCCTGCCTCTACCACCACTGCCTTCCCCATTCTCCACCCTCCCCTAGGCCCCAGCATGGCAGGAGCAGGAGGAGGAGGAGGAATAAGAGGAGGTGGAGGGGGAGGAGGACCGAACGGCTCGGACGTTCATATACAACCCGGAGGATTGCCTTACTCTCCGAGAGATTCCGGAGGAGGACTGAAAATCGGGAATGAGAGAGGAGCAGAAGGAGGAGGAGGAGGATTCCCTCAAGCCACGGCTTCCTCCTTCCTCGCGCAGGATTTCTGGGCAGGGGGAGGAGCGGGGGGAGCAGGGGGAGCAGCAGGGAACCTCACCGGAACGGTCTCCCCCTTCGACCTTTTATGCGACGAAGATCGCGACCCGTACTGCCTGTTCGGCAACTTGACGTTAGACAATGACACTACGGACGGCTCTGCTACGGGCAGCGGTAGTGCAAACCTGGGCTCCAACTCCTCCGCCCTGACTGACTATGACCTGCAGCACAAGTACTGGACCCTGGTGCTGGCCATCTTCCCGGTGTTCACGGTGTTCGGCAACGTGCTGGTGGTGATGAGCGTGGCCCGGGAGAAGAGCCTGAAGACCGTCACCAACTACTTCATCTGCTCGCTGGCCGTGGCAGACATCATGGTCGCCGTGGTCGTCATGCCCTTCGCCGTTTATGTGGAGGTCAGTTGGATTGGTTGGTTGGTTGGTTGGTTGGCTGGTTGGTCAGTTGGATTAGTTGGTTGGTTGGGTGGGTGGTTGGGTGGGTGGATGGTTGGTTGGTTGGTTGGGTGGTTGGTTGGGTGATTGGTTGGTTGGTCAGTTGGATTGGTTGGTTGGTTGGTTGGGTGGTTGGGTGGTTGGTTGGTGGTTGGGTGGTTGGTTGGTTGGTTGGTCAGTTGGATTGGTTGGTTGGTTGGTTGGTTGGTCAGTTGGATTGGTTGGTTGGGTGGTTGGTTGGTTGGTCAGTTGGATTGGTTGGTTGGTTGGTTGGTTGGTGGGTGGTTGGGGTGGTTGGTTGGTTGGTTGGTTGGGTGGTTGGTTGGTTGGTTGGTTGGTTGGTTGGTTGGTTGGTTGGTTGGTTGGTTGGTTGGTTGGTTGGGTGGGTGGTTGGTTGGTTGGTCAGTTGGTCAGTGGTTGGTTGGTTGGTTGGTTGGTTGTTGGTTGGTTGGTTGGGTGGTTGGTTGGTTGGTTGGTTGGTGGTTGGTTGGTTGGGTGGTTGGTTGGTTGG
>CM065709.1:16606384-16608884 GCA_017654935.2 Phymorhynchus buccinoides | reverse complement strand
AAGATTAGAATACAGGCCAGTTCTATTAACCTGGTATATGGATACTCAGACCAGCGGGAGAAGAAGAACATTGCTGTATTCCCAGTTCTGTAAGAACAGGAGAGCTTCGTAACTATACGATGAGATGAGGGGGGGGGGGGGGGGGGGGGGGGGGGGGTATCTTTCATTTATACACACCAACTTAAATCAAGAACCACATGTACGGTTCAGTCTATTTTCTATATTGGGGCATGTTGAAGTCATGTAAATTATGTGGAGATGAAAGCTTAGTTTGGCATGAAGAGTGAACCTTAACTTAAGTTGATGTCACCAATTTAAACTATGTAGGGGAGACTTATTGATATAGTACCTGTCATGCAATTCGTACCACCTGGTTTCCTAGCAAACGGTAGAATATTGAGGGTTAATAATTGTGTGTGAAGTTTGGACAATGAATGGGAAATATTTTATCACAACCAAAATGCAACAAAGCGGAAAACCGTTTATTAGGCAAACGAAAATTCATTTTGGCAGCATCTGATGTTATTTTTGATAATGCTTTTTCCCTTATTATTCAATGTACCAATACACAAATTAAAAGTCTAATTGCCACTCAACAAATCTTTAAAGTGTTGTCGATTTTATGAATTACAAGGGCGTCGCCGAGCGGCAGACATGTCCGTCACCAGCAATGCCACGCACTTGCGACACCCCGTAGCATAATTTAGGTACCAACATGATTATTCTATATGTTGTATGTTCACGAGATACAGCTTGAAGAAGAAACATATAGCGCAAAGAAGGAAATTTCAGTTTTCAAGGTCACACTTCAAGGTCAAGGTCAGCATGGTGATAATTTATGCTCGGATGTGTTCTTCTCTAGGGTATACAGTACCACACACAATCTGAAGCGCTTCTGTCCAGTACAAATGTGGAAAATATGGCTTAAAACCCAATTTGTAGACCCCTACCACTTTCAAGGCCTACCGATCTCCCGGAATGTGACCTTGACCTTGATCGGTATGCCACTATCAGACCGGGCATAAGCCAAAGTACCTACATGCCAAATTTGAAGACTCTAACACCAACGGTATGGGAGTTATGGCCCCTTAAAGATTTTCGGTTTTCAAGGTCGTACGCCAAGGTCAAGGTCACGACGGCAACCATTTTTGCGCGGATGCCTTCCTCTCATGGTGATGACACACCAGCACACAAACTTTGACGCGATTCGGTCAAGCGGTTCGGGAGATATCCTTGGGACAGACAAAAAAAACAAAAAACAAAAACAACAACCAGCCGACCGCAAAGTCCTTCACCATAGGTGACGGACAAAAATATTCAAAGCAAAATTAACTGCGCCATAGTTATGCCATTCGTACCTCTGTCATGTAATTCGTACCTCCTACGTCTTTTCAATGGCGCAGCGTCAAAAATGAATTCAAAAGCCTGCTTTAAGTGACCTCACATTTTCGATGAGAAAATTACATAAAATTTATTTTGACATCACAGAGACTAACTGGAACATTTTGAAGAAAGAATGGCCTATAGTTAAAGCCAAGTCACGAGCATCCTACAGTTGAATTAGTGCTATAACCCCCCTGGTACGATATCAGTAACTTGGTGGTACGAATTCTTACTATTAAGCCAAAAGTATAAACCTTATCTTATAATTATAGCAGACAGCTATAGCCCTCTACCAGCAGTATCCATGTTGAAAGTTTTATAGCTTTGGGGTTATCTGCCCTTGAGATAGATATCTCTATCCGTAAGAGGTACTATGTCGATAAGTGTCCCATATGTGTGTGTGTGTGTGTGTGTGTGTGTGTGTGTGTGCGTGTGCGTGCGTGTGCGTGTGCGTGTGCGTGCGTGCGTGTGCGTGCGTGCGTGCGTGCGTGCGTGTGTGCGTGCGTGCATGCGTGCGTGTGTGTGTGTGTGTGTGAGAGAGAGAGAGAGAGAGAGAGAGAGAGAGAGAGAGAGTGTGTACGTGTCTGTTGGGGGGGGGGGGGGGGGGGGGGGGCACTATATCCACATTTTCGCCCTTGTTAGAGTGAACGCGCGTACGTCGGTATCCGTGTGACGTTTTACTGAATACGAGGAATGGATTGAAATGAAGGAGTTAAGTAAAGATGGCGAAATGGCACTGCTTGACAGCACTCTTATCTAATCACCAAAAAGGGGCGTTCCCGGCCATGTGGCGAGATGGGAAATGGCGAATCAGTATGTACCCAGCCACCTAAGGATGAGATCGTTTAAATTGGGCGCTTGAATAATGTTATTACAGGTTTCATGCCCAGACAGTCCTATTCTTGTTTGTGTTTTGTTTGTGAAATGGACATACAAAAACGAAACAGATTATTCACAACACTAGGTGTGAGTGTATGTTGACTGCATGTGCCCAAAACATGTGGGCACAATGACATGCACATGGAGATGGGGTGATGCGTGTCTCATTAGCATTGCCTATAACTAGTTTTGATATAACTAAATATGATTAACTATAATTAAATATTGACATGTGAGG
>CM065709.1:16593884-16601384 GCA_017654935.2 Phymorhynchus buccinoides | reverse complement strand
CAGTGGCTCCGGGACAGCCAGCCCCTGCTACACAGCAGCAGGAAGATGCGGAAGGCGGTGCCAGACGTCCCTCTGGTGGGTCAACGCAAATGCAGCTCCCTCCGCAACCTGCTGATGCCCTCGGCCCTCCCTGCTCCAGGCAGTGACCAGGAGCCGGGCTGCCGCAGGTGCAACAAGACGTGCGTCACTTGCAGAGAACACCTGCTGGAGGCTACCCGCTTCCACAACACCCATTCTGAAGAGGTCTTCACCATCAGGCAGCCCTTCTCGTGTGACTCTTCCAATATAATTTACCTGCTGCTCTGCGACCTCTGTCCTCATGCACAATAAGTGGGTCAAACCAAAAACAGTCTGAAGACCAGGCTGGCCCTCCATCGTTCACACATCCGGAAAGACATGGGAACACTTGTCACCACCCATTTTAATCTAAGCGGACATTGCCTTGCCAACTTAAAATGCCTGGTCATCGAAAAGGTGCACGCCAACGACTCGCAAAACCGATTAAGACGGGAAAAGTTTTGGATTGAGAAGTTGAAGACTCTGACTCCCTATGGCCTTAACATCCTAGAGAACTGATGATTCAGCCCCCCTTTTTGTCTGTGTCTGTCCTTCGCCCCCTCCTCTCTCTCTCTATCTCTCTCTCTCTCTCTCTTCTCTCTCTCTCTTCTCTCTCTCTCTCTCTCGCCCCCCCCCCTCTCTCTCTCTCTCCCTCGCCCCCCTCCTCTCTCTCTCTCTCTCTCTCTCTCTCTCTCTCTCTCTCTCTCTTCTCTCTCTCACCCCCCCCTCTCTCTCTCTCTCTCTCTCTCTATCCCTCGCCCCCTCTCTCTCTCTCTCTCTCTCTCTCTCTCTCTCTCTCTCTCTCTCTCTCTCTCTCTCTCTCTCTCTCTCTCTCTCTCTCTCTCTCTCTCTCTCTCTCTCTCTCTCTCTCTCTCTCTCTCTCTCTCCCTCCCTCCCTCCCTCTCTCTCTCTCCTCCCGTCTTGCCTTCCACACGTTGTTCCTTTCGGTGTTCCTAGTGACCAAATGTTCAATAGATAACTCAGCATGATATCATATTTTTACCACCTTCTTCCCCTTTTTTTACGTGTGTACGAATAATCAAGATTTCTCCTGTTTTCGTATTCGAAACTTGTTTTTAAGAAGAAATGTATATATATGTATTTATTTTTAATACATATATATACATTTCTTATATGTATGTATATATATATATATATATATATATATATATATATATATATATTTATTTATTTATTTTTTTTTTTATTTTTTTTTTAATATAGATTTTAGACACTCTAAGAAACTTCGGTGCTGTTGAACAAATAGGTTAAAATAATAAATTGTAGTATGTTTGTTGACTACGATTACGATTTTCTTGTTTATATTCTTTTTTAGAAGATATATTAAATTTTAAGCCTTAGACTATTCAAAAGCCTTAGCGGTCGTTGAAATAGTTGTACCCCTTTCATCATAATTAACTATGCATATTTTAAAAATATGATTTAGTTATATGCGTGATGGGGGGTGGGGGGTGAGGAAGAGAGGGGTCGTCTCCCTGTTTTGAGGGTGGTTGGAGGAGGAAGTAAGATCAGAAAAGAATAAAAGGAAGCCCGGGGGGGGGGGGGAAGAAGAGGGGGGGGGAGAAGAGTGGAAATCTTGGAGTTTGAACAGTTGTTACTTAATTTAGCCTTACATTGCATGCTATTATGGGTGATCTGTTTATTTATGTTTGTTTTCGTAGAGATACGTACATAGGCCTATTATAGTTATATAGATATGTGCGTGTGTGAGTTTGCATGTGTGTGTACGCTCAGGGGCTTGCGGCCGCCCGTGCTCACATTATCCTAGTTGATTGCGGGTGACGGGGGTTTGGGTGGTGGGGGGGGGGAGGGGTAGAGGGAATAATTCATAGAGACACTGCAATAATTGATGGACACACATTTGGGTTAAATATGATTTGCTCGTCACTATTGTTTGCACGTGAACTGTTTTTATTCAGTAGCTGTGATTGGAAAGGTGAAGGAGGCCTGAAGGCCTATAAAATGTGAATTTTATCTCGCAGGGCTCAGAGCCTGTGAAAAAGTCTTATTATTAAAGACGAAACGTCGGCATCCAAACGGTGTTTGTTTTTTCTTTCATATGAACGCGCTCTCTCTCTCTCTCTCTCTCTCTCTCTCTCTCTCTCTCTCTCTCTCTCTCTCTCTCTCTCTCTCTCTCTCTCTCTCTCTCTCTCTCTCTCTCTCTCTCTCTCTCTATATATATATATATATATATATATATATATATATATATATATATATATATATATATATATATATATATATATATATATATATATATATATATATATATCTTAATGTTACATTGTTATTAGCGAATCAGAATGAAATGTTTCTTAATGTTTCTCTCTCTCTCTCTCTCTCTCTCTCTCTCTCTCTCTCTCTCTCTCTCTCTCTCTCTCTCTCTCTCTCTCTCTCTCTCTCTCTCTCTCTCTCTCTCTCTCTCTCTCTCTCTCTCTCTCTCTCTCTCTCTCTTAATGTTACATTGTTATTAGCGAATCAGAATGAAATGTTTCTTAAGAAAATTTGTGTATACGTTTATAAAGCCTTCAAGCTATGCAGTACATTACTTAGAAAAAATCGCTTCGCTTTACTCCTTATCATCAGTGTAATGTTATTGAATATTGCGTTACCTATGTATCTATTGTTTATTGTCATTTGTATTCATGATGTTTTGTAACCCCATCAGAAGGGGCTGTGGCCTATCTGATTAAACTTCCGCTTCCGCTTCTCTCTCTCTCTCTCTCTCTCTCTCTCTCTCTCTCTCTCTCTCTCTCTCTCTCTCTCTCTCTCTCTCTCTCTCTCTCTCTTTCTTTCTTTCTTTCTTTTTTTCCCTTTACTTTTTTCCATGACAAATCTTGTTTTGGATGTATTCTATTACTGCGTAATAGACGAATACAATTAGGCGAGACACTAGATCTCCGTTCTCTCTCTCTCTCTCTCTCTCTCTCTCTCTCTCTCTCTCTCTCTCTCTCTCTCTCTCTCTCTCTCTCTCTCTCTCTCTCTCTCTCTCTCTCTCTCTCTCTCTCCTCTCTCTCTCTCTCTCTCTCTCTCTCTCTCTCTCTCTCTCTCTCTCCTCTCTCTCTCTCTCCTCTCTCTCTCTCTCTCTCTCTCTCTCTCTCTCTCTCTCTCTCTCTCTCTCTCTCTCTCTCTCTCTCTCTCTCTGTCTCTCAGGACAGAATGGAAGACTAGACGCAGCCTAAATTCTTATCCTTGTAAAATAACGTGTCTGAAATTTCTCTATCTCCCTCTCTCTCACTCTCTCTCTCTCTCTCTCTCTCTCTCTCTCTCTCTCTCTCTCTCTCTCTCTCTCTCTCTCCTCTCTCTCTCTCTCTCTCTCTCTCTCTCTCTCTCTCTCTCTCTCTCATTCCTCTCTCATTCCTTTCTCTTCCCATAGCAAAGCTTAGTTTTGATGTATCCTGATAGATAGGATGACTATGACTAGACACAAGATTTGCAGTGTCGACGTAAGGGATAAAATAAAATCATAAGCAGTGTGTGTGTGTGTGTGTGTGTGTGTGTGTGTGTGTGTGTGTGTGTGTGTGTGTGTGTGTGTGTGTGTGTGTGTGTGACAGTGCGTCTGCTTGTAAGTATGAGTGTGTGTGTGTGTGTGTGTGTGTGTGTGTGTGTGTGTATGTGTGTGTGTGTGTGTGTGTGTGTGTGTGTGTGTGTGTGTGTGTGTGTGTGTGTGTGTGTGCGCGCGTGTGTGCGTGTGTGTGTGTGTGTGTGTGTGTGTGTGTATGACAGTGCGTCTGCTTGTAAGTATGAGTGTGTGTGTGTGTGTGTGTGTGTGTGTGTGTGTGTGTGTGTGTGTGTGTGTGTGTGTGTGTGTGTGTGTGTGTGTGTGTGTGTGTGTGTGTGTGTGTGTGTGTGTGTGTGTGTGTGTGTGTGTGTGTGTGTGTGTGTGTGTGTGTGTGCGCGCGCGCGTGCGTGTGCGCGTGTGTGTGTGTGTATGAATTACGCAACTTACGCAACGAATTACGCAACTTCAATTATTATTTTTCTAAGAGTAAGAGGCTTAGACCTACAGGCAAAGACTGTAGGCCTACTACAGGTGTCCGTAGACCCCCCCCCCCCCCCTTACCCCGGCGGGGGGGTGGGGGTGGGAGGGGGGGATTGGTCACTATGTTTTTATGAAAGCTTGGTCAATATGCTTTTCAATTTTACTTGTTTGCCAAAAATAAAAATAGGGCTCCACTATGTTACATGCGCATACATATAATTAAATTTTAAAGAAAGGGGTAGGGGTAATTTAATGCACAGAAATAATTTAATTTACACAGTAAAATAAAAATTAATTCTGTTTTCAGATGCACAAGTGTCTACATAACAGTATTCTCTCTATACAGGCATGGGAATTGTCATGGGAATTCCCATGCCTGCTATAGTAATAAAAAATCAGACGTGAGCCTCTTGTTAGATGGTATGTTTGCTTTTTTTCATCAAGCCATCTATAACACAAAGAAAGAAAGAAATGAGGAGAAATGAGCATGCAATAAAACAAAGCCGACAACAACAAAGCGTAAACAAAGTATGCTTGCAAACATGCCCGCGCTCACACAATATGTCCCCCCCCCCCTCCCCCCGTTTTCTCTCTCTCTCTCTCTCTCTCTCTCTCTCTCTCACACACACACACACACACACACACACACACACACACACACACACACACACACACACACACACACACACACGCGCGCGCGCGCGCGCGCGCGCAAAACAGGCAGCTCAAAATATTAATGACGCTGTATCAATAAATGTCCTTTTAGATCTGACAGAATGTTTCTCAATTATAAACAAAACATCTCAAGAAAATGTCAAAACTTTATTGATGAACTCAGACGTTCAATATTATAATAACTGTATTAAATGTAATGATAGATGCAACGGGAAAACATTACACAAACGCGTTACTTTCTCGTCCAGGGAGATTGAAAGTCTAATCCATAGACTTCGGTTGAATTCATTCAAAACCAAATATTGCAATAATGTCAAATGTATGTGTGGTGAATCCTTGAGTGTCAGTCATTTACTGATTCATTGTCCTAAAGCAAGAGAACTTTTCCAGAATTAGGGTATTGACGGTTTTACTGATGGATCGACACCATTGTCTCTACCCAGTATTCTAAACAATTATTCTATTCTTGATTCTGTTTGTAAATGTTTATTAAGTAGTTCCCTTAGTACGTATCTTTAACATTGTTCATTGTTCGGTTATCTTCTTTAAGTGTACGTTTAACATTTTAATGAGGTCGGAGGTGGAGAGAGTTATGATTAAGCCTGCATAGATATCCTGTTACTTACTTTAATGCATGCACACACTCACAGGCACATGCACATACACTCACCACACCAACATCACAACACAATATAATTTTGTCTGAATCACTTTTAGTGGAAGGACGTTAAAATGAGTAACACACACACGCACACATACATCCTAATTCATATACATATATACAATAGCATAAAATATATAACAGGGCAATGTCTGATTCCATTATATTAAAAAAAAAATCAGTAGTGTCTTACAATCTTTGCAGCATTGGGATAGTAAAGCGAAGATTTTAATCATATCCTAAAGATGTCTTCGGTTGAATTTTTTTGATTTTGGAAAAGTCTGTTCATGATATAAATAGTGGAGAAACGTTATTGCATTTACCCTCGTTATATATCCAAGATTATTATAAAACTAAAAGTAAAAAGCATGGAACACTAAATACTCTTATAATGTTTCCTGTAATTGTGGTAATCATAGGATTACCACAATCACTTGTTAAAAGAATACCCATTTTTAACATCACTTTATAGAAAAAAGTCTATTGACTTAGTGAATTATGAGAACTAGCGCAACGCCGAGTCCCAGTAACGCCTAGTAACGGTAACGCCTAGTAACGGTAACGCCTAGTAACGGTAACGCCTAGTAACGGTAACGCCTAGTAACGGTAACGCCAAGTACTGGTAACGCTGAGTACAGCAAATTTGAAGCGATTCGGTTAAGAAACGGCGGAGTTGTATAGCGGATGCGTTTCTGAAGCGATTCGCTTCCGGGTTGGTACACGGATAGTCACCGTCCCCGGTGATCTTTCTGCCAAATTCGAAGGCAATCGGTCCAAAAACACCGGAGATACGGGCGCCGAGAGGCCGGCGGATGCGCGTTTCGCGCATTTGCCGAACCGCGCAAATGACACGGCCGCATCGGTTGCCGTTGCCATCGGCCCGTTAGGGCTCACAGCAAATTTGAAGCGATTCGGTCGAAAAACGTCGGAGTTATAAGGCCCGTTTCGTGTTTCAGACACACACACACACACACACACACACACACACACACACACACACACACACACACACACACACACACACACACACACACACACACACACACACACACACACGGACAGTTGGCTTTTTACCATATGATGACAGTCAAATATTATCCAGCCCTTTCGTCTTTGATATTGCTACTGTTATAGCAAATTCTGAAATTGCCAAATTGTTAAGATTTTTTTACGCCTTGTTGCTAGAAATTGTTGTATTTTATGCATTAGTTTTGTTAATTATCAATACGTGTTTGGTTCTTTTTTGTGTCTAATATCACTATTGGTGAAAAGACGTTAAATTAAACTACCGAACCGAACACTTCAGTAGAAGACACGAACATCCATTTGTAGTCTCTTTCAAGCATTATGAAGGAAATATAAGCAGGCGACAGATTAACAAAGTGGATAGCTGCAACACTTACATTATTTTAATTTAGGCATCATTGGTAGAGAGAAAAAAAAGCATACAATATATCGATAAAATATACAGTAACCTATGTCTGTCTGTCTGTCTGTCTGTCTGTTTGTCTGATCGTCTCTCTGTACCTCTGTCTGTATATCTGTCCCTCTTTCTCGCTTTCTCTCTCTATCTGTCTCCCTCTTTCTCTCCCTCTTTTCCTCTCTTTCTCTCTCCCTCTCTCTTTTCCTCCGCCCACTCTCTCTCTCTCTCTCTCTCTCTCTCTCTCTCTCTCTCTCTCTCTCTCTCTCTCTCTCTCTCTCTCTCTCTCTCTCTCTCTCTCTCTCTCTCTCTCTCTCTCTCTCTCTCTCTCTCTCTCTCTCTCTCTCTCTCTCTCTCTCTCTCTCTCTCTCTCTCTCTCTCTCTCTCTCTCTCTCTTTCTCTCTCCTCTTTTCTCTTCCTATTATTCACCCTTCTTTCTCCCCCCAAAAGTCATTGGATTCTTCTTACAAAACCTTACTATCCCTGAGGTGAGTTTTGAGGTTTTTTCTTAAACTGATTCTTGTTGTTTATGCATTTTAAATGTTCTGGTAATTGATTCCATAAATTTCTACCTGACTAAAGTGTGTGTGTGTGTGTGTGTGTGTGTGTGTGTGTGTGTGTGTGTGTGTGTGTGTGTGTGTGTGTGTGTGTGTGTGTGTGTGTGTGTGTGTGTGTGTGTGTGTG
>CM065709.1:16573884-16583884 GCA_017654935.2 Phymorhynchus buccinoides | reverse complement strand
CATTGGAATTGGAACGAGGGCTGTGCATTTCTCTGTCTGTCTATGTGTGAGTGCGTCTGTGTGTAATAAAGATTCAAGATTCAAATGGTTTTGGTTTTGAACAAGACACAATCCAACAACAACGAAAGCATGCACATTGATGGACAACCAATATAAGAGAGAGAAAAATGGTAACAACATCAGATTGTATCAGTCTCTCCCTCGGATAATCCAATGGGTTCCATAGTACAGCGCCTAGACCATTGCACTGAACTGATCATCACGACACTGCTTCCTTAGGCCTCGCAGGTGGGCATGTCACATTCACCAAGTGGCAAACCATATCAACATAATCCCAGTGAATCAAATTTGAACAGTACAAAGTCACTGAGCATTTCAAAGATAATAGTGTCACCCAATGAAGATTTGTTTTCAAATGAAATATATCATTACTCAGCATCACCATAACAATACAGGACATTCTTCAACAAGAAAACCCCACAATGACCTAGGAGTCAAACATGACCTCCCTTGATGTTCCTGGCCATAACAATACATGACATTCTTCAACAAGAGAAACCCACAATGACCTAGGAGTCAAACATGACCTCCCTTCATGTTCCTCAGCAGCTGGGAGCATGGCTCCGCCTTGTCGTTCCTTTCTCCTCCGGTTCCAGGTCTATGAGAACGGCGTGTGTGTGTGTGTGTGTGTGTGTGTGTGTGTGTGTGTGTGTGTGTGTGTGTGTGTGTGTGTGTGTGTGTGTGTGTGTGTGTGTGTGTGTGTGTGTCTGTGTGTGTGTGTCTGTGTGTGTGTGTGTGTGTGTGCCTCTGTGTGTGTGTGCCTCTGTGTGTGCGCCTCTGTGTGTGTGTGTGTGTGTGTGTGTGTGTGTGTGTGTGCGTGCGTGCGAGTGTGCGTGCGTGCGTGTGGGGGAGGGGAGGGCGCGTGTCTACGTAAGCTTATGTGACCGAAATGTATTTCACCTCTTAGCGCCTAAACCACCGAACCGATCGTAACGACACTTGGTACAATGGTTCCTTAGACCTTACAGTTGTTACAGTTGCCAATGCTAGATTAACAGAATGACAAGTCATATCCTTGTGAACAAACTTTGAATGTTAGAAAGACACTGATTATTTCAAAGATAATTGGTGGATTTAAACCAAAGTAAGTGTAGTACTGAAAATGTGTCACCTAATAATATTTTATTAAAAAATATATAATTTCTAAGTAATGTTATGCCACCAGTGTATACTTTTTTAACAAACAAAAAAGACAATGACCGTCGAGTCAAAATGTATATCACCAGCAGGTCTTATTTGATAAAATTCAAGGGACATTACTCGAAATTTACATTTCCTTCCTTTCCTTTCCTTTAGTCCCTTGACCTCCGTGGTCGTTGGGGGCTCCCCCCAACGACTGATGGGCAGCAGCAGCTGACAGGGCCCTCCATTTCTCTCTGTGGTGTGCAAGAGGGATCAGGTCATTCATGTTCATGTTTGTCCATTTTTTTTCGATTTTTTTTTTTTGAGGTTTTATATCCTTGTTTAACAAGTAAACACGTGACCATTATATTTATACCCCAGAGTTACATATTTGTGAATATAAACATCACGTAAGTGTCATGTTTTTTTGTGGGTTTTTATCCCTTGCAAAGAAGGTTCTCTTCTTCCATAATGTATATTACAAGACAATATTATTGTACAGAACTAAATAACACAATCATGCTAAATAACCATCATTATCAAATAAAACAAATAAGCATATAATCCAGGCATGGGAAATAGAGAAGACAAAAAAAAGACTGAAAATTGTGGTCTGGAAGAAGGCATAGACACAAAGAACAAAAAAATATATATATATATTAAAAAAAACCCACTGCAAATCGAAAAATAAGAAAATGAAGCTTCTTCTGTTATCTAAGCCAATGACCCTATATATATATAATAACAGACCACTGGCACCCAAAACCTGTCCGCGCCAGCCCACCAACTCCTCTCCACCCGCGCGCGTTAAGCTGCCGCTAGATTTATTTGCTCTAATCCACAGCTTGTGTTTACTCCTTGTAAAATTGGCAACACCGAAAGGTGGCAGTGCATAGTGTGCAGCAAACAATTGCAAACACTCCCGGAAAAAAGGATGGAGAATGTTTCGATTTCCTAAAGATGTTGAGAGGTAGTTCGAATAAGATGTTAAACACTTATACCCATGTATGCTGCATACGGAAGTATTCGTTAAACGTTGTGACTTAATTGAGTGAGTGTAAATCTAGATAAACCAATCAGCTCTAAACCATGTGAAATGTCAATTCATGTGAAATGTCAATTTTATGTTAACACTTCAAAACAAATAACACAAAACTTTTTTTGCTTTGTTCATAATGAAGTCAGTATGCGAGCTTGTGAGCTTGTATAATCTACGCATACACACACGCGCACACAGTGACACACACACACACACACACACACACACACACACACACACACACACACACACACACACACACACACACACACACTGATGATTTTACACAGATTCTTAATAATGCAGGAAAACTAAGCTTAACTAAGCTTCGAAAACGTAGACGAAGAAAAAGGAAAGGCAAAAAGTGGTTTGCTACACTTTAAAGAAAGAAATGAAATCTTTATTAAATGCCTTGAACAGGTGTCCAAGCAATCGACACCTTTGTCAAAAATATTATGCATCTCGAAAGAAGTATAAAAAGATTCTTAAAAAGAAAAAGAAAGCCTATAAAAGCTCTTTAGTAAATACCCTTAATGAGGCATTTGAGAAGGACCCAAATATGGAGCATATTAAAAGAATTAAAATCATCTGAAGAAGCCTGCCATAATAATAATAAAAACATTGGTTCTGCAAAATGGATACATCATTAAACACTGACAGTAACACATTTCACAACACATCCACTATGTAGTCTGAACAGCACAGCTGTGTTTTAACGCGTGGAGATGGGTGCGGTCGTTTCCCGCTAACTAGCAACGCGAGGCCAAGTTACTTAGTAAGGGTAAAGAAGCAGTCTTGGCTTAGACTATTTTTGTCTAAGCCTTAAAGAACAGTGTTAGAAATAGGACTCATATATTTATTTCATTTTGCATTCATTTATAACCAATAACTTCATTTTACTCATTGGGCTTCCTTTTTGTTTAAATCCCATAAATGTGCTCTTGGACCATCAAAAAAGCTGAAACGTGCCCAAAAAAAAGACTGAAGAGGACCATCAAAAAAGCTGAAATCAGCCAAAAGACTGACAATTCCCATGCCTGATATACATTAGCAGCAAGTGAAAATCAATCTCCTAGAATCTACTATCCTGAAACCAGCTTCACAATGGTTTTATATATAATATAAGAACAAAGGAAAGAAAAGAAGAAAAAAAGAGAGGGGAAAACACACACACACACAACAAAACAAAAAACACACACACACACAACAAAACAAAAAACACACACACACACAACAAAACAAAAAAAACACACACACACACACAACAAAACAACAACACACACACAACACAACACAAAAAAAAAAAAAACACACACACACACAACAACAAAACAAAAAAACACACACAACAACACAACAAAAAACACACACACACACACAACAAAACAAAAAACACACACACACACAACAAAACAAAAAACACACACACACACAAAACAAACAACAACAAAAACACGCACACAAAACAAACAAAAAACACACACACACACAACAAAACAAACAACACACACACACACAACAAAACAAACAACAACAAAAACACACACACACACAACAACAAAAACACGCACACAAAACAAACAAAAAAACACCCAAAAAAACCAAAAAACACACACACACCAAAAATACGAAAAAAAAACACACACACACACAAACAAAACAAAACACACACACACACACACACACACACACACACACACACACACACACACACACACACACACACACACACACACATACACACACACACACACACACAAAACAAGTAAACAGAACATAAGAAAGGGGCTTGTGTGATTATGATCAGCATGAACATTTCGAAACTATTATTACAAAAGTATGACAAAGGAAAGCAAATATCCCAATGTAAGTAAATGCAGTGGACTAAACACTATATATTATGCCAAAATTTTAAAACATAAAAATAAAATAATAATAATAATTTTAAAAATCCCACAAAAAACAACCTTAGACCTACTTAGGTAGCAAGTTTAGTTAGGGCAACCACTTTATGTTGAATTCATCAATGCGCATTTCCATGTGTAAATTTTTCTAAAATATATTTTTTCAATTCCTGTAGAAAGTTCCTTGTTGTTGGTTTTGTTTTGTGTATTCTGCATATATAGACAAAGTATCTAGCTAATAGTAATATCAGATCGAAAGTTTGTTCTGTTGGTGTTTTAGAGTACAAAACTAGCTCAACATTAAGTGATAGCCTTTCACAATTTAAACATTTATCTTTTAATATTTTCTCCAAGTTCATCCAGAACTCTTGAGAATGTTGACAATACCATAAATAATGTTGCATAGTATCTTTTTCTTCATTACAAAAATTACATTCTTCATTTTCCACTATTCTCATTCTTTTTAGAATACTATTTGTAACTAGGATCCCATAACATATTTTAAGTTAAAACCATCTCAATTTTATTTCTTTAATTTGTCTTATTTTTTTCAAAACTTTCTCCCAGTCAATTACTGTCAAGTTTCTGTTCCCACATCATAAATGCATGTATATCGTAGATTTCATTTTTTCCTAAAGTTAAATTATAATATGCTTTACTTCCTTTCTTTACACTACATATTATTTGCAATGCTTTTGCATTTTCATTCTTTTCTTTGCTGTCACTTATTATATTTCTCTGTCCCATGTATTGTTTAATAGATTGGATACAGCCTAGATAGCTAAGAAAATTTACAGTTATTCCCCACTTCTGCGAAAATTCTCTATAAGTTAAAAAATTCCCCATTATCTTTCAATATATCCTGCACAAAATATATTCCCTTTCTTACCCATGCCATGTAGCAAAAATAACTGTTTAAATCTATCATTGAAAAAGTTGATAGTTGATTTCTTTGTTATTTCTTAGCTCAACATGAACATTAATTTGACACCTTGAATACATCTGTCCCAAAAATGTGGAGCTTGTTATTTATAAACTTTTTTGACCCAAAGTTGTTAATATTTTCTGTATCAGGATATGAGGAGTCTTCCTCCATTTAATATTACTGGTAATTAATTTTCTTAGCCAGGACAATTTTAGGGCTTGTATGTATGCTTGTATAAGTGGGACTCCTATGCTTCCGTTTTCAATATCATGAACCGAAAGAGTTCGTTTCAACTTATCAGGCTTTTTATCCCATACAAATTGAAAACATATTTTTTGTAGATTTTTTATTTCATTATCTGGTGGATTTGGTAGTAATATCCATAAATAAACTAACTTTGAGAGTATTAAAGATTTTAAAACGGCTACCCTACCTATAGGAGTGCATGTTCTTTGTGACCAGATTTTGAACAATACTTTTGTTTCATACATATTGATTTCAGTTATTTTTAATAGATCGTTCGTCCAGAGTCCTAGGATTTTAAATTTAGGTGGATTCCATTTCATGCTTTTATTCGGTAAGTATATGACATTCGAATTCTTTTTGCCACCTAACCAAACGTTGATAGTTTTCTCAAAATTTAGTTTTAAGCCAGATATTGATGAGAGAGAGAATGTGTGTGTGTGTGTGTGTGTGTGTGTGTGTGTGTGTGTGTGTGTGTGTGTGTGTGTGTGTGTGTGTGTGTGTGTGTGTTAATGTGTGTGTTAATGTGTGTGTGAGAGAGAACGAAAGAACGAACGAAATTTTATTTATACAGGGTAATGAGATAAGTATACATACTTTTTTTGCACATGGTAAACGAAAATATCGAAATAAACAACAATTAACAACATCCAATGAAAAAAATATAATAAACAACAACCATAAATATCATGTAAAAAGCGAAAATGTTGAGGGAGAGAGGGAGGGAGGGAGAGGAGAGAGAGAAAGAGATGGAGAGAGAGAGAAAGAGAGAGAGTGAGAGAGAGTTGGAGAGAGAGAGGGAAAGAGAGAGTGAAAGAGAGAGAGAGAGAGGGGGGGGGGGAAAGAGAGACAGAGACAGAGATTGTGTCTGTATTGATGTGTGTTTGATGTGTGTGCGCGCTCACGTGAATGTGTGTGTGTGTGTGTGTGTGTGTGTGTGTGTGTGTGTGTGTGTGTGTGTGTGTGTGTGTGTGTGTGTGAGAGAGAGAGAGAGAGAGAGAGAGAGAGAGAGAGAGAGAGAGAGAGAGAGAGAGAGAGAGAGAGAGAGATTGTGTGGTGTGATGTGGGGGTGGGGGTGGGGGTGGGTGTACTCGTAAACGTTGACGTCGTGAACGAGGTTGTGATGTGGGACGGTGTAATTTTTCTTTTTTATGTATGTTGTGTGAGTGCCGTGTTTATGTGCTTTTTATTTATGTGGTTGATTATAGTCCTGTATTGTTTTTACCCCATCGCATAAACCAATTTCTTACTTTACTGAAGCAAAAGATTGTTGTTGTAGTCATACCCTGGCTAAAAGATTTCAGGGATCATCCCAACAAATACAAATGCACCAGCTAGGAATGAGAATACTATGTATGTGACCGCTTTTGATTACCCCGACACGTTTGCAGCCACACTCCAACTTCGGAGGATTTGGAAGACTGACGATGTTATGCTAGGAGTTTGTTATATCTAAATACAATCCTGCATAATGTTGAAGAGCATAGCAACATTTTGATGTAGATTTGGTGTTCTAGCCTATGTCGATTGGGCTGACACAGCCTTAAAGGCGACCTGAAGCAAATTAAATGAAGCATTGATTGATCGATTTTATTTTTCTTGGAAATGATCAACAGAAGATTGTTAAAGATTGTTAAGTTTAGAGATTGAAAAGATATGTGCAGTCATTAGGAACTACATCTCGGTTACAAAATCCAAACTGCTTAAACCCTTCAGTACTTGGGACATTTAATAAATAAATAAGTCCTGCTACTTTTAGTGAAAACAGATGAAAAAGAAACAGCCGAAGGTGCTGATGGTACACACAGGACATTCCATTAAGTATACAGGGGCTCTCCCGGCTTGGTGACCATCAGATACAATGCAGAGTAGTCCTTGCGAAATGTCCCTACCACGACTACAGAACCCGCCGGCAAAACCAGCAAAACCAGAAACCAGCAGTAACCATCCAACAACCAACCAAGGACAGGCGAGGCCAGTGCATTTCTTGGCCAAATGTTTGAATACAAGTGTTCAATTCTGTGTCACACGACTAGGTTGATCTTACCAAAACCACGAGCATCTTCTTTTGAGTTTAATCGCAATAAGGGCTGTTCATGGGCTGTTGAACACACACCTCCCTCCTCTTTTTTGTGATTTGCACTTACATTATCAAATGGGTTTGCTTGCTGAGGGAGTGACTAAAAAGCTTGGCTGTGTGACAGATTGATAGCAAGCATTGTTATTAGTCATTTTCATTGAGTATGCAATTGGAGAGGGAAGGAAATAAGGTATTTTTTACATATTTTACATTTTTTACTTCGTTATACTGACAGTGAAGTATATGATATATCAGCCTAGAACCACTTTCAACAGTTAGCCTTTTCCCACTTACCTAAAAAAAAAAAAAGGGCTATGCTTAGTTTTCCTCATTAGTCCCTTGCTAGAATTTTCGTTTAATTATCCATGATCAAAATGCCTTTGCCACAGAAAGAATGATGATGAAAATGTCCCTACATCAGAAATTGACAAACACACCTTGAGGAAACATCATGCCAAATTGCATGCTTGTTACATGAAAATTGTCCGCCTTCAAAATGCCATTGGCATTGAAAGGGTTAAAGGCTGAACTGCAATTGTCCATACATCAGAAATTGATAAACACACCATAAGAAACTATCATATGAAATTTCATGAAAATTTCAAACACTAGATTTTTTTAAAATTATAACCATCCGCGGTCAAAATGTCCTTGGCACTGAAGGGGTTAAAGGCTGAATTGAAAGTGTCCCTACGTCAGAAATTGATAAGCACACCATAAGAAACTATCATGCCAAATGTTATGCTTATTTCGCGAAAATGCATACCACTAGAATTTGTTTTAGTTATAAATGTCTGCGAAAAATGCCCTTGGCACTGAAAGGGTTAAAGCCTGAATTGAAAATGTCCCTACCTCAGGAATTGATAGACACATCATAAGCAACGTCAGAAATAAATAAACACACCATTAGAAAATATCATGCCAAATTCCATGCTTGTTACATGAAAATGCACACCACTAGAATTTTTTTTAATTAAAGTTGTCCGCAATAAAATGCTCCTGGCACTGAAAGTGTTAAAGGCTAAATTGAAAATGTCCCTTCGTTAGATATTGATAAACACATCATAAGAAACCATCAAGCCAAATTTCATGTTTCTTATATGAATATGCCCAACACTAGAATAAATAACAAATTATAACTGTTCGCGATCAAAATTCCCTTGGTACTGAATGGGTTAAAGGCTGAACTGAAAATTTTCCTATGTCAGAAATTGATAAGCACACCATAAGAAACTACCATGCCAAATTGCATGCTTATTGCAAGAAAATTCACAACACTATAATTTTTTTAATATATGCTATGATAATGCGTTTAGCACTGAAAGGGTTAAGGACAATTGAAAAATGTCCCTTTGTCAGAAATTGATAAGAAGCCATCATGCCAATTTTTATGCTTAGTGCATGACAATTCAGAACACTAGAATTTGTTAATATTAAAAGTTCTGCGATCAAAATATCCGTGGCACCGAAAGGGCTAAAAGCTGAATTAAAACTCCGTAAGTCAGAATTTGATAAACACACCATAAGAAACTATCATGCCACATTTCATGCTTAATGCATTAAAATTCATAGCTCTAGAATTTTTTTTAATTACAATTTCCACAATAAAAATACCCGTGGCACTGAAAGGGTTAAAGGCTGAATTGCAAATGTCCCTACCTCAGGAATTGATAAACACATCATAAGCAACCATCATGCCAAATTTCACAATTGTACGTTAAAAATGAACAATTCTGACAATTCCTCCTCAGCTACATGCCTGTCAGTGAGGTCTTGGGGTTCACTGTTGCTGCTGCCCCAAAGGTCAATATCATCAGCAAAACGCAGGTTACACAAGTGTCTACCTTCAATAGAGATGGAAGTGTGGTGGTTGTAGAGGGTATCCTGCATGATCTTCTCCAGAAAGATGTTGAAGAGCACTGGAGATAGCAGGCATCCTTGACGTACGCCTACTATATTGTCTGGAAGAACTCTCCAAGCTGGTTATTGAGGAGCACAGCACTACTTGAATTATTGTGCCTTGGATGGCTAATCAGACTGATTGTTCTGTAATTCTGGCATGGTTTAAGATTACCTTTCTTTGGTAGTGGTATTATGAGTGATCGAATCCACTCCTTCGGCCATATTTTCGAGTCCCAGATCTTCTGACACAATTTTGTTAGAGCCTTTGTCACCTCCTCTCCACCATGTTTTAAAAAGTCCAGCGGGAACATTGTCTACGCCTGGTGCTTTCCCAGGTCTTCAGAACGTGCACTGCTGCTTCCACTTCTTCTAGCAGAACAGGTAGATCGTATGCCTCTCTTGCACCAGTCTGGTCTTTCTTCAGGTGTATCTAGTTGTAGGTCGTAGTTATACAGCCCTTTGCAGTATTCGGTCCATCGGGCAAGTACAGCTGAGCTTTCTGTGAGAAGGTTCCCGCTGCTGTCTTCGATAACCGAGGCCTTGGGCTGCTGTGTCCTGGTAAGAGTTCTGAGCGTATCATCTGCCTGCTTGCTTCTCCCTGCCTTAGCCCCCACGTCGATTTTCTGACACTGTTCTTTTATCCAGTTCTCTCTGGCACCTGATCTTCTTGTTTGTCTTGCTATAAGTGTGTACCGCCTCTGGGTTGGTCTTCTTCTCAGTCTTCA
>CM065709.1:16558884-16568884 GCA_017654935.2 Phymorhynchus buccinoides | reverse complement strand
GCAGTCTTTACACACCACACCATTAAACTTTCCTCTTATATATATAGTTTGCTTTAATAAAACTTTGTTTGTGTCCAATGTATAAGTTTGTGAACCTAAGAAAGAAACTCAATAACCTTAATTTTAACTTTACGATTTGTTCTGTGTTCTGAAAAGAAATTAAAAATGGACAATAATGTGCTGATTTACTTTTTCTCCCAATAGGGGATATAGACAATGCCTATGCAAAGACAGCTGTTTCGTCTTTGAGAAAGACTCTTCAGTCTGCATATCGGCCTGCAAACAATGTCCACAGTGAACATTCAAACTGAGCTAGAAAACTTTTCTCCAAGAGAAAGGTTGTCCTCTTTGCACCAGATTGAAAGTCCACAATAAAAGCAAACCAGCACTTAATTCAAAAGAAATGATAAAAATCTTGTGTAAAATAACAAAAAAAATAATAATGTTCTAAAATTACAACCCCTCGAAGAGAGTAGAAGAGATGGGATGCCATGTTGGTGGATCCAGTGAAGGATTTTTCTTTCATGCTATATATATATTTATATATATATAAACGTACAAGAATTGAAGAAGAAAAAAAACAACCCACAGGAACCCCCACACGTTTCAACTTTTCCCTCTTAGTTTGCTTTAATAAAACTTTGTTTGTGTCCAATGTATAAGTTTGTGAACCTAAGAAAGAAACTCAATAACTTTAATTTTAACTTTACGATTTGTTCTGTGTTCTGAAAAGAATAAAAGAAAATAATGTGCTGATTTACTTTTTTTGCTAGCGCACACGCACACACGCACGCACACGCGCACACACACACACACACACACACACAACACACACACACACACACACACACACAACACACACACACACATATTGATATCTTTTTTTTTAAACATAATCATGAAGTTTGTGTAGTTAAGCTTTAATACATGGATGTTAAAATGAATGTACATTGGCCTTATTCACAATTCAATAACACAGTAATGCATGCAGTCTAAAACCTTTTTCGATTGCATAAAAATGATTGAGATAGAAAGAGAGAGAGGGGGAGAGAGAGAGAGAGAGAGAGAGAGAGAGAGAGAGAGAGAGAGAGAGAGAGAGAGAGAGAGAGAGAGAGAGAGAGAGAGAGAGAGAGAGAGAGAGAGGGAGGAGGGGGGGGGGACGGGGTGGTAATGGAGAGGGGGACAGTATTCTTACAATATTTCATTCTCAAGTATTTTACGTCAAGCCATGTACGTCACTGAACTGTGCATACGTCATTCATTCACGGAACTCCTTTGTACGTCACTTGATGCATGCGTCATCATTGATAAAGTTCTGTTCATGACTAAAAATAGACTTTTGTTTGTAAACACACATTTTGTCCCACCCTAGACTTTGTGGTTATAATAATTGAGACTATAGATGACATGAAGTACATGATTAGTTATCACAAAGTAGCGACAGTATAACCTCAACCCCCCCCCCTTTCCCCCCCAAAAAAAAAAAATTAAATAAAAAAATCCCCCTCCTTCACACATGCAAACACAAACACGGACATACACGTGCATATCTTAGCATGCACTCTCTCCTCTCTCTCGTCTCTCGCTCTTCATCCTCTCTCTCTCTCTAATCTCTCTGCTCTCTCTCCTCATCCACACTCTCTCTCCCACTGGACTCTCTCTCTCTCTCTCTCCTCATCTCTCTCTCTCGTCTCGTTCACACGCTTCACATACACACAACACACGTACACACACCACACGTACACACACACACACACACACACACACACACACACACACACACACACACACACACACACACACAAACTATCGTCTCTCTTTTTCTGAATTTGTCTTTTGCTTGTCTTCTTTGTTTCTTTCACTTAGTGGTTTTGTCATTGAGGCCTGATGGATGCTCGGTTCTGAGTTTGCGGAGCGGTCCCAGAACTGCTCTTGTCCTTCCCTTCTCTTCCTGTCATCCAGGAACTGCTTTTCAATGGGGAGACACCTCATGTCCTGCAGGCAGTGGTCCGGCTGATTGAAGTGCCGAGTCACCAGGGTTCCCTGGTTTTGCCTGATGTGGCTCCTGTGTAGAGCGAAACGAGTCTTCAAACTGTTGCCTGTCTCTCCAATGTACTGTGACCCGGGACATTTGCGACAATACAACATGTACACCACGTTGGATGTTGTGCATGTCATATGGTGCCTGATCTGGAATGACTCTTTGGTCACAGCACTGGAGAAACAGGTGGCCTCTTGAAGATGTTCGCGACAGGTGACACATACCTTGGCACACCTGACAACTCCCGGCGCCTGGCTGTTGTCCATGAATGGAGGAAGGGCTGATGGCATGAGGAGATTCCGCAGACTTTTAGAGTTCCTTTCTCCAACAACTGGTACCTCAGGGAGAACCTTTTTCATAGTCTGGCTACGATGGAGTGCCACCTGGTGTTCCCTCAGCCACCTCCTGAGTGGTGGATTTGCAGGATTGTGTGTAATGACAAACGGAACCCTGTGGCACTCTCTCTTAGCCTTGTATTTGATAAGTTCTTTCCGAGGCACGGCCCTGACTCTTCTCATGGCATCAGTGAGGACAGCGTTTTTTTTTTTTATAGCCTCTTCGTTTCAGCGAATCCAAGATTTCTTGGCTTCGCAGAACGAAGTCCTGCAGAGGCGGGTGCATAAGCTGGCTGTAGGGGATGTTGTCCCGGCAGTGTTTAGGATGACAGGAAGAGTAGGGAAGGTATGTGACGACGCGTTTTGAAATAACAACGCGTTTTGAAATAATTATTTCAAAACGCGTTGAGTTTATTTCAAAACGCGTTGGTGTGTGTCGACAACGTTTTGAAATAAAACCCGCGATTTGAAATATTTTTTTCTTTCTGACTCTATCTGTCAATCTCTCTCTCTGTCTCTCTCTGTGTCTCATAAATTAAACAATTTTAGTGTATTAGGAGTTCAAATGAACATTTTTTGATGTGGTTGACCAGTGGTCAGTGTCATTGACCAGTGGTCATTTTGGCCTATTTTTGGCCTACTTTCACTGCAAATTAGTGTATTAGGAGTTCAAATGAACAATTTTTGATGTGGTCAGTGTCACTGACCAGTGGTCATTTTGACTGTTTGACTGCAAACCTTAGTGTATTAAGAGTTCAAATGAACAAATTTTGATGTGGTTGACCAGTGGTCAGTGTCACTAAAGGATCCAGCTAAAGACAGAGAATGAGTTCGACCACCTTCCCTCTCTATAAAGCGGGCTTCTCTATCTTATACACCTCAAACACATGCTACAGAATTTAGGAAAGAGAAGATTATTATAAAATTAAACAAATCTAGATGGTGGTGGTGACTATCTATTTTCATTTTTTCTCTAATTTAGAAGTGTAATACTTTTTCTTATCTTAATCAATTAATAATGTCCAAAATATTAGCCTTATTTTTTGAAATTTTGAAATAAGATTTATGTCATCACAATGCGTTTGGAAATAAATTATTTCAAAATGTGTTATTATTTTACCATTTATTCCAAAAGACGTTATTTACTCAGCATCCCATAATTTATACACTGCTTATTAACAGTTTTGTGGTGGCGCCGGTGATATTGTGCCGCAGTGACGTAAAATGCTTGCAGCGGAATGGGTCTACACAAAGACCAGTGGGTCCAGTGGGTTTTTTGTCCTTCATGGGTGGTGTTTTGTCCAGTGGGTTTTTGTCCTGCAGGGGTAGTGTTTTGTCCAGTGGGTTTTTGTCCTGAATGGGTCTACACAAAGACTTCGGTGAATTTATTTCAAATCGCGGTTTTATTTCAAAACGTGTCGACGCCACACCAACGCGTTTTGAAATAAACTCAACGCGTTTTGAAATAATTATTTCAAAAACGCGTTGTTTGTCCAGTGGACTTTTGTCCTGCGTGGGTAGTGTTTTGTCCAGTGGGTTTTTGTCCTTCATGGGTGGTGTTTTGTCCAGTGGGCTTTTGTCCTGCATGGGTAGTGTTTTGTCCAGTGGGGTTTTTGTCCTGAATGGGTCTACACAAAGACTTCGGTGAATTTATTTCAAATCGCGGTTTTATTTCAAAACGTGCCTATTTTCACTCTTTGATCGCAAATTAGTGTATTAAGAGTTCAAATGAACAAGGTTTGATGTGGTTGACCAGTGGTCAGTGACACTGACCACTGGTCAACCACATCAAAAATGGTTCATTTGAACTCATAATACACTAATTTGCAGTCAAACAGTCAAAATAGGCCAAAATGACCACTGGTCAGTAACATTGACCACTGGTCAACCGCATCAAAAATTGTTTATTTTTTGAGAGACAGAGAGAGAGATTGACAGATAAACATACAACAGAGTCAGAAAGAGAAATTTATTTCAAAACGCGTTGAGTTTATTTCAAAACGCGTTGTTATTTCAAAACGCGTCGTCACAAACTTAGGCTCTCTTGTCTGTTGGTTTTGTATATATGTCACTCTCGAGGAAGTTATTCTTCACCTTCACCATGATGTTAAGGAAAGGTACTTGTTCTGAAGATACATCCATGGTGAATTTGATGGTGCGATGAAGCGTGTTCAGATGTTGTTTGAATAACTCCAGTTGGTGCGGTGTCCCCATCCACAGGAGGAGAATGTAATCAATGAATCTCTTCCAGAAGGTGGTGTCAATGGGCACAGGGCAGGCTGCAATTAGCTTCTCCTCCAGCCAACCCATGAAGAGGTTGGCGACAGAAGGGGCGACTGGTGTTCCCATCGCTGTGCCGTGGATCTGGTGGTACACTTTGCCTTCAATAGTTCTTTTCAAACGTGGCGCACAACCTCTATCACAGAAGGAGACTGAGATGGTGGTAAGGCGTCCATGAAGTGCCGCAGTGCCTCGTACATCTCTTCATGTGGGATATTGGTATACAAGCCAACAACGTCGATGGTCACCAGCTGGACGTCAGTCTCATTCCACTCTTTGAGAAGAGTGAGCACATGGGTAGAGTCATTGATGTAGGAGGGCAGTCCAGTGACCATCTCCTGCAGCCAGCTGTCTGCTTAGCTGTCTGCTAGCTTTGAAAGGTTCTCCGTAGGACCACTGCATCCTGAGACGACCTGGTGGATTGGTGAGGGATTTATGCACTTTGGGGAGGTGATAGAACTGTGGAGTTCTCACACACTTCACCTCAACTAGTGCCCATTTACGCGTTGTCTCGTTGATGGCACTGTTCTGGTATAAGCGTCTGACTAATTTGTTGGCAACTTTGAGTGTTGGGTTGTTTTCTACCTCAACATAATGGGAAGTGTTGCCGAGCTGTCTGATGCCCTCCCCGACGTAGTCATCCAACGTTTTGGACAACAACAGCGCCTCCTTTGTCTGCACTGATGATTCTGATCTTGCGATCAAGAACCAGCTGTCTCAGATCAAACAATGCTTGCCTGTGTTGTCTCTGGATGTTGCTTCTTGGTCGATGGATGGTCTCGAAGGAGTCGGTGAGGTGGATCAGACTGTCGCAGTATTTGTCGAGGGTTTGGTTTCGGCGTCTCTGGGGAGTGTAGTAGTTCTTTTTGTAGAACCTAGGAGGCGTAGATGGCTCTGACGTCTCACCCTCTTCATCATCATGATGATGAAGTCCTCTCAACCTCACCAGACGACACCCTTCTTTCACGTCATCCACTAACTGATCGTGGTCTAGTGAGCGAGGTGTTGGCACAAATTTTGGTCCTAACTCTAGCACATGGAGCTGATCACTAGTAAGTTCTGTGCTCGAAAGGTTAATCACTAGTTCTCGTATGGGGGTGAGCAGCTTCTGTTGACGAATCGTTGGTTGTAGGCCTCTTAAATCTTCTAATTCTACACTTTTTCTTTCTCGGTTGAGGCTGGTTGTGGGTTACAGGACGGGACTGGAGAATTTTATGAAGTTTTTTTACTTTTGTTTCTCCAGTATTGTTTGGATAGACGGTTTGAAAGTTGATGTTGAAAAGCAATGATCTGTTCAAAGTCTTCATGCGACAGCGTTTGGTGTAAGTCATACATAGTCTGATGGAGAGATGCATTTTCTTGCTGGGCCTTTTCAGTGTAACATTTGAGACAATCGTCTAAAATGTCCGAGCTGGTATTGTAGACCCTGTTTTTAATTTGAAGACGTAAAGTGTCTGAATATGGCAGTGCATCCATGGCAAAACGAAGAAGCATTCCATTTGGTATTACACGATGTTCGGAACATTTAGTCTATTTTAGACAAAAATTTAACGTGTGACTCAAACCTTACCACGTCCTCCGTCTGTTTCCATGGAGCGTTCCTCATACGGACGTGGTCAGTGTTGTTGCTGGATCCAGCTGCCATGACACAACTAGATGCAATGGAGATCCAGAAGAAAAAGAAAAAACAGCAACACACAGCCCAGAGGAGAGTCAAAGAACACAGGATTTGGATCAAACTTTGATTCATGGGTTTCTAAGACGCAATCGATGATGTTAAAGAACAGCAATGACAAAAACCTATGATGAAAAAATAAAAATGACGTATGCTATGTAAAAGGACGTCATAGAGCTTACCTTTTTTGAATGAGTGGCTACAGATAATTTATGAATGAAAAGTCAATATGGGGAGACCAGTGAAAGCTGAAAACCGGACACATGCCCGTATCACCTCAGAAGACACAGAAGAGAATCTTTCCCAGATAAATAATTAATGAAAACTTACCTAATATGGTAAAGGTCGTCTGGATAATGATTGGCTTGGAAAAAAACGAGCACTATGTAATTGTGCCTCTTTTAAGATAATAAAAAAACACTATGCTTTACAAGTATTCGTGGTTTTGTTTTAATGACTAGCTTGATTATCACCCTATGAAACGCTTAAATAAATGATGTAACTGTATTGCTCAATGCAAAGGATTGGTATGATAAGACCTATTTCTGTATTTGTGCTTTGTATTATTCATAGTCTGTGAAAATCGGGCTGCTCCTACATGGAGACCATGTAGCCACAATGCTACTCTTTTTATTATTTTTTTCTGGGGGTGGGGTGACGGGGTGGTGAGAGGTATCTCGGAACAACTAGCTAGGAGTTTGGTACATACCAGGCAGCTGGATTTCTCCCTGCTCTTACCGACTCTAAACTGTCCTGGGAGTTTTATGTTGGTTTAAGTCCCCATCCAAAGGACTCAGCATTTAGTTCGATGTTCACATTAAATTAAAACGAAGTGATGAGGCCTGGACCCCAATTTTGAACCCGGGTCGCTCGTGCAATGAAATGGCAGACGAACGCCTTAACTGTGATGCCACTTGTCTTAGCCCAAAGGCCAGAAAGATCAGGGGGGGGGGGGGGGGGGAAAGAGTGAGGGAGGGGGGTGTGAAAGGCAAGGAAAAAGACAAACGGGGAGAGAAAAAAGAGAGTAAGATAGAAATAAAGAGCGAGTTAGAAAAAGAGATATAAATGAAGTGAAATGAGATGAGAGAGAGAGAGAGAGAGAGAGAGAGAGAGAGAGAGAGAGAGAGAGAGAGAGAGAGAGAGAGAGAGAGAGGGAGAGAGAGAGATAGAGGAGAGAGAGAGAGGGAGAGAGGAGAGATAGAGATAGAGATAGAGAGAGAGAGAGAGAGAGAGTTGGGGGGGGGGGGGGTAACCGAAAGGGTATGTGTGTATCCTTTGATTTTTCAGGTGCGATGATTTTTTTAACTGGTCGTCAAAACAGTTTTGCTCTACCATATAGTAAGTAATAACAAAGAACAGCTTCAGCTTGGCTTCCTTATAAGCAGAGTTGGGCACCAGTCAACTCGACCCTTTGACCAACTCGCTCACACAAGAAGTGTTCCACGCCTGACAGGCAGCATGGTCACGAGCTCTGATATTTTTTCACTGTAGTGTTGTACCTAGATCGTCTATTGTTGTGAAAAGTGTACAAGTGTAGCATGATGGAGTGGTGCGTGTATTGGTGCTTGTTTTGTGCAGTTCTTCCGCCTGATTTGCTAGTTATTTGGACTGCTTTTTTGTTTCAACTGTCCAACTCTCATGCTAACCAAGAAACGCCATTCCCGCTACCAGCCTGCTTGCCAACATGTGGAACCCATTTCTTTCATCCCCTATCCTCCTCACCCACTCCTCTCCCCCATTCTTGTACGGGCCTCTCCCTCCACTTGTTGACTCTACTCCATCCAGTCAAACCGCCCCTCACCACTCCCCACTGCGCCTCTTTCTCGAATCTCCTACAGTCGATAACAACTGCTGTCTGTTGCCCCTGCACCACTGGACCCCTCTGTAATGGAGGCCATCAAAGGAGTGGGAATTGGCTATCATCTCCCCCAAATCCGCAAGCACCGTGGTGGCCGGCGGAAACAGAGAAAGATCAGCACAGTGTGTGGTAACAGACCTGATTCGGCCACCGGTGTAGACTTTTTGACTCGACTATGAATCCTGACGTCATAGCTTTTCGTGCTATTTATAGCTCAGCAGTACTCCGTGTGAAGAGAATATGCTACCTCTATGAGATAAGTAGTCCTAGCCGCGTAGCCAATCAGAATCGTTTGTTTGTCCGCCATTGTGAATCATTTACGAAACTAAGTGCATGGCTTTGTACATCGATTTCTCTGCAAATATGTAGATGTACACCCTCCTGCTCTATTTCTTGGTTCTTTCCGTGGTTAGGGATAGGGTTAGGGTTAGGGATAGGGTTAGGGTTAGTAGTAATCACGTGAGATAAGTAACTGTTCTAATGCGCATGCGCAGAGGTAAATACATACGACTACTTATTTATCGTGACACTCCGCACACAGCGTCACTAGCAACAAATAGGAATGTGTTGGTTTTGGAGGCAGGCGCTAAGAATGTTGTGTAAGCCTAAAGCGTCAAAGTTTGCAAAACTATGGCAGGAGAAATCTGCACTGTGTAATAAAAAACAATAATCTAATAAAAACAAAAGTGGTTGCATACTCTGCATTGGGTTGCATCAAGTTAAGAAACGAACAGTTTAGCATTGTGTAGACAAAAGGAATAAATGCGTTGCACTGTTTACGCCTCTACAAAGACAGTTGTTGCAATGCGTAGACCTAAGAAAATAAAAGTGTCTGCAGGACTAAAAAAGGAAAGGTCCTGTTTTCAGTTGGGGTGTAGCCCTAAAAATAAAAGAAAGTTCATCCATGTAGGCCGAACTGATGTTTCTTGCATTGTTTACTACAAAATTAATACACTTAATCAATCGATCAATCAATCAATCACACTTATTGTCCTTTTAAAATAATATAAAAGGAAATTTGGATGCTGTCACAGATACACATACAATCAACACGCAAAGTAAAACATGGTCAAAAACATTCGAAGCATTATTTTTTGTTTAAACTGAGTACTGTAAATAATTTTTAAAAAATCAACTGTGAAACTTTACAACACACACACACACACACACACACACCACACACACACACACACACACACACACACACACACACACACACACACACACACACACACACACACCATGCGCACCACAATAAAGTAGATAGATACACAAATAAATATGCAAGCAAAAAAGCAATCAAATATAATACATACCAACATCATCACGGTAAAAAGAAAAGCAATAATGTAAAGGCCAGAGCAATCTTACAGTGTTTAAAACAAACATAGAGAATAAATTTTAAAAAATACATAATATGTTGTCCAGTATACAGACGGGCAGCAATGTAAGAAGACACACACACACACACACATACACACACAGACACATGCACACGTATGCACATACACACACATACCCGCGCGCGCACACACACACGCACGCACACACACACACACCGCACACGCACGCACACGCACACACACACACTGTGTATCAGAATGGCATCGACATACAAATATCCAATGCAAGATCATTTTTATTCCGAATTAATGCCAGAAAATTAATTCAAAAGTATGCACAACACAAGACCGCAGAATAAAAGTTCCTGCATTGCATAGGGTTAAGGAATGAATGTTCCTGTATCAATTATATGACCATGGAATGAAAGTCCCTGCATGATACAGGACCATGGAATGAAAGTCCCTGCA
>CM065709.1:16546384-16553884 GCA_017654935.2 Phymorhynchus buccinoides | reverse complement strand
TTTGTGAACTATGTTTGTCTGTCCCGTCTGACACCCCATCGTACAGACAGTCTCGTAATGTACGCGGCATAGACAAATCAGCATTTCAAGCAGAGTTGCGCACGACTATCTGCCCTGAACAAATCGTGCCCCACGGTATCGACACACACGCGCCGTTACGTCACCGCCAAGAGCGTGCTGATAGACTGGAGCCGTGGTATCCTTTAGTTAGTACTGAACTGAACTCGGCGAAGTCAGAAAAGCGTGTAGCTGAAAGAGCGTGGCTTAGGACCCCCCTTACCATTACGAAGCAAATCTTCAACGCTGCGAAACGAAAAATAGCGAACATAGTGTTTACAGCAAGATCCTCCTTTTACACTGACCAAATAAACAATGCAGTTGTTTTCTATCTGCAGCAAACTACTTGGGCGTGATTAAAGCACCCCTCTCCCTAGAACTATAGGCCTGTATCCAACCTCTCTTTCATATCGAAAATCATTGAGAAATTAGTTCTTCATCAACTCCTAAGCTATCTCAATGAACATCAACTCATCAGTCGTTCACAATCAGCGTACAGGCCATTTCACAGCACTGTTGAATGTACCTAATGACATTCTCTTAGCTCTTGACTCTGGTGACGCATCTATATTAACTCTTTTGGATCTTTCAGCTGCTTTTGATACTATTGATCACCATATACACTCCTTAAGAGGCACTGCTCTGTCATGGTTCTCGTCTTACCTCTCTGGTCGAACTCAGTCTGTCTCCATCAATGACTCATCTTCTGCAATGGTTGGGTTCTCAAGGCTCAGTACTTGGACCAGTCCTATTCATCATGTATACTAAACACTTCTCATTCAGTTGATTCTCAGTCTTTTGCTGATTATACACAACTCCACAAGCCTGTATCTACCATTCTTTCTTCTATATCTTCACTGGAATTTTGCATTCGCAACATCAAATCATGGATGCTACAAAACAAACTGAAACTGAATGACGACAAAACGGAGGCCTTGTTCATCCACTCTCCATCTAGACAACTTTCGTACCCAAAGCCTGATTCCATCTCTGTCTGTGACACCCAAATACCTTTTTCTCCTTCTGCTAGAAATCTTGGCTTCCACATCTCTCAAGATATGAGTGTTGACTCACAAGTTCAAACTATCTTTCGGTCAGCATACAGTGAGCTGCGTCGCATTGGTATGATTCGCCATCTCCTGTCTATAGATACTGCTAAGATACTAGTCTGCGCTTTTGTTCTCTCTAAATTAGATTATTGTAATTCACTCTTGTATGGCTGCCCCCAACACCTCATTGACAAGCTTCAAAAAGTCCAGAACTCTGCTGCCAGACTTGTCCTCAAGGTCTCTAAGTATCATCATGTTCAACCACTCCTGATATCCCTCCATTGGCTTCCCATCAAAGCACGTATTGACTACAAAATTTCCACTCTATGTCATTCTTATTTCTCTGGAAATGCCCCTAGCTACATCTCTGACATGCTTTCTGTCTATACTCCATCAAGGCAATTGCGGTCATCTTCAGATTCCAAAATTCTCTGTGTTCCTAGTACACGAACAAAAATGTTTGGTGAGCGCTCCTTTTCCTTTTCGGCCCCATCAGTTTGGAACTCCTTACCACGCGAAATTCGCCATATCCAGTCCTTGCAACGTTTCAAATCAGCTCTCAAGACCCACCTATTCAAGCTACATCACAACCTTTAGGCCACATTACTTCTGGACTCTATTCTCACACACACCCTCCCCTCCCCCCTGTGTGTGTGTGTGTGTGTGTGTGTGTGTGTGTGTGTGTGTGTGTGTGTGTGTGTGTGTGTGTGTGTGTGTGTGTGTGTGTATGTGTGTGTGTGTGTGGTGTTGTGTGTGTGTGTGTGTTGTGTTTGTGTTGACTGTCGGTATGTCTGGAATGTATCCCACAAACCATTGGCTGGAGACATTATCAGCATCATCAACACCACCACCATCATCAGTTGGTACCAGACGCTTTTCTTGCTGCAGTAGTTCAAGCTGGGTGAAACTATCGACGTTGTCATCATCATCATCATTATTATCATCATCATATGCATCATCATCATCGTCATTATCATCATCATCGTTGGCGTCGCCGTCGTCGTCAATATTATCGTCATCATCGTCGTTGTCATTGTCGTCATCGCCATCATCACCACCACCATCATCATCATCATCATCAACATATTCTTCTTCTTGATCATTACTGTCATGATGATGATGATGATGATCATCATCATCATCAACAACCATATTCTTCTTCGTCGTCGTCGTCGTTGTCATATTCATGATCATTACTGTCATCATCATCATCATCATATTTTTCTTTGTCGTTGGCATTCTCATATTCATGATCACTACTGTCATTATCATCAGTTGATACTATTAGTACTGCGGGTAAGCTAACCTATTGTTCATTTTTTGATAAAAGCACCAATTTTGGCACAGAGGTAGACCACTATATTATAAACAAATTTGGATGTGGAGCCATCGACCAACTGCCCCCTGGCGGCCATGGCGGCCATTTTCCAAAATGGCCGCCAGCAGACACCCAAAAGACACACAGAAGTGAGATAAAGTTTGCTGCTGAAGGTTTTAGTGAATGTTTATTGAATGTTTTGAATCAAGACATGCCAGATAGCTCTTAGTCACATTTTGGGAGATGCTGCTGTGCCAAAATTGATGGTTTTATACAAAAAATGCACAATAGGTTTAAATATCCTAGGTAAACAGCACTACTATTGTGAATAGGCTAGATTCATTTAAGTTGTGGAAATGTTATCTGACCTTCTTCCTCTCTCTGTCAATAGCTATTCATGGACACTGCCCACGCCAATTAAGATGCCAAATAACAAACTTATTAACACAATTATTCTAATTATATCGATAATACAACAACAACAATAACAGAGCCAGATAGTGATAATTGTGGTGGCTTGCTCTTATCAAATCAATCTTGGGCATCTCAAATGTTATACTTCTGTGGTCAAGGGACACTGCTACATTTAATTATCATGTTAATTAACACATAATCTGCTAAATGCAAATGTGCAGATAAGTTCACTGTTTTACAGTCCCTGTGTACTGTCTGGAACAGTTCAGAATCTTCATCTTAAGTTTGTGAGTTCAGTTCTCAGAGCACTCCCCGTCGCAAGCACACAGTGGTGTGCATTCCAGCCTGGCCTTCTTGCACTTGCACTTCTTGATGCAGCCCTTCTGACATTTGCAGGAGACAAGCTCCCGGCAGACCTTGGATGCCTCGGGGAGCGTTGTCCAGAGAGGTTCGTACATGCCGCTGGTCTTGATCCAACCCCAGTCGGTTGGTGATGGCAATGTTGGTGCAGGAACCAGGGCCTGACCCCAGACATGTCCGCCCTGGCATGCTGCTCGTCAGACGTGCTGCTTCAGGGCTGCACTTATCGGTGGGATCAGCTGGACATTGCTCTTCTTTGCAAACATTTTGCGGCGTGCCTGGTTGATATCGGTTGCGGTGCTTGTTCTGTCGTAAAGCAGGATGACAAACCTCTCAATGGTGTGCATGGCATCTTCATCAGTATGATCCGGTGCAGTGTACAGCTCAGTGAGTGTCTGGGTCAGCTGAGGTAGAGCTGTCCACACTGCCCATGCTGTCCTCTTGCCATGTCCGGCGAAGCAGGAGACCGTGTCGCAGCCCGTCAAAGCATGAAACATCGGTAGTGCCTGTGCCTTCTCAGGGCTCAGGGCTCAGAGACCGTGCCATCTCATGGGCTGCCAAGAACCGAAAAGCCTTGCCCGTGCCAAAGGACACCCACACTTCGGCTTCCTCCTCCAGGGTGCATGCCAGAGCCACTGCCAGGACAACAACATCAGTGTCAACTGTGCGGATGAGGATCTTCTTGTGGCCATTGTGAGCAGCGTGGGCGGCATGCAACATTATGTGGCTGTCGGCTTCTTGGTGGTTGCAAGGAGCCAGGGTTGCAGTATCTAGGAGCGGTGGCTTGCTCGAGACAGCATCTCCTTCAGTGATGACCAACTCCTTGTCTGCAAGCTGGAATGAGTCGTGGAGAACGCCAGAGAGGAAACTGAACAGCTCTGTCTTGTTCTCGTCGACTCTGAGGAAGCTGGAATAGAAGAATATATTTCACACAAAAACTTATTGTATTTTGCTGCCAGGTGGGCTCTGTTTCACACAAAAACTTATTGTATTTTGCTGCCAGGTGGGCTCTGTTGCCCGCCGTTTTGTCCAAATTCCGCCGTTTTGTCTATAGACAAAACGGCGGGGCTAGAACCGCCGTTTTGTCCAAATTTTCTATTATGATTTGGACAAAACGGCGGTTCAACAATCAAAACGGCGCCCGATTTTGAACCGCCGTTTTGTCCAAATGAAAATTGGAGTTATAAAAACTCATTCTTGACAAGTTCTCATAAAAAAAAAAAGGGTTAAATAAAATGAATAACAAGCTGACCACTGACACTGGTCGCTTTGGCCTAATTTTACCGTTTGAATGCTAATTAGTGTAATAGGAGATCATATGAACAATTGTTGATGTGGTTGACCAGTGGTCAGTGTCACTGACCAGTGGTCACTTTGGCCTATTTTCACTGTTTGACTGCAAATTAGTGTATTAGGAGTTCAAATGAACAATTTTTTGATGTGGTTGACCAGTGGTCAATGTCACTGACCAGTGGTCACATTGGCCTATTTTCACTGTTTGACTGCAAATTAGTGTATTAGGAGTTCAATTGAACAAATTTTGATGTCGTTGACCAGTGGTCAGTGTCACTGACCAGTGGTCACTTTGGCCTATTTTCACTGTTTGACTGCAAATTAGTGTATTAAGAGTTCAAATGAACAAATTTTGATGTCGTTGACCAGTGGTCACTTTGGCCTATTTTTTTATGTGGTTGACCATTGGTCAGTGTCACTGACCACTGGTCAACCACATCAAACCTTGTTCATTTGAACTCCTAATACACTAATTTGCAGTCAAACAGTGAAAATAGGCCAAAATGACCACTTGTCAGTGACACTGACCACTGGTCAACCACATCAAAAATTGTTCATTTGAACTCCTAATACACTAATTTGCAGTCAAACAGTGAAAATAGGCCAAAGTGACCACTGGTCAGTGACATTGACACCACTGGTCAACCACATCAAAAAAGTGTTCATTTGAACTCCTAATGCACTAATTTGCAGTCAAACAGTGAAAATAGGCCAAAGTGACCACTGGTCAGTGTCAACACTGACCACTGGAAAAAACAACCACATCAAAAAAATTGTTCATACAAAAATGATCTCCTAATACACTAATTAGCATTTGGACAAAACGGCGGTTCAAAATCAGGCGCCGCTTTGTCCAAACCGCCGTTCCGCCGTTTTGTCTATAGACAAAACGGCGGAATTTGGACAAAACGGCGGTTAACAGCTCCATTCACTGCAATATTCAATGATATAAATTGATATTATAAAACTTTTACTAATAAGATACCTAGTAATGATTAGTCTATATATATGAACTTTTCTGGGTTTTTTTAAAACATTTTTAAAATATGAGTAATACCTGTTGTTCAGAGCTTGAAACTCACAATTTGAAATGTTGAGCTCTCTGTTTTTAGTTACTCCACATAGTTATGATAAATTGTTACCTCAAGATGTTGTGATAACATTTTTCAATGACTTCCACGGCACAGATGTGTGTAAATGTGTTTGTCTTCTGTATGTATTTATTTGATTTTTGCCTATTATTTGTTTTGTTTTTTCTTCCTTGTGAAATAATGTGGAGAAGAAACAAAAGTTAAATAAAATAAAAAAATTATTCCGAAAAGGAAAAAGTTGTATATTCATTTCTTGTGCTTATATCTTGTACTGGCAGCAAATAACTTTTAACTCCCAGTTTATGCTCAAAATCTACATGAAAAAGTATGAGAAAACGTACTCACGAAAAGCTAGATTTAGTTTAGCTGTACGAAAATTCCTTATATCCGACGAAAGTTTAGCATGGGGACAGAAAGGTGTGTTCCTTATAAGCGGAAATTCCTTATAACCGACTTCCTACTATCCGAAGTTTTGTAAGTAATAACAAAGAACAACTTCGGTCGGGACATTCAACTTGGCTTCCTTATAAAGGGAATTCCTTATAACCGACTTCGTACTAATCGGATTGTACTGTATTCGTTTCCTCCTTAGGGATGGGTTAGATTTTTTCTTTCTTTCTTTCTTTCTTTCTTTTTCTCATTTCTTACCGTCTCCTGTTTCTGTGGCAGAGATATGGTTACGTAGCATTGTGTCCCTGTCTCTATGTGTCCCCATTTCTATATGTATCCCCGTCTCTATATGTCCCCTTCGTCTCTATGTGTCCTCTTCTCTATAATATGGCAACGTCATGTATTATGTCCGTATGTAAGTCACATAAAAAGCTAACTCTAATCCAAAACCCTAATCCGAAATCCTATCCTTATCCCTGTCCCTAACCAGAGGGGACACTTAGAGACGGGGATATATGTGATAGAGACGGGGGCACATCGACCTGATTCCAGTGCTACGCATAGGAAACAAATCAATGCTTCTAAACTAGACTGTGCGCAGAAGAGAGCTCTCTGAGGGGTTGTTGTACAACTTTTATCCCCTCTTTTCATTCCCGCTTCAAAATGGAATGGAGAAAGTCTGTTTCTTGTGAAACAACAACAGAAAATAAACCAACAATAACAAACAAACAAAACTTGAAAACTTTCTTTGAAAAGTGCATCGTTGCCAGTTTGTTGTTGTGTGTTGTTGGTTTGGGTTGTTGTTGGGTTGTTTTTTTGTCCTGTAGTTTAGTTATTTCTTTACAGCATGTCCAACATTGACAAAGCTGACTTTTTTTGTTATCTTTATGCGTACGAATGTATTCTTCTCTCTGTCTCCATATCAGTCTGCTTCTCTCTCTCTCTCTCTCGTCTCTCTCTCTCTATCTCTCTCTCTCTCTCTTCTCTCTCTCTCTCTCTCTGCCTCTCTCTCTCCTCTCACTCTCTTTCTCTCACTCTGTCATCTCTCTCTCTCTCTCTCTCTCTCTCTCTCTCTCTCTCTCTCCTCTCTCTGCTCTCTCTCTCTCTCTCTCTCTCTCTCTCTCTCTCTCTTCCTTTTTCTATTGTTCTGCCTGTTTCCCTATCTCTTCTTTCTGCGGCTGGCTGGATCCATCTCTCTCTGTGTTCGGTCTCTCTCTCTCTCACACACACACGACACTCTCTCTCACTCTCTCTGTCCTTCTCTCTCTCTCTCTCTCTCTCTCTCCTCTCTCACATCTCTCTTTCTCTCACTCGTTCATTCTGTCTCTCTCTCCCTCCTTCTCTCACTCTGTCTCTCTCGCTCTCTCTCTCTCCTCTCGCTCTCTCCATCAGTCTCTCTCTCTCTCTCCTCTCTCTCTCTCTCCTCTCCATCTCTGCATCTCTCTCTCTCTCTCTCTCTCTCTCTCTCTCTCTTCCTTTTCTATTGTTCTGCCTGTTTCCCTATTCTCTCACACCACACAACACACAG
>CM065709.1:16539845-16545884 GCA_017654935.2 Phymorhynchus buccinoides | reverse complement strand
CAACGCTAAAGACACAGCAAGAAAGGGAACACGAGACGTGCGAGCCGATGTAAGCCCTAAAGAAAGAATCGGAGAAGAATAAAAGAGGGTATGCCAAAAGAGCGCAACATAGAAAGGACAAATAGAAGATGAAAAAATCGAGAAGACTCTTGCAGAGGTGCAGGCCCTAAACAAGATAAAAATAGAGAAAGACCACCCGGGCGAAGAGGACTAGAAGAACGCGAAAGAACATCTCGATAGATAACGGATTGGAAATGTGCTTCCTCTTCGCTAGCACGTTCTCTTCTCTCACTCTCTCTCTCTCTCTCCTCTTCCTCCCTTCTCCTCTCTCTCTCTATCTATAGATCTATACATAGATATATATACATATATTAATATATAATATATATAGATATAATATATATATATATAATATATAATATATTATATTCTATATATGTATAATAGAAAGAAGGATCAACACGGCAGACAAAGGGAGAGCTGTGTGGTGCAAGACGGGAAAGTACCTGAGGAGGCCCACAGGAGCGAACAACAACTACCCTTACTACAGCAGGGTGAAGAAAGACCCCATCACCCCAGATCACCACCAAAGTCCAAACAAAATCATCACGGTAGCGCCACGATCGGAGAGACATCGACGACAACAAGTTCAATGGGCAAAACTTGGACCAGCGAAAGTCAGTCCCCAATCCTTTTACCATCTACCCAAGAAGGATCACAAACCTTGTGAACACCACGCAGGTACGCCCCATCGTTACGGGTTGTAGGGGGCCCCACGGAAACCCTGCTCGAAGTTGGTTGAATACTGGCGCAGGGACTACCGTCAACCAAACTGCCCAGTAACATATCAAAGACTCCACCACACATATGATTTCAAACCATCCAGAGAAATGGAAATCCCACCTCGCCCTTTCAGTGAAGATTGCCATTGTGGTGGACTATCGATGCTCACCAGCCTGTACACCTTTTAACATCACAACGAAGATATAAAAAAAAAAAAGCATTCAGGCACTTAAGGAGCAGCAACACCAGAGAGGACATACCACAGTGCCAAAACCATATTGAAGATCGTTGACCACGTGCTTAAGAACAATTTCTTTCTGTTCGAGGGACAAGAGTGGTACCACCAAACCAATGGAACCGCCATGAGAACCCTATGGCCCCCACGGTAGCCAAACCTATTATGGGTTGGCTGATGTAGCCTCTTTGCATAAAGCTAAGCTAGTCCTGTCAGCATAGACCGAGAGTGAAAGCGCTTAATCGCTTCACGATTGCTATATGATGTTGTGGACAGCTAGTCAGGGAAGAACTTGACGCACATTAACAGAGTTCATAAACTCTTTTCACCAACAATCAAGTTTGTGCGTCAACAGCCGCGAAGAACTGACATCCCTTCCTAGACATCTTCCTCAAATTCAAAAAACGGTTTAATCCATAATTGAAATATTTCACCAAGTCTACGACGACACACGCTCAAACTTATCTAGCCACACAACTCCTCCGCCACCCCCGGCACTGTGTTAAATAAAGAATATACCATTACAGCCAGTGTTTCTGCGAACTTACGAAGGCTGGGTTTCAGACTCGGAGGGAGACTTCAACACAACAGCACACGACATGGAACGCATTTTCAACAGCGTGGCTATCCCGAAGCAGGCAATCACCTCGCACAGATAAGGCCCTCAACACTCCAAGAGCGAGAGTGCAGTACAAGAACCAGAGGAGCACTGACCGAGTTCCACTCATCCAACCATAACCCCCTCAACCCTCCCCTGGGCCAGTTGGCTCCGGGGAACAGCCAGCCCCTGCTTACACAGCAGCAGAGGAAGATGCGGAAGATGAAGGGAGGGGTGCCAGGACGCTCCCTCTGTGGGCAACGCAAAAATGCAGCTCCCTCCAGCAAACCTGCTGAGCCCTCGGCCTCCCTGCTCCAGGCAGTGACCAGGAGACGGGATGACGCATGTGACACAAGACGTGCGTCCACTTGCAGAGAACACAAGCTGGACGGCTACCGCTTCACAACACCATTCTGAAGAGTTCTTCACCATCAGGCAGCCATTATCGTGGACTCTTCCAATATAATTTACCGCTGCTATGCGACTCTGTCCTTCATGCACAATAAGTGGGTCAAACCAAAAACAGTCTGAAGACCAGCTGAGCCCTCCATCGTTCACACATCCGGGAAAAAAAAAAAAAGACATGGGAACACTTGTACACCATTTTAATCTAAGCGGGACATTGACTTGCAACTTAAATTGCCTGGTCATCGAAAAGGTGCACAGCCAACGGACTCGCAAAAACCGATAGAAGGGAAAAGTTTTGATTGAGACTGAAGACTCTGACTCCCTAGGCCTTAAACATCTACGAGAAGATGATTAGCCCCCCTTTTTGTCTGTGGCTGTCCTCGCCCCCTCCTCTCCTCTCTATCTCTCTCTCTCTCTTCTTCCTTGCTCCTCTCTCTCTCTCTCGCCCCCCCCCCTCTCTTCTCTCTCTCCCTCGCCCCCCTCCTCTCTCTCTCTCTCTCTCTCTCTCCCCTCTCCTTTCGTCTGTATCACCCCCCCTCTCATCTCTCTCCGCTCATCCTCGCCCCCCTCCTCTCTCTCTCTCTCTCTCTCTCATCTCTCTCTCTCTCTCTCTCTATCTCTCTCTCTCTCTCTCTCTCGCTCTCTCTCTCTCTCTCTCTCTCTCTCTCTCTCTCTATCTCTATACTACCTCCCTCCCTCTCTATCTCTCCTCCGTCTTCCTTCCCACACGTTGTTCCTTTCGGGTTCTAGTGACCAAAAATGGTTAAAAGAAAACTCAGACGAATCATATCTTTACCATTCTCCCCTTTTTTACGTGGTACGCAATCAAGATTCTCCTGTTTTCGTATTCGACACTTGTTTTAAGAGAAATGTATATGTATGTATTATTTTTAATAATATATATCATTCCTTATATGTATGTATATATATATATATAATTTATAATAATATATATCTATGTATTTATCTTATTTTTTTTTTTATTTTTTTTAATATAGAATTTTAGAAACTCTAAGAACTTCGGTGCTGTTGAACAAATAGGTTAAAATAATAAATTGTAGTATGTTTGTTGACTACGATTACGATTTTCTTGTTTATATTCTTTTTTAGAAGATATATTAAATTTTAAGCCTTAGACTATTCAAAAGCCTTAGCGGTCGTTGAAATAGTTGTACCCCTTTCATCATAATTAACTATGCATATTTTAAAAATATGATTTAGTTATATGCGTGATGGGGGGTGGGGGGTGAGGAAGAGAGGGGTCGTCTCCCTGTTTTGAGGGTGGTTGGAGGAGGAAGTAAGATCAGAAAAGAAATAAAAGGGAAGCCCGGGGGGGTGGAGACCAGGGGGGGGGGGGAGAAGAGTGGAAATCTTGGAGTTTGAACAGTTGTTACTTAATTTAGCCTAACATTGCATGCTATTATGGGTGATCTGTTCGTCACTATTGTTTGCAAACGTGGGACTGTTTTTATTTTCAGGGGGGGGGTCGGGCGGGCCTGGGGGGGGGGGGTTTTATCTCGGGGGGGGCGGGCGGGGGGGGGGTCGGGGGGGGGGGGGCGGGGGGGGGGGGCGGGGGGGGGGGTTCGGGGGGGGGGGGTGGCGGCGGGGGGGGGGTCTGGGGGGTCGGGGGGGGGCAGGGGGGGAGCGGGGTCGGGGTGGGCTGGCTCTCGCGGGGGATCTCGGGAGCAGGGGAGGGGGTCGTGGGCTCGGGCTCGAGGGGGGGTCTCTCCCTCTCTCTCTCTCTCGCTCTCTGACGGATATACTCGTATATATCATATACTATGGGTAGTCATATATACAATGGCGGGCATACAGATATCGGTCGTCGGGCTTTTATGTCTACAGGGGTCTGGGGAGGGGGGGGGGGGATCAAAATAATGAGTAATCAGGGAACAGAAACGTTTTCATTATGGCGAGATCATCGAGACTCTCGGGGGCGCGTAAGTGGGTGTCTGGCATCGTTCTGCTCGGGCTCTCGGTGAGGGGGGCGGTCGCGGGGGGTCTCTCTATCTCGAATCTCGCCTGTCTCTGGCGCAAGACGGTCTCTCTCCATCTCTCTCGTCTCTCATCATCAACGAAGGGTCCTAGTCGTCATTCTGCGTCGATGCTCTCTAATGGTACATTGTTATTAGCGAATCAGAATGAAATGTTTCTTAAGAAAATTTGTGTATACGTTTATAAAGCCTTCAAGCTATGCAGTACATTACTTAGAAAAAATCGCTTCGTTTTACTCCTTATCATCAGTGTAATGTTATTGAATATTGCGTTACTTATTTATCTATTATTTATTGTCATTTGTATTCATGATGTTTTGTAACCCCATCAGAAGGGGCTGTGGCCTATCTGATTAAACTTCCGCTTCCGCTTCTCTCTCTCTCTCTCTCTCTCTCTCTCTCTCTCTCTCTCTCTCTCTCTCTCTCTCTCTCTCTCTCTCTCTCTCTCTTTCTTTCTTTCTTTCTTTTTTTCCCTTTACTTTTTTCCATGACAAATCTTGTTTTGGATGTATTCTATTACTGCGTAATAGACGAATACAATTAGGCGAGACACTAGATCTCCGTTCTCTCTCTCTCTTCTTCTCTCTCTCTCTCTCTCTCTCTGGAGGTCTCTCTCTCTCTCTCTCATCTCTCTCTCCTCTCTCTCTCTCTCTCTCTCTCTCTCTCTCTCTCTCTCTCTCTCTCTCTCTCTCTCTCTCTCTCTCTCTCTCTCTCTCTCTCTCCTCTCTCTCCTCTCTCTCTCTCTTCTCTCTCTCTCTCTCTCTCTCTCTCTCTCTCTCTCTCTCTCTCTCTCTCTCTCTCTCTCTCTGTCTCTCAGGACAGAATGGAAGACTAGACGCAGCCTAAATTCTTATCCTTGTAAAATAACGTGTCTGAAATTTCTCTATCTCCCTCTCTCTCACTCTCTCTCTCTCTCTCTCTCTCTCTCTCTCTCTCTCTCTCTCTCTCTCTCTCTCTCTCTCTCTCTCTCTCTCTCTCTCTCTCTCTCTCTCTCTCTCTCTCTCATTCCTTTCTCTTCCCATAGCAAAGCTTAGTTTTGATGTATCCTGATAGATAGGATGACTATGACTAGACACAAGATTTGCAGTGTCGACGTAAGGGATAAAATCATAAGCAGTGTGTGTGTGTGTGTGTGTGTGTGTGTGTGTGTGTGTGTGTGTGTGTGTGTGTGTGTGTGTGTGTGTGTGACAGTGCGTCTGCTTGTAAGTATGAGTGTGTGTGTGTGTGTGTGTGTGTGTGTGTGTGTGGTATGTGTGTGTGTGTGTGTGTGTGTGTGTGTGTGTGTGTGTGTGTGTGTGTGTGTGTGTGTGTGTGTGCGCGTCTCGTGTGTGCGTGTGTGTGTGTGTGTGTGTGTGTTGTGTTGGTGTGTGTGACAGTGCGTCTGCTTGTAAGTATGAGTGTGTGTGTGTGTGTGTGTGTGTGTGTGTGTGTGTGTGTGTGTGTGTGTGTGTGTGTGTGTGTGTGTGTGTGTGTGTGTGTATGTGTCGTGTGTGTGTGTGTGTGTGTGTGTGTGTTGTGTGTGTGTGTGTGTGTGTGTGCGCGCGCGCGCGCGCGTGCGTGTTGCGCGTGTGTGTGTGTGTATGAATTACGCAACTTACGCAACGAATTACGCAACTTCAATTATTATTTTTCTAAGAGTAAGAGGCTTAGACCTACAGGCAAAGACTGTAGGCCTACTACAGGTGTCCGTAGACCCCCCCCCCCCCCGTTACCCCGGCGGGGGGGGGTGGGAGGGGGGGATTGGTCACTATGTTTTTATGAAAGCTTGGTCAATATGCTTTTCAATTTTACTTGTTTGCCAAAAATTAAAATAGGGCTCCACTATGTTACATGCGCATATATAATTAAATTTTAAAGAAAGGGGTAGGGGTAATTTAATGCACAGAAATAATTTAATTTACACAGTAAAATAAAAATTAATTCTGTTTTCAGATGCACAAGTGTCTACATAACAGTATTCTCTCTATACAGGCATGGGAATTGTCATGGGAATTCCCATGCCTGCTATAGTAATAAAAAAT
>CM065709.1:16529845-16532345 GCA_017654935.2 Phymorhynchus buccinoides | reverse complement strand
TTGAACTTTCCTACGGACACCGAAGATAATTAGTAACCCTTCCGGCATGGGGCGAACCTTATAGAAAGACAAAAGTCTTGTGAATCCTTTCGGATTTCATTGTTTTTTTATCCATATTTTGTTTTGGCGCCATTGAGCTGCTTTATTATTATTGTTGCATAATCTTATGCAGATTTTGGGAGTAAATAAAATACAAGTGTCAAATAATCCTGAACCCTTTGGTCAGACTGATGAGAGTGGGAGTCTTGTAATTTCATGTAAAACCCTACTTCTCTCTGTTTGCCATTTAGAGCAATTCAACCACTTGTATTTCTTACAACCATACGAGCCAGAACCCGGGCACAAATATAAATTTATTAGATGAAAAGGGGCCGGGAAAGTTGCTCATCTCCCATACCCTAGAGAAGTGGGCTAAAGGCAAATTTTCTAAAGTCTTCCCTAGAGACTTAGCCTTTTAACCCATTACCTCGTCACAGTTTCTCAAAAGAATTGTTGAAGGCTAAAAATACAGCGTTAGAAAGGGGCAGTGTCCAACGTAACATAGCATTACAAAGGGACAGTGTCCAACGTAACATAGCATTAGAAAGGGGCAGTGTCTAACATAACATAGCAATAGAAAGAGACAGTGTTCAAACTTCAAGGCTGAGGTGCTGGCTCTCCAGACAGCAGTGGAGTACATCAAGGGCAACAGGCCTACCAAGACTGTAGTGTTGACCGACTCCAAGGCAGCTCTTCAGTCACCGACTTCTGATGCCCCGGACAGGGAAATCCAGAAGCTACAGAAGAACCTGTTCTCCCTTCCTGAAGGATGCACTGTAGTCCTGCAGTGGATCCCTGCCCACTGCGGAATTCAAGGAAATGAGATGGCGGACCAACTGGCCAAGACTGGGAGCAAAAAAAACCAACAATCATCTTCCTCCACTTACCAAGAAACCAAGACGCTGCTAAGAAACAGGCTGAAAGCAGAATGGAGGAGGACAAAGGGCGATTATGACCCAGTCGCCGACCCCATCAACTAGAGAGTTATAGATCGTCGATTTTCGACAACCGCACAGGGAACCCCAACCGTTGACGTCACAGAAATATGCCAACTACGTCACGCGTAGTCCATTTTCCACACGTTGCTACTGCAAGCAGCCGTACTGGACAACGGGTAGGTTATTTTGTGAAATTTAGCCCTTTTCGGACACAAAGTGATACATAAAAAGATAGATTTACACACCCTCGTTCCTGTGTTTGGGGGCCACAAGAAGTGCTCAGGTGGTTCTTGTATTGCATTGAATCTATCAAGAGACTGCTGCAAAATGCTTGGCCTACTTTTGCTGTTTCGTCGTTGAATACTGCAGATTTATTGATCAGGTCAGGTCTGTTTCGCGCAGATCTTCCCTAAAGTTTTACAGCGACATAATAGTCAAAAGTGACTGTACGGAAAGAAAGGTCAGACTCTTAGGGAATTATAAGCCTCACGGCCTCTTGATGTGCCCTTTCTTTTGATGTTTAGATTTTGTTTTGCTTTATAGATCAGAATATGAAAACAAAATGTGCGCATGCATAGACACACACATTCACTGTATAAATAGTGTTATGAATGTATGTGCAGGCACACACACACACTTGTAAACACTCTCTCTCTCTCTCTCTCTCTCTCTCTCTCTCTCTCTCTTCTCTCTCTCTCTCTCTCTCTCTCTCTCTCTCTCTCACACACACACACACACACACACACACACACACACACACACACACACACACACACACACACACACACACACACACGAAAGGGATTTAAAACTCGCGTATTTACCACAATGAGATACAATGAGTTACTTCCCTTGTTTACGCGTACTGCGTGAATAAATCTTTACAATCTACGTGAACAAATCTTTACAACTTTGTACATCGGCAACCCATGACGTCACGACTTCTTCGCGCACCCGCTGGCGCTGCCGTAGTACTGGCGACATCTATAACTCTCTACTATCTCCAACGCAGCGGGCAGACTACCATCTTCAGACTGAGGACGGGCCACTGTGGCTTACGTGCCCACCTGAAGCGTATTGGCGTCACCCCATCAAGCTCCTGTGACTGTGGGGCGGAACAGACAGTTCACCATGTCCTCCAGGACTGTCCCTTGTTGGCGGTGCGGAGGGAGCAGATCTGGCTGCATGAGGTGCCAACCGCCAGCAAGCAGTGGGGAACGGCAGAAGACCTGCGCCGCACTGTCCAGTTTACGACCTCATGTGGACTGAGACCTTAGCACTGCCAGACTGATTGCAAGAGAGAGAGAGAGAGGAGAGAGAGAGAGAGAGAGAGAGAGGGGGGGGGGCAGTGTCCAAACGTAACATTGCATTAGAGAGGGCAGTGTCCAAAAACGTAGCATAGCATTAGAAAGGGGCAGTGTCCAACGTAACATAGCATTAGAAAGGGGCAGTGTCCAACGTAACATAGCATTAGAAAGGGACAGTGTCCAACGTAACATAGCATTAGAAAGAGACATTGTCCA
>CM065709.1:16517345-16524845 GCA_017654935.2 Phymorhynchus buccinoides | reverse complement strand
CACTGCAAATCGAAAAATAAGAAAATGAAGCTTCTTCTGTTATCTAAGCCAATGACCCTATATATATATAATAACAGACCACTGGCACCCAAAACCTGTCCGCGCCAGCCCACCAACTCCTCTCCACCCGCGCGCGTTAAGCTGCCGCTAGATTTCATTGCTCTAATCCACAGCTTGTGTTGCTACTCCTTGTAAAATTGGCAACACCGAAAGGTGGCAGTGCATAGTGTGCAGCAAACAATTGCAAACACTCCCGGAAAAAAGGATGGAGAATGTTTCGATTTCCTAAAGATGTTGAGAGGTAGTTCGAATAAGATGTTAAACACTTATACCCATGTATGCTGCATACGGAAGTATTCGTTAAACGTTGTGACTTAATTGAGTGAGTGTAAATCTAGATAAACCAATCAGCTCTAAACCATGTGAAATGTCAATTCATGTGAAATGTCAATTTTATGTTAACACTTCAAAACAAATAACACAAAACTTTTTTTGCTTTGTTCATAATGAAGTCAGTATGCGAGCTTGTGAGCTTGTATAATCTACGCATACACACACGCGCACACAGTGACACACACACACACACACACACACACACACACACACACACACACACACACACACACACACACACACACACACACTGATGATTTTACACAGATTCTTAATAATGCAGGAAAACTAAGCTTAACTAAGCTTCGAAAACGTAGACGAAGAAAAAGGAAAGGCAAAAAGTGGTTTGATTGCTACACTTTAAAGAAAAAAATGAAATCTTTATTAAATGCCTTGAACAGGTGTCCAAGCAATCGACACCTTTGTCAAAAATATTATGCATCTCGAAAGAAGTATAAAAAGATTCTTAAAAAGAAAAAGAAAGCCTATAAAAGCTCTTTAGTAAATACCCTTAATGAGGCATTTGAGAAGGACCCAAATATGGAGCATATTAAAAGAATTAAAATCATCTGAAGAAGCCTGCCATAATAATAATAAAAACATTGGTTCTGCAAAATGGATACATCATTAAACACTGACAGTAACACATTTCACAACACATCCACTATGTAGTCTGAACAGCACAGCTGTGTTTTAACGCGTGGAGATGGGTGCGGTCGTTTCCCGCTAACTAGCAACGCGAGGCCAAGTTACTTAGTAAGGGTAAAGAAGCAGTCTTGGCTTAGACTATTTTTGTCTAAGCCTTAAAGAACAGTGTTAGAAATAGGACTCATATATTTATTTCATTTTGCATTCATTTATAACCAATAACTTCAGTTTTACTCATTGGGCTTCTTTTTTTTTATCTCATAAATGTCCTCTTGGACCATCAAAAAAGCTGAAACGTGCCCCAAAAAAAGACTAATGAGAACCATCAAAAAAGCTGAAATCAGCCAAATGACTGACAATTCCCATGCCTGATATACATTAGCAGCAAGTGAAAATCAATCTCCTAGAATCTACTATCCTGAAACCAGCTTCACAATGGTTTTATATATAATATAAGAACAAAGGAAAGAAAAGAAGAAAAAAAGAGAGGGGAAAACACACACACACACACACAAAACAAAAAACACACACACACACAAAAAAAAAAAAAAAACACACACACACAACAAAACAAAAAAAAACACACACACACACAACAAAAAAACAACAACACACACACAACAAAACAAAAAAACACAAAAAAAAACACACACACACAACAACAAAACAAAAAAACACACACACACAAAACAAAACAAAAAAACACACACACACACACAACAAAACAAAAAAAACACACACACACACAACAAAAACAAAAAACACACACACACACAAAACAAACAACAACAAAAACACGCACACAAAACAAACAAAAAAAACACAACACACACACACACAAAACAAACAACACACACACACACACACAAAACAAACAAACAACAAAAACACACACACACAAACAACAAAAAAAACACGCACACACAAACAAACAAAAAAAAAACACCCAAAAAAACCAAAAAACACACACACACCAAAATACGAAAAAAAAAAAAACCACACACACACACAAAGCAAAACAAAAACACACACACACACACACACACACACACACACACACACACACACACACACACACACACACACACACACACATACACACACACACACACACACAAACAAGTAAACAGAACATAAGAAAGGGGCTTGTGTGATTATGATCAGCATGAACATTTCGAAACTATTATTACAAAAGTATGACAAAGGAAAGCAAATATCCCAATGTAAGTATTAATGCAGTGGACTAAACACTATATATTATGCCAAAATTTTAAAACATAAAAATAAAATAATAATAATAATTTTAAAAATCCCACAAAAAACAACCTTAGACCTACTTAGGTAGCAAGTTTAGTTAGGGCAACCACTTTATGTTGAATTCATCAATGCGCATTTCCATGTGTAAATTTTTCTAAAATATATTTTTTCAATTCCTGTAGAAAGTTCCTTGTTGTTGGTTTTGTTTTGTGTATTCTGCATATATAGACAAAGTATCTAGCTAATAGTAATATCAGATCGAAAGTTTGTTCTGTTGGTGTTTTAGAGTACAAAACTAGCTCAACATTAAGTGATAGCCTTTCACAATTTAAACATTTATCTTTTTAATATTTTCTCCAAGTTCATCCAGAACTCTTGAGAATGTTGACAATACCATAAATAATGTTGCATAGTATCTTTTTCTTCATTACAAAAATTACATTCTTCATTTTCCACTATTCTCATTCTTTTTAGAATACTATTTGTAACTAGGATCCCATAACATATTTTAAGTTAAAACCATCTCAATTTTATTTCTTTAATTTGTTTTATTTTTTTCAAAACTTTCTCCCAGTCAATTACTGTGTCAAGTTTCTGTTCCCACTTCATAAATGCATGTATATCGTAGATTTCATTTTTTCCTAAAGTTAAATTATAATATGCTTTACTCCCTTTCTTTACACTACACATTATTTGCAATGCTTTTGCATTTTCATTCTTTTCTTTGCTGTCACTTATTATATTTCTCTGTCCCATGTATTGTTTAATAGATTGGATACAGCCTAGATAGCTAAGAAAATTTACAGTTATTCCCCACTTCTGCGAAAATTCTCTATAAGTTAAAAATTCCCCATTATCTTTCAATATATCCTGCACAAAATATATTCCCTTTCTTACCCATGCCATGTAGCAAAAATAACTGTTTAAATCTATCATTGAAAAAGTTGATAGTTGATTTCTTTGTTATTTCTTAGCTCAACATGAACATTAATTTGACACCTTGAATACATCTGTCCCAAAAATGTGGAGCTTGTTATTTATAAACTTTTTTGACCCAAAGTTGTTAATATTTTCTGTATCAGGATGTATGATCTTCCTCCATTTAATATTACTGGTAATTAATTTTCTTAGCCAGGACAATTTTAGGGCTTGTATGTATGCTTGTATAAGTGGGACTCCTATGCTTCCGTTTTCAATATCATGAACCGAAAGAGTTCGTTTCAACTTATCAGGCTTTTTATCCCATACAAATTGAAAACATATTTTTTGTAGATTTTTTATTTCATTATCTGGTGGATTTGGTAGTAATATCCATAAATAAACTAACTTTGAGAGTATTAAAGATTTTAAAACGGCTACCCTACCTATAGGAGTGCATGTTCTTTGTGACCAGATTTTGAACAATACTTTTGTTTCATACATATTGATTTCAGTTATTTTTAATAGATCGTTCGTCCAGAGTCCTAGGATTTTAAATTTAGGTGGATTCCATTTCATGCTTTTATTCGGTAAGTATATGACATTCGAATTCTTTTTGCCACCTAACCAAACGTTGATAGTTTTCTCAAAATTTAGTTTTAAGCCAGATATTGATGAGAGAGAGAATGTGTGTGTGTGTGTGTGTGTGTGTGTGTGTGTGTGTGTGTGTGTGTGTGTGTGTGTGTGTGTGTGTGTGTGTGTGTGTTAATGTGTGTGTGTTAATGTGTGTGTGTGAGAGAGAAACGAAAGAACGAACGAAATTTTATTTATACAGGGTAATGAGATAAGTATACATACTTTTTTTGCACCCATGGTAAACGAAAATATCGAAATAAACAACAATTAAAACAACATCCAATGAAAAAAATATAATAAACAACAACCATAAATATCATGTAAAAAGCGAAAATGTTGAGGGAGAGAGGGAGGGAGGGAGAGAGAGAGAGAAAGATGGAGAGAGAGAGAGAGAGAGAGAGAGTGAGAGAGAGTTGGAGAGAGAGAGGGAAAGAGAGAGTGAAAGAGAGAGAGAGAGAGAGAGGGGGGGGGGGGAAAGAGAGACAGAGACAGAGATTGTGTCTGTATTGATGTGTGTTTGATGTGTGTGCGCGCTCACGTGAATGTGTGTGTGTGTGTGTGTGTGTGTGTGTGTGTGTGTGTGTGTGTGTGTGTGTGTGTGTGTGTGTGTGTGAGAGAGAGAGAGAGAGAGAGAGAGAGAGAGAGAGAGAGAGAGAGAGAGAGAGAGAGAGAGAGAGATTGTGTGTGTGTGATGTGGGGGTGGGGGTGGGGGTGGGTGTACTCGTAAACGTTGACGTCGTGAACGAGGTTGTGATGTGGGACGGTGTAATTTTTCTTTTTTATGTATGTTGTGTGAGTGCCGTGTTTATGTGCTTTTTATTTATGTGGTTGATTATAGTCCTGTATTGTTTTTACCCCATCGCATAAACCAATTTCTTACTTTACTGAAGCAAAAGATTGTTGTTGTAGTCATACCCTGGCTAAAAGATTTCAGGGATCATCCCAACAAATACAAATGCACCAGCTAGGAATGAGAATACTATGTATGTGACCGCTTTTGATTACCCCGACACGTTTGCAGCCACACTCCAACTTCGGAGGATTTGGAAGACTGACGATGTTATGCTAGGAGTTTGTTATATCTAAATACAATCCTGCATAATGTTGAAGAGCATAGCAACATTTTGATGTAGATTTGGTGTTCTAGCCTATGTCGATTGGGCTGACACAGCCTTAAAGGCGACCTGAAGCAAATTAAATGAAGCATTGATTGATCGATTTTATTTTTCTTGGAAATGATCAACAGAAGATTGTTAAAGATTGTTAAGTTTAGAGATTGAAAAGATATGTGCAGTCATTAGGAACTACATCTCGGTTACAAAATCCAAACTGCTTAAACCCTTCAGTACTTGGGACATTTAATAAATAAATAAGTCCTGCTACTTTTAGTGAAAACAGATGAAAAAGAAACAGCCGAAGGTGCTGATGGTACACACAGGACATTCCATTAAGTATACAGGGGTAGCTCTCCCGGCTTGGTGACCATCAGATACAATGCAGAGTAGTCCTTGCGAAATGTCCCTACCACGACTACAGAACCCGCCGGCAAAACCAGCAAAACCAGAAACCAGCAGTAACCATCCAACAACCAACCAAGGACAGGCGAGGCCAGTGCATTTATTGGCCAAATGTTTGAATACAAGTGTTCAATTCTGTGTCACACGACTAGGTTGATCTTACCAAAACCACGAGCATCTTCTTTTGAGTTTAATCGCAATAAGGGAATGTTCATGGGCTGTTGAACACACACCTCCCTCCTCTTTTTTGTGATTTGCACTTACATTATCAAATGGGTTTGCTTGCTGATGGAGTGACTAAAAAGCTTGGCTGTGTGACAAATTGATAGCAGGCATTGTTATTAGTCATTTTCATTGAGTATGCAATTGGAGAGGGAAGGAAATAAGGTATTTTTTACATATTTTACATTTTTTACTTCGTTATACTGACAGTGAAGTATATGATATATCAGCCTAGAACCACTTTCAACAGTTAGCCTTTTCCCACTTACCTAAAAAAAAAAAAAGGGCTATGCTTAGTTTTCCTCATTAGTCCCTTGCTAGAATTTTCGTTTAATTATCCATGATCAAAATGCCTTTGCCACAGAAAGAATGATGATGAAAATGTCCCTACATCAGAAATTGACAAACACACCTTGAGGAAACATCATGCCAAATTGCATGCTTGTTACATGAAAATTGTCCGCCTTCAAAATGCCATTGGCATTGAAAGGGTTAAAGGCTGAACTGTAATTGTCCATACATCAGAAATTGATAAACACACCATAAGAAACTATCATATGAAATTTCATGAAAATTTCAAACACTAGATTTTTTTTAAATTATAACCATCCGCGGTCAAATGTCCTTGGCACTGAAGGGGTTAAAGGCTGAATTGAAAGTGTCCCTACGTCAGAAATTGATAAGCACACCATAAGAAACTATCATGCCAAATGTTATGCTTATTTCGCGAAAATGCATACCACTAGAATTTGTTTTAGTTATAAATGTCTGCGAAAAATGCCCTTGGCACTGAAAGGGTTAAAGCCTGAATTGAAAATGTCCCTACCTCAGGAATTGATAGACACATCATAAGCAACGTCAGAAATAAATAAACACACCATTAGAAAATATCATGCCAAATTCCATGCTTGTTACATGAAAATGCACACCACTAGAATTGTTTTTAATTAAAGTTGTCCGCAATAAAATGCTCCTGGCACTGAAAGTGTTAAAGGCTAAATTGAAAATGTCCCTTCGTTAGATATTGATAAACACATCATAAGAAACCATCATGCCAAATTTCATGTTTCTTATATGAATATGCCCAACACTAGAATTGAATAACAAATTATAACTGTTCGCGATCAAAATTCCCTTGGTACTGAATGGGTTAAAGGCTGAACTGAAAATTTTCCTATGTCAGAAATTGATAAGCACACCATAAGAAACTACCATGCCAAATTGCATGCTTATTGCAAGAAAATTCACAACACTATAATTTTTTTAATATATGCTATGATAATGCGTTTAGCACTGAAAGGGTTAAGGACAATTGAAAAATGTCCCTTTGTCAGAAATTGATAAGAAGCCATCATGCCAATTTTTATGCTTAGTGCATGACAATTCAGAACACTAGAATTTGTTAAATATTAAAAGTTCTGCGATCAAAATATCCGTGGCACCGAAAGGGCTAAAGGCTGAATTAAAACTCCGTAAGTCAGAATTTGATAAACACACCATAAGAAACTATCATGCCACATTTCATGCTTAATGCATTAAAATTCATAGCTCTAGAATTTTTTTTAATTACAATTTCCACAATAAAAATACCCGTGGCACTGAAAGGGTTAAAGGCTGAATTGCAAATGTCCCTACCTCAGGAATTGATAAACACATCATAAGCAACCATCATGCCAAATTTCACAATTGTACGTTAAAAATGAACAATTCTGACAATTCCTCCTCAGCTACATGCCTGTCAGTGAGGTCTTGGGGTTCACTGTTGCTGCTGCCCCAAAGGTCAATATCATCAGCAAAACGCAGGTTACACAAGTGTCTACCTTCAATAGAGATGGAAGTGTGGTGGTTGTAGAGGGTATCCTGCATGATCTTCTCCAGAAAGATGTTGAAGAGCACTGGAGATAGCAGG
>CM065709.1:16492345-16509845 GCA_017654935.2 Phymorhynchus buccinoides | reverse complement strand
TGTCCTGCAGGCAGTGGTCCGGCTGATTGAAGTGCCGAGTCACCAGGGTTCCCTGGTTTTGCCTGATGTGGCTCCTGTGTAGAGCGAAACGAGTCTTCAAACTGTTGCCTGTCTCTCCAATGTACTGCGACCCGGGACATTTGCGACAATACAACATGTACACCACGTTGGATGTTGTGCATGTCATATGGTGCCTGATCTGGAATGACTCTTTGGTCACAGCACTGGAGAAACAGGTGGCCTCTTGAAGATGTTCGCGACAGGTGACACATACCTTGGCACACCTGACAACTCCCGGCGCCTGGCTGTTGTCCATGAATGGAGGAAGGGCTGATGGCATGAGGAGATTCCGCAGACTTTTAGAGTTCCTTTCTCCAACAACTGGTACCTCAGGGAGAACCTTTTTCATAGTCTGGCTACGATGGAGTGCCACCTGGTGTTCCCTCAGCCACCTCCTGAGTGGTGGATTTGCAGGATTGTGTGTAATGACAAACGGAACCCTGTGGCACTCTCTCTTAGCCTTGTATTTGATAAGTTCTTTCCGAGGCACGGCCCTGACTCTTCTCATGGCATCAGTGAGGACAGTTTTTTTTTTATAGCCTCTTCGTTTCAGCGAATCCAAGATTTCTTGGCTTCGCAGAACGAAGTCCTGCAGAGGCGGGTGCATAAGCTGGCTGTAGGGGATGTTGTCCCGGCAGTGTTTAGGATGACAGGAAGAGTAGGGAAGGTATGTGACGACGCGTTTTGAAACAACAACGCGCTTTGAAATAATTATTTCAAAACGCGTTGAGTTTATTTCAAAACGCGTTGGTGTGTGTCGACACGTTTTGAAATAAAACCGCGATTTGAAATATTTTTCTCTTTCTGACTCTATCTGTCAATCTCTCTCTCTGTCTCTCTCTGTGTCTCATAAATTAAACAATTTTAGTGTATTAGGAGTTCAAATGAACATTTTTTGATGTGGTTGACCAGTGGTCAGTGTCATTGACCAGTGGTCATTTTGGCCTACTTTCACTGCAAATTAGTGTGTTAGGAGTTCAAATGAACAATTTTTGATGTGGTCAGTGTCACTGACCAGTGGTCATTTTGACTGTTTGACTGCAACTTACTGTATTAAGAGTTCAACTGAACAAATTTTGATGTGGTTGACCAGTGGTCAGTGTCACTAAAGGATCCAGCTAAAGACAGAGAATGAGTTCGACACCTTCCCTCTCTATAAAGCGGGCTTCTCTATCTTATACACCTCAAACACATGCTACAGAATTTAGGAAAGAGAAGATTATTATAAAATTAAACAAATCTAGATGGTGGTGGTGACTATCTATTTTCATTTTTTCTCTAATTTAGAAGTGTAATACTTTTTCTTATCTTAATCAATTAATAATGTCCAAAATATTAGCCTTATTTTTTGAAATTTTGAAATAAGATTTATGTCATCACAATGCGTTTGGAAATAAATTATTTCAAAATGTGTTATTATTTTACCATTATTCCAAAAGACGTTATTTACTCAGCATCCCATATTTTATACACTGCTTATTAACAGTTTTGTGGTGGCGCCGGTGATATTGTGCCGCAGTGACGTAAAATGCTTGCAGCGAATGGGTCTACACAAAGACCAGTGGGTCCAGTGGGTTTTTGTCCTTCATGGGTGGTGTTTTGTCCAGTGGGTTTTTGTCCTGCAGGGGTAGTGTTTTGTCCAGTGGGTTTTTGTCCTGAATGGGTCTACACAAAGACTTCGGTGAATTTATTTCAAATCGCGGTTTTATTTCAAAACGTGTCGACGCACACCAACGCGTTTTGAAATAAACTCAACGCGTTTTGAAATAATTATTTCAAAACGCGTTGTTTGTCCAGTGGACTTTGTCCTGCGTGGGTAGTGTTTTGTCCAGTGGGTTTTTGTCCTTCATGGGTGGTGTTTTGTCCAGTGGTCTTTTGTCCTGCATGGGTAGTGTTTTGTCCAGTGGGTTTTTGTCCTGAATGGGTCTACACAAAGACTTCGGTGAATTTATTTCAAATCGCGGTTTTATTTCAAAACGTGCCTATTTTCACTCTTTGATCGCAAATTAGTGTATTAAGAGTTCAAGTGAACAAGGTTTGATGTTGTTGACCAGTGGTCAGTGACACTGACCACTGGTCAACCACATCAAAAATGGTTCATTTGAACTCATAATACACTAATTTGCAGTCAAACAGTCAAAATAGGCCAAAATGACCACTGGTCAGTAACATTGACCACTGGTCAACCGCATCAAAAATTGTTTATTTTTTGAGAGACAGAGAGAGAGAGAGATTGACAGATAAACATACAACAGAGTCAGAAAGAGAAATTTATTTCAAAACGCGTTGAGTTTATTTCAAAACGCGTTGTTATTTCAAAACGCGTCGTCACAAACTTAGGCTCTCTTGTCTGTTGGTTTTGTATATATGTCACTCTCGAGGAAGTTATTCTTCACCTTCACCATGATGTTAAGGAAAGGTACTTGTTCTGAAGATACATCCATGGTGAATTTGATGGTGCGATGAAGCGTGTTCAGATGTTGTTTGAATAACTCCAGTTGGTGCGGTGTCCCCATCCACAGGAGGAGAATGTAATCAATGAATCTCTTCCAGAAGGTGGTGTCAATGGGCACAGGGCAGGCTGCAATTAGCTTCTCCTCCAGCCAACCCATGAAGAGGTTGGCGACAGAAGGGGCGACTGGTGTTCCCATCGCTGTGCCGTGGATCTGGTGGTACACTTTGCCTTCAATAACGTGGCGCACAACCTCTATCACAGAAGGAGACTGAGATGGTGGTAAGGCGTCCATGAAGTGCCGCAGTGCCTCGTACATCTCTTCATGTGGGATATTGGTATACAAGCCAACAACGTCGATGGTCACCAGCTGGACGTCAGTCTCATTCCACTCTTTGAGAAGAGTGAGCACATGGGTAGAGTCATTGATGTAGGAGGGCAGTCCAGTGACCATCTCCTGCAGCCAGCTGTCTGCTTAGCTGTCTGCTAGCTTTGAAAGGTTCTCCGTAGGACCACTGCATCCTGAGACGATGGGACGACCTGGTGAGGGATTTATGCACTTTGGGGAGGTGATAGAACTGTGGAGTTCTCACACACTTCACCTCAACTAGTGCCCATTTACGCGTTGTCTCGTTGATGGCACTGTTCTGGTATAAGCGTCTGACTAATTTGTTGGCAACTTTGAGTGTTGGGTTGTTTTCTACCTCAACATAATGGGAAGTGTTGCCGAGCTGTCTGATGCCCTCCCCGACGTAGTCATCCACGTTTTGGACAACAACAGCGCCTCCTTTGTCTGCACTGATGATTCTGATCTTGCGATCAAGAACCAGCTGTCTCAGATCAAACAATGCTTGCCTGTGTTGCCTCTGGATGTTGCTTCTTGGTCGATGGATGGTCTCGAAGGAGTCGGTGAGGTGGATCAGACTGTCGCAGTATTTGTCGAGGGTTTGGTTTCGGCGTCTCTGGGGAGTGTAGTAGTTCTTTTTGTAGAACCTAGGAGGCGTAGATGGCTCTGACGTCTCACCCTCTTCATCATCATGATGATGAAGTCCTCTCAACCTCACCAGACGATACCTTTCTTCGTCATCCACTAACTGATCGTGGTCTAGTGAGCGAGGTGTTGGCGCAAATTTTGGTCCTAACTCTAGCACATGGAGCTGATCACTAGTAAGTTCTGTGCTCGAAAGGTTAATCACTAGTTCTCGTATGGGGGTGAGCAGCTTCTGTTGACGAATCGTTGGTTGTAGGCCTCTTAAATCTTCTAATTCTACACTTTTTCTTTCTCGGTTGAGGCTGGTTGTGGGTTACAGGACGGGACTGAAGAAGTTTATGAAGTTTTTTACTTTTGTTTCTCCAGTATTGTTTGGATAGACGGTTTGAAAGTTGATGTTGAAAAGCAATGATCTGTTCAAAGTCTTCATGCGACAGCGTTTGGTGTAAGTCATACATAGTCTGATGGAGAGATGCATTTTCTTGCTGGGCCTTTTCAGTGTAACATTTGAGACAATCGTCTAAAATGTCCGAGCTGGTATTGTAGACCCTGTTTTTAATTTGAAGACGTAAAGTGTCTGAATATGGCAGTGCATCCATGGCAAAACGAAGAAGCATTCCATTTGGTATTACACGATGTTCGGAACATTTAGTCTATTTTAGACAAAAATTTAACGTGTGACTCAAACCTTACCACGTCCTCCGTCTGTTTCCATGGAGCGTTCCTCATACGGACGTGGTCAGTGTTGTTGCTGGATCCAGCTGCCATGACACAACTAGATGCAATGGAGATCCAGAAGAAAAAGAAAAAACAGCAACACACAGCCCAGAGGAGAGTCAAAGAACACAGGATTTGGATCAAACTTTGATTCATGGGTTTCTAAGACGCAATCGATGATGTTAAAGAACAGCAATGACAAAACCTATGATGAAAAAATAAAAATGACGTATGCTATGTAAAAGGACGTCATAGAGCTTACCTTTTTTGAATGAGTGGCTACAGATAATTTATGAATGAAAAGTCAATATGGGGAGACCAGTGAAAGCTGAAAACCGGACACATGCCCGTATCACCTCAGAAGACACAGAAGAGAATCTTTCCCAGATAAATAATTAATGAAAACTTACCTAATATGGTAAAGGTCGTCTGGATAATGATTGGCTTGGAAAAAAACGAGCACTATGTAATTGTGCCTCTTTTAAGATAATAAAAAAACACTATGCTTTACAAGTATTCGTGGTTTTGTTTTAATGACTAGCTTGATTATCACCCTATGAAACGCTTAAATAAATGATGTAACTGTATTGCTCAATGCAAAGGATTGGTATGATAAGACCTATTTCTGTATTTGTGCTTTGTATTATTCATAGTCTGTGAAAATCGGGCTGCTCCTACATGGAGACCATGTAGCCACAATGCTACTCTTTTTATTATTTTTTCTGGGGGTGGGGTGACGGGGTGGTGAGAGGTATCTCGGAACAACTAGCTAGGAGTTTGGTACATACCAGGCAGCTGGATTTCTCCCTGCTCTTACCGACTCTAAACTGTCCTGGGAGTTTTATGTTGGTTTAAGTCCCCATCCAAAGGACTCAGCATTTAGTTCGATGTTCACATTAAATTAAAACGAAGTGATGAGGCCTGGACCCCAATTTTGAACCCGGGTCGCTCGTGCAATGAAATGGCAGACGAACGCCTTAACTGTGATGCCACTTGTCTTAGCCCAAAGGCCAGAAAGATCAGGGGGGGGGGGGGGGGGAAAGAGTGAGGGGGGTGAAAGGCAAGGAAAAAGACAAACGGGGAGAGAAAAAAGAGAGTAAGATAGAAATAAAGAGCGAGTTAGAAAAAGAGATATAAATGAAGTGAAATGAATGAGAGAGAGAGAGAGAGAGAGAGAGAGAGAGAGAGAGAGAGAGAGAGAGAGAGAGAGAGAGAGAGAGAGAGAGGGAGAGAGAGAGATAGAGGGAGAGAGAGAGGGAGAGAGAGAGAGATAGAGGGAGAGAGAGAGAGAGAGAGAGTTGGGGGGGGGGGGGGGGGGGGTAACCGAAAGGGTATGTGTGTATCCTTTGATTTTTCAGGTGCGATGATTTTTTTAACTGGTCGTCAAAACAGTTTTGCTCTACCATATAGTAAGTAATAACAAAGAACAGCTTCAGCTTGGCTTCCTTATAAGCAGAGTTGGGCACCAGTCAACTCGACCCTTTGACCAACTCGCTCACACAAGAAGTGTTCCACGCCTGACAGGCAGCATGGTCACGAGCTCTGATATTTTTTCACTGTAGTGTTGTACCTAGATCGTCTATTGTTGTGAAAAGTGTACAAGTGTAGCATGATGGAGTGGTGCGTGTATTGGTGCTTGTTTTGTGCAGTTCTTCCGCCTGATTTGCTAGTTATTTGGACTGCTTTTTTGTTTCAACTGTCCAACTCGCATGCTAACCAAGAAACGCCATTCCGCTACCAGCCTGCTTGCCAACATGTGGAACCCATTTCTTCCATCCCCTATCCTCCTCACCCCTCCTCTCCCCCATTCTTGTACGGGCCTCTCCCTCCACTTGTTGACTACTCCATCCAGTCAAACCGCCCCTCACCACTCCCCACTGCGCCTCTTTCTCGAATCTCCTACAGTCGATAACAACTGCTGTCTGTTGCCCCTGCACCACTGGACCCCTCTGTAATGGAGGCCATCAAAGGAGTGGGAATTGGCTATCATCTCCCCCAAATCCGCAAGCACCGTGGTGGCCGGCGGAAACAGAGACAGATCAGCACAGTGTGTGGTAACAGACCTGATTCGGCCACCGGTGTAGACTTTTTGACTCGACTATGAATCCTGACGTCATAGCTTTTCGTGCTATTTATAGCTCAGCAGTACTCCGTGTGAAGAGAATATGCTACCTCTATGAGATAAGTAGTCCTAGCCGCGTAGCCAATCAGAATCGCTTGTTTGTCCGCCATTGTGAATCATTACGAAACTAAGTGCATGGCTTTGTACATCGATTTCTCTGCAAATATGTAGATGTACACCCTCCTGCTCTATTTCTTGGTTCTTTCCGTGGTTAGGGATAGGGTTAGGGTTAGGGATAGGGTTAGGGTTAGTAGTAATCACGTGAGATAAGTAACTGTTCTAATGCGCATGCGCAGAGGTAAATACGACTACTTATTTATCGTGACACTCCGCACACAGCGTCACTAGCAACAAATAGGAATGTGTTGGTTTTGGAGGCAGGCGCTAAGAATGTTGTGTAAGCCTAAAGCGTCAAAGTTTGCAAAACTATGGCAGGAGAAATCTGCACTGTGTAATAAAAAACAATAATCTAATAAAAACAAAAGTGGTTGCATACTCTGCATTGGGTTGCATCAAGTTAAGAAACGAACAGTTTAGCATTGTGTAGACAAAAGGAATAAATGCGTTGCACTGTTTACGCCTCTACAAAGACAGTTGTTGCAATGCGTAGACCTAAGAAAATAAAAGTGTCTGCAGGACTAAAAAAGGAAAGGTCCTGTTTTCAGTTGGGGTGTAGCCCTAAAAATAAAAGAAAGTTCATCCATGTAGGCCGAACTGATGTTTCTTGCATTGTTTACTACAAAATTAATACACTTAATCAATCGATCAATCAATCAATCACACTTATTGTCCTTTTAAAATAATATAAAAGGAAATTTGGATGCTGTCACAGATACACATACAATCAACACGCAAAGTAAAACATGGTCAAAAACATTCGAAGCATTATTTTTTGTTTAAACTGAGTACTGTAAATAATTTTTAAAAAATCAACTGTGAAACTTTACACACACACACACACACACACACACACACACACACACACACACACACACACACACACACACACACACACACACACACACACACACACACACCATGCGCACCACAATAAAGTAGATAGATACACAAATAAATATGCAAGCAAAAAAGCAATCAAATATAATACATACCAACATCATCACGGTAAAAAGAAAAGCAATAATGTAAAGGCCAGAGCAATCTTACAGTGTTTAAAACAAACATAGAGAATAAATTTTAAAAAATACATAATATGTTGTCCAGTATACAGACGGGCAGCAATGTAAGAAGACACACACACACACACACACATACACACACAGACACATGCACACGTATGCACATACACACACATACCCGCGCGCGCACACACGCACGCACGCACACACGCACACGCACGCACACGCGCACACACACACTGTGTATCAGAATGGCATCGACATACAAATATCCAATGCAAGATCATTTTTATTCCGAATTAATGCCAGAAAATTAATTCAAAAGTATGCACAACACAAGACCGCAGAATAAAAGTTCCTGCATTGCATAGGGTTAAGGAATGAATGTTCCTGTATCAATTATATGACCATGGAATGAAAGTCCCTGCATGATACAGAACCATGGAATGAAAGTCCCTGCATGATAGAGGACCATGGAATGAAAGTCCATGCACGATAGAGGACTTTGGAATGAAAGTCCATGCATGATAGGGACTTTGGAATGAAAGTCCATGCATGACAGAACCATGGAATGAAAGTCCCTGCATCACAGAGGCCCATGGAATGAAGTCCCTGCATCATAGAGGACTGAGGAATGAAAGTCTCTGCATGATAGATGACTAGGGAATGAAAGTCCCTGCATGATAGATGACTGAGGAGTGAAAGTCCCTGCATGATAGAGGACCAAGGAATGAAATTCCCTGCATGATAGAGGACCATGGAATGAAAGCCCCCTCATCATAGAGGCCTGAGGAATGAAACTCCCTGCATGATAGAGGACCATGGAATGAAAGTCCATGCATGATAGAGGATCATGGAATGAAAGTCCCTGTATGACAGATGACCATGGAATTAAAGTCACTGCATGATAGAGGACCATTGAATGAAAGTCCCTGCATGATAGATGACCATGGAATGAAAGTCCCTGCATGATAGAGGACCAAGGAATGAAAGTCCCTGCATGATAGAGGACCAAGGAATGAAAGTCCCTGCATGATAGAGGACCATGGAATGAAAGTACCTGCATGATAGAGGACCATGGAATGAAAGTCCCTGCATGATAGTGGACCATGGAATGAAAGTCCCTGCATGATAGAGGACCATGGAATGAAAGTCCCTGCATGACAGAGGACCATGCGATGAAAGTCCATGCATGATAGAGGACCATGGAATGAAAGCCCCTTTTTAATAGTGGACCATGGAATGAAAGTCCCTGCATGATAGAAGACTAAGGAATGAAAGTCCCTGCATGACAGAGGACCATGGAATGAAAGTTCCTGCATGATAGAGGACCATAGAATGAAAGTCCCTCATGCATGATAGAGGACCAAGGAATGAAAGTCCCTGCATGATAGAGGAACATGGAATGAAAGTCCCTCATGCATGATAGAGGAACATGGAATGAGTGCACATGCATGATAGAGGACTAACGAATGAAAGTCCATGCTTGAAAAGACATGCACAACACAAAAACGCAGACTGAAAGTTCCTGCATTGCATAGGATTAAGGAATGACTGTTCCTGTATTAACTATAGGGCCATGGAATGAAAGTCCCCGCATGGTCCTCTGTCATGCAGGGAGTTTCATTCCATGGTCCTCTATCATGCAGGGACTTTCATTCCATGGTCCTCTATCATGCAGGGACTTTCATTCCATGGTCTTCTATCATGCATGGACTTTCATTCCATGGTCCTCTATCATGCATGGACTTTCATCCCTTGGTCCTCTATCATGCATGCACTTTCATTCCATGGTCCTCTATCATGCATGAACTTTCATTCTATGGTCTTCTATCATGCAGGGACTTTCGTTCCTTGGTCCTCTATCATGCATGAACTTTCATTCCATGGTCCTCTATCATGCAGGGACTTTCATTCCATGGTCCTCTATCATTCAGGGACTTTCATTCCTCAGTCCTCTGTCATACAGGGACTTTAATTCCTCAGTCCTCTATCATATACGGTCTTTCATTCCTTGGTCCTCTATCATGCAGGGACTTTCATTCCATGGTCCTCTATCACGCAGTGACTTTCAATCCATGGTTTCTATCATGCATGGACTTTCATTCCATGGTTTCTATCATGCAGGGACTTTCATTCCATGGTTCTCTGTCATGCAGGGACTTTCATTCCAAAGTCCCCTATCATGCATGGACTTTCATTCGAAAGTCCTCTATCGTGCATGGACTTTCATTCCATGGTCCATTGTCATGCAGGGACTTTCATTCCATGGTCCTCTATCATGCATGGACTTTCATTCCATGGTCCTCTATCATGCATGGACTTTCATTCCATGGTCCTCTATCATGCAGGGACATTCATTCCATGGTCCTCTATCATGCAGGGACTTTAATTCCATGGTCCTCTATCATGCAGGGACTTTCATTCCTTAGTCATCTATCATGCATGGACTTTCATTCCATAGTCCTCTATCATGCATGGACTTTCACTCCATGGTCCTCTATCATGCAGGGACTTTCATTCCATGGTTCACTATTATGCAAGGACTTTCATTCCTCAGTCCTCTATCACGCAGTGACTTTCATTTCATGGTTCTCTATCATGCAGGAACTTTCATGCCATGGTTATCTGTCATGCAGGGACTTTCATTCCAACGTCCCCTATCGTGCACGGACTTTCATTCCATGGTCCTCTATCATACAGGGACTTTCATTCCATGGTCCTCTATCATGCAGGGACTTTCATTCCATGGTCCTTTTTATGCAGGGACTTTCATTCCATGGTCATCTATCATGCATGGACATTAATTCCATGGTCCTTTATCATGCAGGGACTTTCATTCCATGGTCCTCTATCATGCAGGTACTTTCATTCCATGGTCCTCTATCATGCAGAGACTTTCATTCCTTAGTCCTCTATCATGCAGGGACTTTCATTCCATGGTCCTCTATCATGCAGGGACTTTCAGTCCATGGTCCTCTATCATGCAGGGACTTTCATTCCATGGTCCTCTATCATGCAGGGACTTTCATTCCATGGTCCTCTGTCATGCAGGGACTTTCATTCCATGGTCCTCTATCATGCAGGGACTTTCATTCCATGGTCCTCTATCATGCAGGGACTTTCATTCCATTGTCCTTGGTCATGCAGGGACTTTCATTCCATGATCCTCTGTCATGCATGGACTTTCATTCCATGGTCCTCAATCTTTCATCTTCAGCCATTCACAGTAGAAATAATTTCTTTTATTAGGCCTAGACAATGCAATAAATCATATTCCTAAGGACAATGCCAGATTTTATACCATGAATTGATGCTGTGGATCATATTCAGTCTATGATAATTCTCAGAGATAGGCCTGCAAGACTGTTATTCTTTGATCCATTAAAGTTTGTACACACAGGTACACACACACACACACACACACACACACACACACACACACACACACACACACAAGCAACCCACACATATACACACTGACACTTATATGCACACACGCGCGAGCACGCACGCAGGCCTATGCACAAAACTCGCACCATAACAGCACAGACATAGGCCTAATTTGTACCTCACAGTTTTGCATTCACGTTTAAAAGAAGACCTATTTCATTTATTTACAGGGGAGGAACAAACAATATTTAAATGCTCTCTCTCTCTCTCTCTCTCTCTCTCTCTCTCTCTCTCTCTCTCTCTCTCTCTCTCTCTCTCTCTCTCTCTCTCTCTCTCTCTCTCTCTCTCTCTCTCTCTCTCTCTCTCTCTCCTCTCTCTCTCTCTCTCACACACACACACACACACACACACACACACACACACACGCGCGCGCGCGCGCGCGCGCGCACACACACACACATACACACACGCGCGCACACACACGCGCGCACACACACGCGCGCACACACACGCGCGCACACACACGCGCGCACACACACGCGCGCACACACACGCGCGCACACACACGCGCGCACACACACGCGCGCACACACACGCGCGCGCGCCCCCGCCAGAAAGCCTGCACCCCCAGTTCAACACAGCGCTACGGGTTACTAGTGACGCTTTGCGCACGGCACTAGAACCGTATGATGTCAGGATTCAGAGTCGAGTCAAAAAGTCTACACCTTCGGCCACCACTAAGCTGCCAATGCCTGACATCAACCAACACTGGGTCGGTCGACACGCCTTGCCTGTCTACCCCCCACCTTCCTCTCACTGCCATCCTGTGGAACAGTCCCTGAACTGTACAAATACTAACTGTACAACCAAGCGTTTCCCTGACAATCTGATACGCATTCCAACTACCCATGGACCTAGCACAACACAATGCAACGATTCCAACGGTCTACAACTGGCCCTCTTTAACGCAAGATCTGTCAGCGACCCACTGAAACGAGCAGAGATCCGCTCTTTCATTACGGACAACGACTGTGATGTATTCGTAATAACAGAATCCTGGCTTCAAAAACAAGGCGATGAAGCAAAGTGTGCTGACGTGACACCGTCTGGCTACACACTCTCTTCCTTCCCTCGCCCTTCACGCGGTGGGGGGATTGCCCTCATCTCTAAGAACTCTCTGGCCAAGCATCTTTCCACCTCCACTGCGTTTCCCTTCCAACACCCAAGCTTCGAAGCAGTTTGCGCTACCCTGGCAACGTCGTCTTCTCCTGTCCATTTCATCTGCGTGTACCGACATCCACCAAGCCGCAAAAATAACTGACACTAGCGCAACTCCGAGTACCAGTAACGCCTAGTAACGGTAACGCCTAGTAACGGTAACGCCAAGTACTGGTAACGCTGAGTACAGCAAATTTGAAGCGATTCGGTTAAGAAACGGCGGAGTCGTATAGCGCGCGAGTTTCTGAACCGATTCGGTTCCGGTTTGGTACACGGATAGTCACCGTCCCCGGTCATCTTCCTGCCAAATCTGAAGGCAATCGAGCCAGAAACGCCGGAGATACGGGCGCCGAGAGGCCGGCGGATGCGCGTTTCGCGCATTTGCGAAGCCGCGCAAATGATACGGCCGCCTCGGTTGCCGTTGCCATCGCCCCATGAGGGCTCACAGCAAATTTGAAGCGATTCGGTCGAAAAACGGCGGAGTTATAAGGCCCGTTTCGTGTTTCAGACACACACACACACACACACACACGGCCGGACGGTTGGCTTTTTACTATATGATGCTATGTTTCTCAGTTAATTCCCTGACCTTTTAGAGTACTGTAATAACCTTTCTGGAAAGTGTATTATATTAGGAGACATTAATGTTCATTTTGATACTCCGTAACCCCGTAACTGCTAAGACGATCAATGCTTTGGATATGTTTCATTTTAGTCAATCTGTTACCGAGCCAACTTATGAACGTGGCCACATTCTGGACTGGGTAATTTATAGACCTGATGATGATTTGTTACGCTCTACTCATGTCACTCTTGCTTCTGACCATTTCTGTATTGTTTGTGAACTATGTTTGTCTGTCCCGTCTGACACCCCATCGTACAGACAGTCTCGTAATGTACGCGGCATAGACAAATCAGCATTTCAAGCAGAGTTGCGCACGACTATCTGCCCTGAATCGTGCCCCACGGTATCGACACACACGCGCCGTTACGTCACCGCCAAGAGCGTGCTGATAGACTGGAGTCGTGGTATCCTTTAGTTAGTACTGAACTGAACTCGGCAAAGTCAGAACAGCGTGTAGCTGAAAGAGCGTGGCTTAGGACCCTCCTTACCATTACGAAGCAAATCTTCAACGCTGCGAAACGAAAAATAGCGAACATAGTGTTTACAGCAAGATCCTCCTTTTACACTGACCAAATAAACAATGCAGTTGTTTTCTATCTGCAGCAAACTACTTGGGCGTGATTAAAGCACCCCTCTCCCTAGAACTATAGGCCTGTATCCAACCTCTCTTTCATATCGAAACTCATTCAGAAATTAGTTCTTCATCAACTCCTAAGCTATCTCAATGAACATCAACTCATCAGTCGTTCACAATCAGCGTACAGGCCATTTCACAGCACTGTTGAATGTACCTAATGACATTCTCTTAGCTCTTGACTCTGGTGACGCATCTATATTAACTCTTTTGGATCTTTCAGCTGCTTTTGATACTATTGATCACCATATACACTCCTTAAGAGGCACTGCTCTGTCATGGTTCTCGTCTTACCTCTCTGGTCGAACTCAGTCTGTCTCCATCAATGACTCATCTTCTGCAATGGTTGGGTTCTCAAGGCTCAGTACTTGGACCAGTCCTATTCATCATGTATACTAAACACTTCTCATTCAGTTGATTCTCAGTCTTTTGCTGATTATACACAACTCCACAAGCCTGTATCTCTACCATTCTTCCTTCTATATCTTCACTGGAATTTTGCATTCGCAACATCAAATCATGGATGCTACAAAACAAACTGAAACTGAATGACGACAAAACGGAGGCCTTGTTCATCCACTCTCCATCTAGACAACTTTCGTACCCAAAGCCTGATTCCATCTCTGTCTGTGACACCCAAATACCTTTTTTTCCTTCTGCTAGAAATCTTGGCTTCCACATCTCTCAAGATATGAGTGTTGACTCACAAGTTCAAACTATCTTTCGGTCAGCATACAGTGAGCTGCGTCGCATTGGTATGATTCGCCATCTCCTGTCTATAGATACTGCTAAGATACTAGTCTGCGCTTTTGTTCTCTCTAAATTAGATTATTGTAATTCACTCTTGTATGGCTGCCCCCAACACCTAATTGACAAGCTTCAAAAAGTCCAGAACTCTGCTGCCAGACTTGTCCTCAAGGTCTCTAAGTATCATCATGTTCAACCACTCCTGATATCCCTCCATTGGCTTCCCATCAAAGCACGTATTGACTACAAAATTTCCACTCTTTCTTTCTCTGGAAATGCCCCTAGCTACATCTCTTACATGCTTTCTGTCTATGCTCCATCAAGGCAATTGCGGTCATCTTCAGATTCCAAAATTCTCTGTGTTCCTAGTACACGAACAAAAATGTTTGGTGAGCGCCCCTTTTCCTTTTCGGCCCCATCAGTTTGGAACTCCTTACCACGCGAAATTCGCCATATCCAGTCCTTGCAACGTTTCAAATCAGCTCTCAAGACCCACCTATTCAAGCTACATCACAACCTTTAGGCCACATTATTTCTGGACTCTATTCTCACACACACCCTCCCCTCCCCCCTGTGTGTGTGTGTGTGTGTGTGTGTGTGTGTGTGTGTGTGTGTGTGTGTGTGTGTGTGTGTGTGTGTGTGTGTGTGTGTGTGTGTGTGTGTGTGTGTGTGTGTGTGTGTGTGTGTGTGTGTGTGTGTGTGTGTTGATCGGTATGTCTGGAATGTATCCCACAAACCATTGGCTGGAGACATTATCAGCATCATCAACACCACCACCATCATCAGTTGGTACCAGACGCTTTTCTTGCTGCAGTAGTTCAAGCTGGGTGAAACTATCGACGTTGTCATCATCATCATCATTATTATCATCATCATATGCATCATCATCATCGTCATTATCATCATCATCGTTGGCGTCGCCGTCGTCGTCAATATTATCGTCATCATCGTCGTTGTCATTGTCGTCATCGCCATCATCACCACCACCATCATCATCATCATCATCAACATATTCTTCTTCTTGATCATTACTGTCATGATGATGATGATGATGATCATCATCATCATCAACAACCATATTCTTCTTCGTCGTCGTCGTCGTTGTCATATTCATGATCATTACTGTCATCATCATCATCATCATATTTTTCTTTGTCGTTGGCATTCTCATATTCATGATCACTACTGTCATTATCATCAGTTGATACTATTAGTACTGCGGGTAAGCTAACCTATTGTTCATTTTTTGATAAAAGCACCAATTTTGGCACAGAGGTAGACCACTATATTATAAACAAATTTGGATGTGGAGCCATCGACCAACTGCCCCCTGGCGGCCATGGCGGCCATTTTCCAAAATGGCCGCCAGCAGACACCCAAAAGACACACAGAAGTGAGATAAAGTTTGCTGCTGAAGGTTTTAGTGAATGTTTATTGAATGTTTTGAATCAAGACATGCCAGATAGCTCCTAGTCACATTTTGGGAGATGCTGCTGTGCCAAAATTGATGGTTTTATACAAAAAATGCACAATAGGTTTAAATATCCTAGGTAAACCGCACTACTATTGTGAATAGGCTAGATTCATTTAAGTTGTGGAAATGTTATCTGACCTTCTTCCTCTCTCTGTCAATAGCTATTCATGGACACTGCCCACGCCAATTAAGATGCCAAATAACAAACTTATTAACACAATTATTCTAATTATATCGATAATACAACAACAACAATAACAGAGCCAGATAGTGATAATTGTGGTGGCTTGCTCTTATCAAATCAATCTTGGGCATCTCAAATGTTATACTTCTGTGGTCAAGGGACACTGCTACATTTAATTATCATGTTAATTAACACATAATCTGCTAAATGCAAATGTGCAGATAAGTTCACTGTTTTACAGTCCCTGTGTACTGTCTGGAACAGTTCAGAATCTTCATCTTAAGTTTGTGAGTTCAGTTCTCAGAGCACTCCCCGTCGCAAGCACACAGTGGTGTGCATTCCAGCCTGGCCTTCTTGCACTTGCACTTCTTGATGCAGCCCTTCTGACATTTGCAGGAGACAAGCTCCCGGCAGACCTTGGATGCCTCGGGGAGCGTTGTCCAGAGAGGTTCGTACATGCCGCTGGTCTTGATCCAACCCCAGTCGGTTGGTGATGGCAATGTTGGTGCAGGAACCAGGGCCTGACCCCAGACATGTCCGCCCTGGCATGCTGCTCGTCAGACGTGCTGCTTCAGGGCTGCACTTATCGGTGGGATCAGCTGGACATTGCTCTTCTTTGCAAACATTTTGCGGCGTGCCTGGTTGATATCGGTTGCGGTGCTTGTTCTGTCGTAAAGCAGGATGACAAACCTCTCAATGGTGTGCATGGCATCTTCATCAGTATGATCCGGTGCAGTGTACAGCTCAGTGAGTGTCTGGGTCAGCTGAGGTAGAGCTGTCCACACTGCCCATGCTGTCCTCTTGCCATGTCCGGCGAAGCAGGAGACCGTGTCGCAGCCCGTCAAAGCATGAAACATCGGTAGTGCCTGTGCCTTCTCAGGGCTCAGGGCTCAGAGACCGTGCCATCTCATGGGCTGCCAAGAACCGAAAAGCCTTGCCCGTGCCAAAGGACACCCACACTTCGGCTTCCTCCTCCAGGGTGCATGCCAGAGCCACTGCCAGGACAACAACATCAGTGTCAACTGTGCGGATGAGGATCTTCTTGTGGCCATTGTGAGCAGCGTGGGCGGCATGCAACATTATGTGGCTGTCGGCTTCTTGGTGGTTGCAAGGAGCCAGGGTTGCAGTATCTAGGAGCGGTGGCTTGCTCGAGACAGCATCTCCTTCAGTGATGACCAACTCCTTGTCTGCAAGCTGGAATGAGTCGTGGAGAACGCCAGAGAGGAAACTGAACAGCTCTGTCTTGTTCTCGTCGACTCTGAGGAAGCTGGAATAGAAGAATATATTTCACACAAAAACTTATTGTATTTTGCTGCCAGGTGGGCTCTGTTTCACACAAAAACTTATTGTATTTTGCTGCCAGGTGGGCTCTGTTGCCCGCCGTTTTGTCCAAATTCCGCCGTTTTGTCTATAGACAAAACGGCGGGGCTAGAACCGCCGTTTTGTCCAAATTTTCTATTATGATTTGGACAAAACGGCGGTTCAACAATCAAAACGGCGCCCGATTTTGAACCGCCGTTTTGTCCAAATGAAAATTGGAGTTATAAAAACTCATTCTTGACAAGTTCTCATTAAAAAAAAAAAAGGGTTAAATAAAATGAATAACAAGCTGACCACTGACACTGGTCGCTTTGGCCTAATGTTACCGTTTGAATGCTAATTAGTGTAATAGGAGATCATATGAACAATTGTTGATGTGGTTGACCAGTGGTCAGTGTCACTGACCAGTGGTCACTTTGGCCTA
>CM065709.1:16479845-16487345 GCA_017654935.2 Phymorhynchus buccinoides | reverse complement strand
TATATATAAGGATTGAAACGCCCCTGTCTTTGCCAGCTCCGCACTGTCCGGGAGAACATCACTTGTGCATTTGTGTGATCACAATACAGAAATTAAAATCAAGGAGTTCGAGTGCTTTTTATCCCTATGAATAAACACCCATAAAAAGCACTCGAACTCCTTGTTTTTAATTTAAATTTATATATATATACCGATCTTCAAGTAGTGCTTAGAGGCCTGGAAGCGTGTGATATAAAACAATGTCTTGACATATCATTTGCGTATATTAACCCATAGGCTTAGTGTAAACGCGTGTAAGAATACACCGTTGCTATTAGAAACTTGACGTCACAGTTATTTATCTTGACATATCATTATCATTATCGCACTTCAAGGTACACTCGCATGCGACTATCTGCAGTACTCAAGCCATATTTTCTTTATTTGCATCAAGTGATGTTTAGTAAAACAAAAAGCCCAAACATACTCCTAACCCTATGCCTTAACCCGATAAATGCAAAAAGTTGTTTCTGATGAACATTTGACATTGAAAAAATAATTGTGAATAGTAACTTTTAGTGAAATTGCAAATTATAAAAATAGCGGCTGGCAACCTTTTCTCAAGTTAGTGTCACTGCAAATAGCGCCTTCTGAGCAGGACACCAAAAAACGTCATCTTAGTAAACTTACGCAATCACTGAAATTACGTCATCATTGAAAGTTCGTCATTGGGGAAATGACAATAACTATGGCCTGTGATTGCAGTGTAAAACGGATATGTCATTGTAAAGGCTATTTTTTATACAGCAAATTCTAGTAGGTTCATGTTTCGATTAATAATCAGTTTCCTTTCATAATGTATCAATGTGCAAGATCAAAATAGCTCACGACTTTCTAACTTGGAGAACTATATTATTTGTGGATGAGTAGGATTTTCTTGCTACGGTGAAGTGGTTAGTATTATTTTAGATCTGCATGCATGGCCGTCTCGCTTCTTCGTTGTGTGTTTGATTATCACCTGAAATAGGTAAAATATCGGTATATATCCGTTATTAGGATTTGCGAGTGTGATATTGCTTTTATCCTATCTCTCGTGGCTTGCTGTTTATCACCCTCGGTCTCCGACCTCGTGTGATAAACAGCAAACCACTTGAGATAGGATAAAAGCAATATCACACTCGCAAATCCCAATAATATACAGACTATAATAGTCACTCTCTGGTACATCTTACAGTCCCCGCTCCCCGCTACCTGCCTGTCCATAGCAGGCAGAAACTATCTCTTTCACTGTCTCTCTCTTTTTACTATATGTCTCTCTTTGTCGCTTTCCCTGTGCCTCTGTCTCTGTTCCTGCTTCTGCATTGTTTGTCTGTCTGTCTGTCTGTCCGTCTCTCTCTCTCACTCTCTCTCCCTCCCTCTCTCTCTCTTTGTTTTTTCTTCTCTCTCTCTCTCTCTCTCTCTCTCTCTCTCTCTCTCTCTCTCTCTCTCTCTCTCTCTCTCTCTCTCTCTTTCTATGTATGTCTCTGTCTCTGTCTGTCTCTCTCCTTTCTAAGGAATAACACGACACTGGAATGAAAACAGTAACTACCGGGAAAGTCCACATGCCACCCATAACTAGCTAAGTTGTAATCTGTCCCTATCCTATCCCTAACTCTCACTACAGTCATACACAATCTTCCTACAGTCTTGCTTCAGTCACTCCAGGTTCCAGAACGCATCTCACTGCCTGCTAAGAAAATCAGCTGCCACATTCTCGCTCCCAGGGATAACTCCCACGACGAAGCGAAACGGCTGCAGCCGCAGTGCCCATCTCGTGATACGTCCGCTGGCTGACTTGACTCTTTCCAGGTACTGCAGAGGTGAATGGTCAGTTTGCACGGTGAATTCTGTTCCGTACAGGAACTGGCCGAAATGCTCTACCCCCCACACAAGCGCCAAGCACTCTTGCTCAATGGTCGGGTAGTTCTTCTCTGCTGGCAGTAGCTTCCTGCTGGCACATGCTACAGGTCGGAGCTCTCCACTGTAGTCTTGGAATAGTATTGCTCCTATTCCTACTCCTGAAGCGTCTGTCCTCAGGACAAACTTCCTTTCAGATGGGCGGACTGCAAAAATGGTCCTTGAGTGCCGTGAATGCGGCCTCGCACTCGGGCGTCCACTCAACAGTGCCCTTTTTGCCTCCTTTGGTGAGATCGGTGAGAGGACTTGCCAGCGTTGCGAAGTCAGGGATAAACCGGCGGTAGTAACCGATCATTCCCAGGAAACTCCGGACTTGTTTCGGTGTTCCTGGTTGCCTTGCCTGACGAATCTTCGCCATCTTGTCCTCTTCGGGCCAGATCTTTCCCCCACCAATTCGATGTCCTAGGTATGACACCTCCTTTCCTCCCAGCTCGCACTTCGTAGGTCGGGCGGTGAGACCGCAGTCTCTGAGCCTACCAAGCACTGCCTTCAAGATCCCCACGTGCTCATGCTCATGGACAGTGGATATCAGCACGTCGTCGATGAAATTGTCCACGTCGTCTGACTGAAGGGGTTGGAAAAGCTTTCGCATCATCCTCGTGAAGAGGGCTCCCGATGTGCATAGTCCAAATGGCATCACAACCCACTGAAAATGCCCTTCAGGTGTTGCGAAGGCTGTCTTCGGGTGGTCCTCTTTAGCAACAGGTATTTGCCGATACCCTTTTGATAGGTCCAATTTGGAGAACACCCTCTTTTCTCCGAGCTCTGGCATCGGCTCTGCATCAAAGATCACGATCTTGTTGAGTCTCCGATAGTCCACGCAGAACCTGATCTTTCCGTCTTTCTTGCGAACAAGAACGATTGGAGAAGCGTATGGCGAGACGGAGGGTTCGATCACTCCCATTCTCAGCATGTCCATGACTTCCTTCTTGACTGTCTCTCTCTGGGCGTAAGGGACAGGATATGGTCGGCTCCTAATTGGCTCCTCTGTGGTGAGCTTGACAGAGCATTCCTGCAGATTTGTTCGCGCCGGAACGTCCGTGAAGACATCAGCGAACTCTTCTACTAGGGACTCCAAGTCATCCTTCAACTTTCCCTCCTCTTCTGCCTTTCTACGGAACTCCCCGTTCTCCTTCCGTCTCTCCCTTCTGTCCTCCTCTTCCTTATTGTGGAGACGATCACTCTCCTTGTGATCCCTCACCGATTTCGTAATGAAATCCCCTAGTGCCGCTCCGGACATTCCTATTTGCTCGCCAATTCTCTGGAAGTGGAGATACACTCCAGGAATCTCGGGTGTCTCGGGTGACGTCTTAACAGGAGTGGTGCCGGGCTTCAGGTTTGTCCTCGTCAATTCCCTACTGACATTCAGCCGATGTTTCCGTCTCTCAGTAACAAAATCAGTAAGGTCCTGGCCCTTGAGTCCAAATCCTGGGCTATAGGACTCGAGTGTGGTGGGGTTGTTTGGGTCACAGGCTCTTCTAACAGACTCCTACTCTCAGCCTTAACCTGCTTCCTCTTGCTGATCTGGGCTTGCGTCTCGATGAACTTCTGTTCTATGTAACCTATGACCTCCTCAGCAGCTGGCACAACATCCTCTCGTGGATCCATGTCCATAACTAAACAAAGAGGAGTGTTTAACACTAGTAATCACTCATCCACCCCACAAGTACCAAACGCCCAAAATATCCCTAATAGTACACCAAAATGTGTGCACTAAAAACCAACACTGCAAATGACTGACCCCAACTTCAGCACCAAAACAACGACCTCACTGGTAAACGACCACAACAAAATGGGGCTTGTTCAAGCAAACGTCAAATCCAGCTGGTTATAGTCCTTGCAGTGAACAAGGGCAGTAACTCACTAACAGAACACCCCCATCCCAATTAAACTATTACTATCTCTCTTCACTCCAAGTCAAATGTAGGGAAATACCCCACACTTTTATCAAATCTCTCACACAAGTTATTGCTGTGGCGACAACTTAAAGTTAGTCTGGTTTAATGACTGGCACAACTGCACTTTGCCTTAAGTTAAATAAAGGAAAGAAACAGGTCTGCAGTGCGACGACTTCTTCACACTCCTCACAGTGTAGTTCTTCCACGAACTAAGGACAGCACCAACGGCGTCACTCCACCTCAGACTCGCGGCCCTTTACATACTAAGCAGCTGGCGTCTCACAACTGAGAGCCTGCTTAAAACAAAAATAAAACTATTTTAACCCTATGTCCCTATTAAACTAATCTTCGAAACTCCCCCTTTATTTCCGCATAACCGTACACCACTGTATCATTTAAATAAACACATCCCAATTACTGTTCACTTAACTACACGTAAATGCACTAACGCACAGACGTGACCTAAAAATAACTAGCCTAACAGCTTCTAGCTTGGCCCTTCCCAATCACAGAAACACAGTCTGTCTCCAAATGACACGAACCCACAATTCTCGTGCAGCACAAGTTACGAGCTAACAACTCAAATCCGGAGCAAAACCAATTGCATTAAAACAACACCAACTAAAATTTACCATTTAAAATCTCTAGGCCTATCTCTCACTGGTTACACATTAACACTTCATTCAATTATTTAAACCTGTGCCGACAATGACTCAGCAGCTCTGCTTATTCCAAACAGGTTTAATTTGTTTTAGGTGTGAAACCCGGTGTGTACCAACCTCTGGCCTAACTTGAAACAGTTGCTACAATACCCAATGTTACGCCCGTGTGATTGCGCGTAAGGGGAAGACAATTCATGGTTGGACTTGGCTCATGAATTAGTAACGAACAACACAACATGAAATCTTTACTTTACACATCCCCCGCCCCACACTAGGACATATGAAAACCTACAATGACGACTCGGCTACTGTCTTTTAAATCGAGTCGACAAAATCTGTCCCCTGCCTACTGTGGCGTTGTTGTGGTGTCATGTGTTTACACATTCATTCATTTAATTTAGAAATATTTAAAATAATATATTTACACATTCACACCTTAAACTTATATCACAGCGTCAACCTGAAAATTCGGTTAGGCAAACCGACTACATTTACACATTTTCTCCCCTAAACTGACAATTTCCCTAAACACAACTAGTAAGTTTTTTTAGCCAACCTTTGTCCCTAGGAAATGACTTCTGTCATTGGTTTTTTTCTCTTCTATGCCTGCGGAACGCACAGAGGGAGAAAGATTCGAAAGCTTCCCTCTGCGCAACAGACAACAAAAGCAGACGACAATTTTTGACAGACTAAGCTTTAAATATGGCTTTGCAGTTCAGAGGTAACGATTCGGATTGCCAATGAAAACTAAGTTGAAATGGCGTGATTTTTAGGACAAAATCCACAATTTAACAAACTGCCAAAACGCCTAATGTACAACAAGAAGAAACAGATTTCGTATAGGAAACTTGAAACTGAGAAAGAGAAAGGATTAACACAGTAGCATGAAAAACTTAATAGACAAAACTTAGTATCCATTTTGTAACAGGAAAAGAACTAGCCTAGAGAATGACCAAATTTTTTTAAAAAATAATATTCACTCATTATATAAAGTGACCTGTGACACTAATCCACATATTTACAAATGTTGTTGTTGCCCCTTATTCAATTATATGGGGCCATGGCCTTTGTATGAATAAACTATTCGACGTGGACTTGTGTGTGTCTCACGTTCAAACGGGGGTGTCGTTATGGCTGTGCTCAGACATTCAGACTTCTGGCAGTAAGCTGGAATGATGGGCTGGGTCACCCGGTGCTAACAGCATGCGCTTTATCTCTGTCTCCCTCTGTCTCCATTTCCCTCTTTTTCCGTATCTCTGTCTCTGTCCGTCTTTATCTCTCTCTCTCTCTCTCTCTCTCTCTCTCTCTCTCTCTCTCTCTCTCTCTCTCTCTCTCTCTTTTCTCTCTTTCTCTGTTTCTCTCTCTCTCTTTCTCTGTTTCTCCCTCTTCCTCCCCACCTCTCTCTCTCTCTCTCTCTCTCTCTCTCTCTCTCTCTCTCTCTCTCTCTCTCTCTCTCTCTCTCTCTCTCTCTCTCTCTCTCTCTCTCTCTCTCTCTCTCTTTCTCTGTTTCTCTCTATCTTTTTCTCTGTTTCTCCCTCTCCCTCCCCCCCCCCTCTCTCTCTCTCTCTCTCTCTCTCTCTCTCTCTCTCTCTCTCTCTCTCTCTCTCTCTCTCTCTCTCTCTCTCTCTCTCTCTCTCTCTCGTTAGTGAACCTGAAGATGGATGCCCATTGACAAGTCTCGTGGCCTTCGTGTCTGCAAGAAAACACACCCCAGACCTGCCCTGGACCACCAACAAATTCCCTAACGAACACCTCCCTCCCTCCCCCCTGCCTCCGCTATGAACCACCAAATACCGCCATTCCCCTCTGCTTCCCCCCTTCCCCCCTCCCCCACCTCCCTAAGGACCCAATCATATTATCCTGTGCACTCTTCCACCCCCTGCGTCATTTACTGCGCATGGTTAATAGACTGGTTCCATTTCTCAGAACAGTTTTCGAGTAGTAGGCATGTTTCAGACAACGCAGTTGAATAGGGGTTTTTTCGAGTGAAGGATTTGAGTGTGCTAAAGTGCAATGTTAGATTGTTGCCGTTTCCTTGGAAACGCATTTATTTTTGTCTTGGTCCACAAGGCCTTGCAAATTATACATGCACATTGTTATGCTTACCGTAACTTTTTGTTTGTGGCTCAAGCCACAAACCTATAACTCACTTTGTCGGTCGGTCGGTCTGTCGGTCGGTCGGTCTGTCGTTCCAAAATTGTCGCACATTTTGACAAAGTTGTCGCACTTCAAATCGAGGCTACACTTCAAAATTAATTGAGGCCGCTCTTTAAAATGATGTATTTTAAAAGCGTACAAAATAATAAACATATGTAATACAGACACTACAACAGACACGACGAGTATGCGGTGCTTCTTTTGATGAGTATAAGTAGGATACATAGTTTTAAATGTTTTCCAAAGGATATAAAAAGTTACGAAATGGTGCAGAGATAACATTCTGGTTTACAGATTAAAATTATTGAAAAGCCAGGGGAGGTAACTCATGATTGGAGTGGTAAAAATAGACCGCGTGCCACAAACTATTGCGATTTCGCGCTTGTTTTTAAGAAAACACATTAAGACACCCCCCCCCCCCCCCCCTCTCCCCAACAACAACAACAAAAACTTGCATCTTGGATCGTGTGTCGAGTCCGTAGACGGCGTTTTTGTCCTTATACGTAAATTTGTCTAAAACGACCCTCATTTTGCTTTTTGGGTATTTATTGCAACTATTTGTTTCATAGCTTGTGCTTCGAACATACTTTTAACAGCACAAGAGGGATATTTAATGATAAAAGCATCTTTGTTGAAATGGCGCATTGCAACAAGGAATGCCCCTTGTGGTCTGTGACAGCGTAAAATGTAACAACGGCGCAAAATGTAACAATTGTTACATTTTGCGCGGGCTGTCCGCGCAAAATGTAACAATGTTCGAGCAAAATGTAACAAAATCGAACATTGTTACATTTTGCGCCGTTGTTACATTTTACGCTGTCTTTATAGTAGACTGTTCCAAATTCGTC
>CM065709.1:16474845-16477345 GCA_017654935.2 Phymorhynchus buccinoides | reverse complement strand
TCAATCAAAAATCATCATATAGTAAAAAGCCAACTGTCCGTCGGTGTGTGTGAAACACAAAACGGGCCTTATAACTCCGCCGCTTTTCGACCGAATCGCTTCAAATTTGCTGTGAGCCCGAATCGCTTCAAATTTGCTGTGAGCCCTAACGGGGCGATGGCAACGGCAACCGAGGCGGCCGTATCATTTGCGCGGTTTCGCAAATGCGCCAAACGCGCATCCGCCGGCCTCTCGGCGCCCGTATCTCCGGCTTTTCTGGGCCGATTGCCTTCGAATTTGGCAGGTAGATGACCGGAGACGGTGCCTATCGGTGTGCCAAACCGAAAGCGAATCGGTTCAGACACGCGCGCGCTATACGCCGCTTCACCTTTTCACGAATAACTCCGCCGTTTCTTAACTAAATTGCTTCAAATTTGCTGTCAGGCTTGCTATGGCCGTGGCAAAGCATTGCGGCAAATTTGACGAGAATCGGGAGAGCGCGTCACTCTCAGAGCAGCGCCAACGGGAAACGGGGCCTTATAACGCCGCCTTTTCTTAACCGAATCGCTTCAAGTTTGCTGTACTCAGCGTTACCAGTACTTGGCGTTACCGTTACTACGCGTTACCATTACTAGGCGTTACCGTTACTATGGAGAGAGCGTCACTCTCACAGCAGCGCCAACGGGAAACGGGGCCTTATAACTCCGCCGTTTCTTAACCGAATCGCTTTGCCCCACATGGCCGAAAGGCCAAAGAGGGCGTAAAGCATTATTTCTTCTACCGAATCGCTTCAAATTTGCTGTACTCAGCGTTACCAGTACTTGGCGTTACCGTTACTAGGCGTTACCGTTACTAGGCGTTACTGGTACCCGGCGTTGCGCTAGTATATTTTTAAAAACAACAAGAGGCAACAAAAAAGAATATAGTCAAAAGAAAGAGTAGGAAAAGATAGAAATAGAAGACGAAAAATAAAAAAACAGAAACAAAACAAAATGGGGTTAAGCCCCCTACTAATGCAGTAAACTCGTGTTTCGGGCATTCCAATCCTCTAATTATTTGGTGTGGGGAGGAGGGGGGGGGGGGGGGGGGGGGGGGGGGGGGGGGGGGTTTGCGGCTCAAACAGTAAACTGCTCGCTTTAGTGCTGTGCTGCATTATTTCCATCTATATAAAATATGATTAAGCAGGAATCCAGCAAAAATTGCAAGTGCGATTAATTGCGCGCGCGTGTATATATATACGATATATATATGTATATCGCACTTGCAATTTTTGCTGGATTCCTGCTTAATCATATATATATATATGTGTGTGTGTGTGTGTGTGTGTGTGTGAGAGTGAGTGTGTGTGTAGATGTGTGTGATCATTGTTTGTTGACAAAAGGGGGGGGGGGGGAGAAAGAGACACAGAGAGAGAGAGGAAGAGAGTGACAGACAGACACAGAGAGAGGAGAAGAAAGGGGACGAAGAAAACAAAGAAAGAGAGCCAGGGTTGGGACAGGTACGGTAGTTAGTATTGAAGGGAGAGAAAATGACATTTGAATGAAAGACCTCTCTGAGTAGTCCACCTTAAAAAACAAACAAACAAACAAACTCTAAATCAAATCAACAACACAAGAATAAAGAGTGTGTGTCTAGCAGTTTGTGAGAACTCAAACACTCACACCAACACACAAACAAGCGAAGTGTCAAAAACAAGATGAACGCCTTCCAGTGAGCATTCTGGTTCAAAGACAATGCTTATGCTTCATTGACATCAAACACAGACAATTCCATCAGTTTGCGCTGTTATCCCCATCTCTAGGTCTGATGGGTTTTATCTTCTTCTAGTTGTTTTTATGTCTGTCTGTCTGTCTGTCCGTCTGTCTCATTTTCCCCTCTGTGTGTGTGCGTCTGTTTTTGTCTCTTCTCACTGTGTCCTCTCTCTCTCTCTCTCTCTCTCTCTCTCTCTCTCTCTCTCTCTCTCTCTCTCTCTCTCTCTCTCTCTCTCTCTCTCTCTCTCTCTCTCTCTCTCTCTCTCTCTCTCTCTCTCTCTGTATGTCAGTTTAGTACAATGACCTATTGATCTATTGTTTTGTGTTTGCATTGTTTAACTTTCTTCTTCTAATCTGCTAAGGACAATGTTGTTATTTGTGCCTTATTTGTTTGTCGTGATTTAGTCGGTTGCAGCACAACTTAAAGGAATCAATGCAATCAGTGCCTTTTTAATATTCAAAATTTCTCATTGGGATTACGTTGATATGGCTTGTCGTTCTGTGAATCTGAAATGGTGTTCAGCATCTGCAAGGTCTAAGGAATCAAACACACACACACACACACACACACACACACACACACACACACACACACACACACACACACACACACACACACACACACACACACACACACACACACACACACACACACACACACACACACACACACACACACACACACACACACACATAGACTGGACAACACGCATCTGTCGTTCCCATCCTAATATACTACCGTTCTGTAAGAACTGGGAGTACAAAAAATG
>CM065709.1:16452345-16467345 GCA_017654935.2 Phymorhynchus buccinoides | reverse complement strand
TACTACTACTACTACTACTACTACTACTACTACTACTGGGGCACAATGAGGGGAACTCATAGAGACGGGGGCACAATGAGGGGATCCATAGAGACGGTGGCACATAGAGACGGGGCCACAAAGAGATGGGGGCACAAAGAGACGGGGGCACAATGAGAGGGACACATAGAAACGGGGGCACAAAGAGACGGGGGCACAAAGAGACGGGGGCACAATGAAAGGGGACACATAGAGACGGGGGCACAAAGAGACGGGGGCACAATGAGGGGGACACATAGAGACGGGGGCACAAAGAGACGGGGGCACAAAGAGACGGGGGCACAAAGAGACGGGGGCACAAAGAGACGGGGGCACAAAGAGACGGGGGCACAATGAGAGGGATACGTAGAGACGGGGGCACAATGAGGGGGACACATAGAGACGGGGGCACAAAGAGACGGGGGCACAAAGAGACGGGGACACAAAGAGACGGGGGCACAAAGAGACGGGGGCACAAAGAGACGGGGGCACAAAGAGACGGGGGCACAAAGAGACGGGGGCACAATGAGGGGGACACATAGAGACGGGGGCATAATGAGGGGGACACATAGAGACGGGGGCACAATGAGAGGGACACATAGAGACGGGGGCATAATAAGGGGGACACATAGAGACGGGGGCATAATAAGAGGGGACACATAGAGACGGGGGCATAATGAGGGGGACACATAGAGACGGGGGCATAATGAGGGGGACACATAGAGACGGGGGCACAATGAGGGGGACACATAGAGACGGGGGCACAATGAGGGGGACACATAGAGACGGGGGCACAATGAGGGGGACACATAGAGACGGGGGCATAATAAGGGGGACACATAGAGACGGGGGCACAATAAGGGGGACACATAGAGACGGGGGCACAATGAGGGGGACACATAGAGACGGGGGCACAATGAGGGGGACACATAGAGACGGGGGCACAATGATGGGGACACATAGAGACGGGGGCATAATGAGGGGGACACATAGGGACGGGGGCATAATGAGGGGGACACATAGGGACGGGAGCATAATGAGGGGGACACATAGGGACGGGAGCATAATGAGGGGGACACATAGAGACGGGGGCATAATGAGGGGGACACATAGAGGGGCATAATGAGGGGGACACATAGAGACGGGGGCATAATGAGGGGGACACATAGGGACGGGAGCATAATGAGGGGGACACATAGGGACGGGAGCATAATGAGGGGGACACATAAAGACGGGGCATAATGAGGGGGACACATAGAGACGGGGGCATAATGAGGGGGACACATAGAGACGGGGGCATAATGAGGGGGACACATAGAGACGGGGGCATAATGAGGGGGACACATAGAGACGGGGGAATAATGAGGGTGACACATAGAGACGGGGGCATAATGAGGGTGACACATAGAGACGGGGGCATAATGAGGGTGACACATAGAGACGGGGGAATAATGAGGGTGACACATAGAGACGGGGGCATAATGAGGGTGACACATAGAGACGGGGGCATAATGAGGGTGACACATAGAGACGGGGGCATAATGAGGGGGACACATAGAGACGGGGGCTTAATGAGGGTGACACATACAGACGGGGGCACAATGAGGGTGACACATACAGACGGGGGCATAATGAGGGTGACACATAGAGACGGGGGAATAATAAGGGGGACACATAGGGACGGGGGCACAATGAGGGTGACACATAGAGACGAGGGCATAATGATGGTGACACATAGAGACGGGGGCATAATGAGGTGACACATAGAGACGAGGGCATAATAAGGGGGACACATAGAGACGGGGGCACATCCAACCGAGCCCAACTAGTTTGACTTCAAGCCAAACTTTCTCGTTAGCTCTGCCTTTTCTCGAGTAATAACAGAACTTGAAATAATTGTTATGGGCCCAGTGGTCCATGCATAAATCAGGGGGAATCTTTGGTCTGTGTAGTGATGCCATTAACGTCATCTTTAGCCTAGTTCGAATAACTGTTTATTTATGGTCTGCTCATATAATACGTTAATGATATAGATTTATTTGTTTGGGTAACGTATAATTTTTGCACGTGTGTGGTTCTGTATGGAACGCGCATAATGCACGAAGAAGAAAACACTCAGTATGGATATTAAAAAGGAAGAACTATCTGCTTTTCTCAAGTAGATAGAACTTTAAAAAAGGAAAGGATCTGGGTCCTTGGTTTCCGGAAATCCCTCTCTACCCCAAGGGTGAAAAGTAAGAAAATGACTCGATTTTTGTCTGAATAAGCACTAAATTGCAAAATGCTCCCCCAAAAGGCTTTGCCTATGCAGCCCCCTGGACCCCCGGTGGACCCCTACGAAATATTTGGTCCGCCCCTGAAGGATAATGCGAAATACAAAAGGAAGAAAAGAAGACGATGTGCTGAGGAAAGGGTAAAACAAATTTAAAAAACGATTTTTATGATAAAACCCATAAGATTCATTGAATATTTAAAATATAAAAATTTTGAAGAATGTGTAAAGAAAATAAACAAAAAGTGTGTAGGGAAAATAACACATGGGGTAACTTAAAAGTGAAATTTAAAAATAATAATACCAATCACAAAAAAACCCAGCATGATATAAAAAGGCACAGACCTTTTGCAGTAAGAGGAGGTCGGGGTAGATACGAAAGGATCTTCAGTCTTCCGGAAAACGGAAGAATCAAAAGGAGGGGAAATTAGAAGATGACAATAAAATTAGAAACAGATGGCAGACCCATATAAACTGTCTCCCAGTTCATGATGAAACCGTCCATAAGGGTCTCTGACCGATTTGACGCTAATCTCGTCATCATCATCATGAAATGCAGGGAAGATAATTTTCAACTCTTGGGTCATTGTGGGTTTTCTGTGTTAAAAATCCTGTATCACCCAAACATTTAGTATGTTTCCCAAAAATATCACTGTATGATAATGTTCACTGTATTAACTTAGTGTCTGTGTCAGTATGGCAACACCCAGCATTTAGCATGTTTCCCAAAAATATCACTGTATGATAATGTTCTCTGTATTAACTTAGTGTCTGTATCAGTATGGCAACACCCAGCATTTAGTATGTTTCCCAAAAATATCACTGTATGATAATGTTCACTGTACTAACTTTGTTTGAAATCCATACATTATCTTTGAAATAATCAGTGTCTTTTTAATATTCAAATTTGATTCACTGGGTTTACGTTGATATGGCTTGCCGTTCTTTGAATCAAACATCATGGTACAAGGAACCATTGTACCAAGGTTTGCTACAATCGGTCCAGTGGTTTTAGGCGCTGTGATATGGAACATATTTTGATCACACACATATCATACATACATGCATACATACATACATACATACATACATACATACATACTACATACATACATACATACATACATACATACATACATACATACATACATACATACATACATACATACATACATACATACATACATACATACATACATGCATGCATACATACATACATATACGGACAGACAGAGAAACAAACGCACAGCCCTCGTTCCCATTCCAACGTACTCTTGTTCTTTTTTTTATCTTACAGATAAAATAACATACACGGAAACAACAAAAAAGATGCCATTTAATAAATGATGCGAGAAAGGTAGCAAGGCAACGCGGAAAGGTCAACATTATTGTGTGTGTGCGTGTGTGGGTTTTCGTTTGCTTGTTGTTTTTTCTTTTCGTTTGTATTAGTCTTGGTCTTATTTCTTTTTAGACAATGTTCTCTCTCTCCCTCTCTCTCTCTCTCTCTCTCTCTCTCTCTCTCTCTCTCTCTCTCTCTCTCTCTCTCTCTCTCTCTCTCTCTCTCTCTCTCTCTCTCTCTCTCTCTCTCTCTCTCTCTCTCATCTCTCTCTCTCTCTCTCTCTCTCTCTCTCTCTCTCTCTCTCTCTCTCTCTCTCTCTCATCTCTCTCTCTCTCTCTCTCTCTCTCTCTCTCTCTCTCTCTCTCTCTTGTTTGTAGATTGTAGTTTATTTGTGTTGTTGCTTATCGTTTAATTGTTGTTTGTCCGAGGATCTGATGAAAAAAGCCATATTTTGTGCTTATTTAGTTATCCTCAATTCGAGTTTCTCTCCCGCCAGATGTGTGTTGGGTTTCCTAGGAATAGCTGAAGGAATATGCTGAAGATGCGAGAATAAAGTCTTGTATGAAGCGCATCTGAAGATCACTTGCACATACAATGAGAGCAGTTGCATGAATACGTCAGTATATCACGTGTTGCATGTTTACGTCAGTATATCACGTGTTGCATGTTCATGTCAGTATATCACGTGTTCATGTTCATGTCAGTATATCACGTGTTGCATGCTTACGTCAGTATATCACGTGTTGCATGCTTACGTCAGTATATCACGTGTTGCATGTTTACGTCAGTATATCACGTGTTGCATGCTTACGTCAGTATATCACGTGTTGCATGTTTACGTCAATATATCACGTGTTGCATGCTTACGTCAGTATATCACGTGTTGCATGTTTACGTCAGTATATCACGTGTTCATGTTCATGTCCATTTCTTAGATAGTCCGATGAGTGTGTAGCTCAAGAGTGTAAGAGATAGTGCTTCTGAAAGAGAGGAGGGGGGGGGGGGGGGGGGGAGGGAGAGAGAGAGAGAATACGAATACGAATGTTTTATTGAGGGTAAAATGGATAAGTTACAATAGCTTCTTTGCATCGTGCCCTCTCTCGCACACACTCACACCATGCGTCAAGCGAAGAACATTTGAGAGAGAGAGAGAGAGAGAGAGAGAGAGAGAGAGAGAGAGAGAGAGAGAGAGAGAGAGAGAGAGAGAGAGAGAGAGAGAGAGAGAGAGAGAGAGAGAGAGAGAGAGAGCGAGCGAGAGAGAGAGAGAGAGAGAGAGAGAGAGAGAGAGAGAGAGAGAGGGAGGGGGGGAGACAGACAGACAGACAGACAGACAGAGATGGCCGCAGACAGAGACAGACACACAGACAGAGATGGCCGCAGACAGAGACAGAGACAGACACACAGACAGAGATAGCCGCAGACAGAGACAGACAGACAGACAGACAGACAGAGATGGCCGAAGACAGAGACAGACAGACAGACAGAGATGGTCGCAGACAGAGACAGACAGACAGCCAGAGATAGCCGCAGACAGAGACAGACAGCCAGACAGACAGAGATGGCCGCAGACAGAGACAGACACACAGACAGAGATGGCCACAGACAGAGACAGACACACAGACAGAGATGGCCGCAGACAGAGACAGACACACAGACAGAGATAGCCGCAGACAGAGACACACAGACAGACAGAGATAGCCGCAGACAGAGACAGACAGCCAGACAGACAGAGATGGCCGCAGACAGAGACAGACACACAGACAGAGATGGCCACAGACAGAGACAGACACACAGACAGAGATGGCCGCAGACAGAGACAGACACACAGACAGAGATAGCCGCAGACAGAGACAGACAGACAGCCAGAGATAGCCGCAGACAGAGACAGACAGACAGACAGACAGAGATGGCCGCAGACAGAGACAGACACACAGACAGAGATGGCCGCAGACAGAGACAGACACACAGACAGAGATAGCCGCAGACAGAGACACACAGACAGACAGAGATAGCCGCAGACAGAGACAGACACACAGACAGAGATAGCCGCAGACAGAGACAGACACAGAGACAGAGATAGCCGCAGACAGAGACAGAGACAGACAGAGAGACAGAGATAGCCGCAGACAGAGACAGACACACAGACAGAGATAGCCGCAGAGATAGGCGCAGACAGAGACAGACAGACAGACAGAGATAGCCGCAGACAGAGACAGACAGACACACAGACAGAGATAGCCGCAGACAGAGACAGACGCACAGACAGAGATAGCCGCAGAGATAGGCGCAGACAGAGACAGACACACAGACAGAGATAGCCGTAGACAGAGACAGACACACAGACAGAGATAGCCGCAGACAGAGACAGACGCACAGACAGAGATAGCCGCAGAGATAGGCGCAGACAGAGACAGACAGACAGACAGACAGAGATAGCCGCAGACAGACAGACAGACAGAGATAGCCGTAGACATAGACAACACAATAAAGACACACACGAGGACGATAACATCAGTTCACTCTTAAACGTTCGATATAACTCGAAGCGTTCACTGACTGATATTTCTGTCGATCATTGAGCTTTATAGTCTTGAATTAACCTCGTTCTCAATTCAAGTGGTCACTTTTGCCTAGGCATTTCCCACCCGTTGATTTCCCCAAACTTCTTGAAACCCGTAGAATGAAAGAAATAGAAGATGCCCAAGTGGTTTTTTTATTATTTCTATTGTGATAAAATTTTGCATGCTTTAATGGGGATTCATTTGTAAAATATTCAACCAATATTTAATACAGTTTAAGTGAAAATTAACACGCAATTGAAGCCTGCCTAGTTCTCCATACACCATTGCATTTGGAGTTCTAATACTTACATTCAAAAATATTTGTAATGCAAAGAGATGTTATACGTTCTACAATGTCAAGATTACCAGTTATCCCCCAAAGTTCTACCCCATAACTAAGAATTGGCTGAATTTGTGCGTCAAAAAGTTTAAAGAATACTGCTGGAGATTTCTCACCTATTGACAGCTTACAAATATTAATAACCCCTCTTTTAGCTTTGTTAGACATCTCATGCAGACTGTGTGAAAAGGAGAATCTGGTGGACATAATGACTCCCAAGTATTTGTATATGTTGATGTCTGTGCGAAAAAACATTGTTCTTGCTGAGTAATATGTCCACCATTTCTAAAAAGTTTGATTTATCCAAATTGACTATCAATCCAAGATCTTTAGCAAACCAATGACAGAATCAGATAGAAGGATGATGTCATCAGCAAACATAAGAATAAACATTTCAAGATAATCTGGGGAAAGTTGAACACCATGTCTTCCTTTCTTTCTTATTTCAGTTGCTAATTCATTTTAAAAAAAGGGAGAACAGAACAGGACTACAAACTTCGCCTTATTTTAGACCTAATGGACACATAAAGAGAGAGAGAGAGAGAGAGAGAGAGAGAGAGAGAGAGAGAGAGAGAGAGAGAGAGAGAGAGAGAGAGAGAGAGAGAGAGAGAGAGAGAGAGAGACAGACAGACAGACAGACAGACACAGACACAGAGAGAGACAGACAGAGACAGAGAGAGGGGGGCAGACAGACAGAGAGATAGACAGACAGAGAGATAGAGTGGAGGGGTGAAGGAGACGAAAGTGGGGGAGACAGACGGACAAACAAAAGCAAAGAAAAAGGCAGCGATAATGAAAAAACCCCACGTGGACTTGGAAATCCATAGAGAATATGAGGGAGACAGACAGGCAGATATGCAGACAAGCAGGCTACAGAGATAGAGACAAATACAGAGAAAGAGAGACAGACAGTCAGAAAAACAGAAAGCCACACACACAGACAGGCAGATAGGCAAACGTAAAAAAAAAGGCTTCTGGCAAGAACCAAACCACTTCAAGATAATCTGTGTTTACCCAAACACCAAAACATACAAACATCTCCAGCCAACTTCCATGCCGTAATCGCTACAACTAAGTCATGAAAGCTTTTAAGAAAATTGGCTCAAAGTGACATTAACATTTTAGCATTAACGTTAGCTCTCACCCCACCAATCAAGAACACGCCAGACAAAAACATAACGACAACTGACAGTGTCAACCTCTGCTAGACGGCCACGTCCATTTTACTTCGTGTTAGCCCTAGTACAATTGGCCATACAGCGCAGGAGTAAACAATAATAAAAAACAAAACATCGAATTTGTATGGCTCCGATGTTGTCTTTGTTTGCACAAGGAAAGGATTAATCAATCAAATCAAGTCTGGGGGGAGGGGGCATGTAAGTCAGTGTGTGTGTGTGTGTGTGTGTGTGTGTGTGTGTGTGTGTGTGTGTGTGTGTGTGTGTGTGTGTGTGTGTGTGTGTGTGTGTGTGTGTGTGTGTGTGTGTGTGTGTGTGTAAATCTCTGTGCGTATGTGTGTGTGTGCTCTTTTGATCTACTGATGTGGGTAGCCGGGGGGAGCGGCAGCGCAGAGAGAGTGAGTGAGTGTGGGAGAAGGAGAGACAGAGATAGACAGTAAATAGACATAAAGAGATAGACAGTAAAGAGACAGAAAGAGATGAAAGAGATGGAGTAGATCAAATACTAGGCAAAATATTGAGTGAGACAGGGGGGTTGGGGGTGACGGGGTGAAAACAGAGGTCACAAAATAGAGCATAAGCATAACATGTTCTAAATTTTTACATGTTACCAAAGGGATTCTTTTTTAATTCTATTTATAATTTTACCCTTTCGATGTGGCTATTTTTTGCAACTTTTTTTTTATCAATGAGGACAGTGATTGAGGAAGCAGTTCGCTGCCGAATTTAGAACCTTGTTTCTTCAAATAACAGGCTACAGTTCGGTTGGTGGGTTGGGTGCTGTTGCGGTACAAATTGTCACCCCGGTACAAATTGTCACCCGGGTGACAATTTGTACTGGGTGACCTTGGCGGTACAAATTGTCACCCAGGTACAAGTTGTCACCTGGGGTGACAATTTGTTCCGGAACGTCACATTAGTGTCCTGTGCGGAACAAATTGTCACCCCATGTTAAGACCTTGTACGTCACTCGTTCTTCATATTATTATTTTGTTGTTGTTGCTTTGGGCTGCCATTCATTGGAGAGGGACAAGCAAGGAGAAAATACAGAGAGAGAGAGAGAGAGAGAGAGAGAGAGAGAGAGAGAGAGAGAGAGAGAGAGAGAGAGAGAGAGAGAGAGAGAGAGAGAGAGAGAGAGGAGCGAGCTTAATATTCACGATCAATATCACTCAGAGGATGCAATGGGAGACTAAAGCTGCCGCGACGAATAGCTGCCGCGGGGAATAGCTGCCGCGAAGCGAAACGAGCGGGGCTAAGCTGCTAGTGATATATTAAATCTAAAGCGTGCAACTGGTTCCTTATATTTCTAGGTACATAAAAGCAAACGGTTTTGAGAAAACGCATACAAAAAACGCATGCAAAAAGAACAATGCACAGACGGACAGATGTAGGGTCGACACACGGAATAAAACAAAAACTATTGTTTGATAGATAACCCTCTTGAACCAACTTGTATACCAAATATCACGGAGATACTGCCAAGTATTTTGAAGAAAAGGTAGATTGCTCCCCATGAAAAGTATGGCTTAATAAAAGAGATACACGCAAGCACTTATAGGCATCTGAAAACAAAATTTAATTGAAATACTCAAAAAGGTTGCTGACAAAACGCATACAAACGGACCAACGCACGGATCGAAAGACGCACGGACAATTGTTTATCAAATTTCTTTTGAATCGATTGAATGGTTCACGAGATATTGCCAATTAAGTGTTAGACTACTCCCTAGATAAGCATGGCATAACATAACTAATATGTGCAATCGACCGTGTGTATCTGTATACAAAGTTTGATGGGAAAAACTCCAAGCAGTTTCAGACAAAACGCCTTCAGAAAAACGGACGGATGGACGGACAGACGGACAATCCAAAGACAGTAGTTCCGCAGCATCGCCCTGGAACTATTAAAAAAATATAACCTCTGTTGCAAATTTTACATTTTAAAATACGCAAAAATACATGATAATTATGTTTTAAGCTAAACAAAGTATTTTTGTTTCAATACTTACTTGTTCTAATACTTCATTAAATGACCGTTTTGACTGTCACAATATTTAGAAAGTTTTGCAATTGTATGCAACATTTCAAACAAATGTGTTTCTTTTTAGTTTTTTAAAATGGCATTTCGCTAACATTTTGACGCAAGAGATTTTCTGTGTGCTAATTAGTGTATAAGGAGTTCAAATTATTTTTTTTTTATATGGTTGACTAGTAGTCAGTGTCACTGACCAGTGGTCACTTTGGCCTATTTTCACTGTTTGACTGCAAATTACTGTATTAGGAGTTCAAATGAACAAATTATGATGTCGTTGACCAGTGGTCAGTGTCACTGACCAGTGATCACTTTGGCCCTTTTTTTTTAATGTGGTTGACGATTGGTCAGTGTGACTGACCACTGGTCAGCCACATCAAACCTCGTGATTATGAATGAAGTCTTTCAAACATACGTTTCAAAAAGTTAAATCGTTATACATGAAATACGTGGAGCAGCAGTAACAAAGACAACAAAAGCAGCCAAAAAACCGATCTTCATCTTCAAGCTCTATCACTAACAAAAATTAAATTCCATCACTAAAAAAATGTTGACTTTACAAATGGATATTGTTTGAAAGTTAAAGTTCTTTCTCAACTGTGTGTGTGTGTGTGTGTGTGTGTGTGTGTGTGTGTGTGTGTGTGTGTGTGTGTGTGTGTGTGTGTGTGTGTGTGTGTGTGTGTGTGTGTGTGTGTGTGTGTGTGTGTGTGTGTGTGTGTGTGTGTGTGTGTGTGTGTGTGTGTGTGTGTGTGTGTGTGTGTGTGTGTGTGTGTGTGTGTGTGTGTGTGTGTGTGGTGTGTGTGTGTGTGTGTGTGTGTGTGTGTGTGTGTGTGTGTGTGTGTGTGTGTGTGTGTGTGTGTGTGTGTGTGTGTGTGTGTGTGTGTGTGTGTGTGTGTGTGTGTGTGTGTGTGTGTGTGTGTGTGTGTGTGTGTGTGTGTGTGTGTGTGTGTGTGTGTGTGTGTGTGTGTGTGTGTGTGTGTGTGTGTGTGTGTGTGTGTGTGTGTGTGTGTGTGTGTGTGTGTGTGTGTGTGTGTGTGTGTGTGTGTGTGTGTGTGTGTGTGTGTGTGTGTGTGTGTGTGTGTGTGTGTGTGTGTGTGTGTGTGTGTGTGTGTGTGTGTGTGTGTGTGTGTGTGTGTGTGTGTGTGTGTGTGTGTGTGTGTGTGTGTGTGTGTGTGTGTGTGTGTGTGTGTGTGTGTGTGTGTGTGTGTGTGTGTGTGTGTGTGTGTGTGTGTGTGTGTGTGTGTGTGTGTGTGTGTGTGTGTGTGTGTGTGTGTGTGTGTGTGTGTGTGTGTGTGTGTGTGTGTGTGTGTGTGTGTGTGTGTGTGTGTGTGTGTGTGTGTGTGTGTGTGTGTGTGTGTGTGTGTGTGTGTGTGTGTGTGTGTGTGTGTGTGTGTGTGTGTGTGTGTGTGTGTGTGTGTGTGTGTGTGTGTGTGTGTGTGTGTGTGTGTGTGTGTGTGTGTGTGTGTGTGTGTGTGTGTGTGTGTGTGTGTGTGTGTGTGTGTGTGTGTGTGGTGTGTGTGTGTGTGTGTGTGTGTGTGTGTGTGTGTGTGTGTGTGTGTGTGTTGTGTGTGTGTGTGTGTGTGTGTGTGTGTGTGTGTGTGTGTGTGTGTGTGTGTGTGTGTGTGTGTGTGTGTGTGTGTGTGTGTGTGTGTGTGTGTGTGTGTGTGTGTGTGTGTGTGTGTGTGTGTGTGTGTGTGTGTGTGTGTGTGTGTGTGTGTGTGTGTGTGTGTGTGTGTGTGTGTGTGTGTGTGTGTGTGTGTGTGTGTGTGTGTGTGTGTGTGTGTGTGTGTGTGTGTGTGTGTGTGTGTGTGTGTGTGTGTGTGTGTGTGTGTGTGTGTGTGTGTGTGTGTGTGTGTGTGTGTGTGTGTGTGTGTGTGTGTGTGTGTGTGTGTGTGTGTGTGTGTGTGTGTGTGTGTGTGTGTGTGTGTGTGTGTGTGTGTGTGTGTGTGTGTGTGTGTGTGTGTGTGTGTGTGTGTGTGTGTGTGTGTGTGTGTGTGTGTGTGTGTGTGTGTGTGTGTGTGTGTGTGTGTGTGTGTGTGTGTGTGTGTGTGTGTGTGTGTGTGTGTGTGTGTGTGTGTGTGTGTGTGTGTGTGTGTGTGTGTGTGTGTGTGTGTGTGTGTGTGTGTGTGTGTGTGTGTGTGTGTGTGTGTGTGTGTGTGTGTGTGTGTGTGTGTGTGTGTGTGTGTGTCAGAAAACGATATGCAGACAGGCAAACGGATACATGAAGAGGAAGAGACATGGAGACAGCAAAAAATCCGAAATGGGATAAGAAAAAGAATAAGATAGAAAAAAGAGAAACACAGGAAATGACAGGAATGACAGAGAGTGCATAAAAGATAAAGAGATTTTTTTTAAAAGAACAGAGAGAGTAAGAAAGACGGTAGAGAGTGATGGTGTGAAAGGAACAACGTAAAAGAGATAAAATGATATTAATAAGAATATAAAGAATATAAACAATATATTAGAGTACAAGAAAGAAAGTAAGCGAAAGTTAAAAGAAAACAACATTCAAACAAAACCGAAATACACGCATACGAGAGCATACAATGATCTGAACTTTATACGCTCACAGTAATCAAAGCAATTAAAGTTTTTACTAGTTTCTTTTATGTGTACATGGCTTTTTTTCTTCTTAAAAACCCTTTTATTTCAGATACAATATTCGTGTTTTATGTTTCACCTCCATTGTTCATTGAAATCCACTTGTCGAGTTCATACAAGCCTCAAAAGACGTTCTTGATCAACTTCTAATAGAAAGTTAGTTTTATCAGCATATTGTAAAAGCTTTTGCTCAACATTGTTATTCTTTATGTTAGACAGAAAGAAAAAATAACAGAGATCGGCAAAGAACAAAAACAGACGTTGTTAAGTTCGGCACAGCCAACTGGATAGCGCGATTGCTGAAAATATATCACACGCCTCGACAATTTGGCAAATAACAAACGGGAGTGTATTGTTGTGTGGAAGGGTGTATTGTTGTGTGGAAAGGGAATGTATTGTTGTGTGGAAGGGGAATGCATTGTTGTGTGGAAGGGGAGTGTATTGTTGTGTGGAAGGGGAATGTTTTGTTGTATGGAAGGGGAGTGTATTGTTGTGTGGAAGGGGAGTGTATTGTTGTGTGGAAGGGGAGTGCATTGTTGTGTGGAAGGGGAGTGCATTGTTGTATGAAAAGGGTGTTGTGTGGAATGGGAGTGTATTGTTGTATGGAAGGGGTGTATTGTTGCATGGGAGTGCATTGTTGTGTGGAAGGGGAGTGTATTGTTGTATGGAAGGGGAGTGTATTGTTGTATAGAAGATGGGTGTATTTTTGCATTCTTATGTTTTTTAGTCGGCTCGTCTGAATCTTCCTAAGCCTTGTTCATTGTGGGTATGTGAATCATGTATGTGAATACTGTTTATGCAAAAATGCTTTATATAGTTATTATGTTTTAACACGCAAGATTTAACTATCTCCGAATCTGTAGTTTATTGTAAATTTGTAAATCATGTTATCTTACGTTTTCATGTGTGCCATTACGAAGTGTATATTATATGCCTGTACTAAAAGTAAGTAAGTTTTAATCTGTTGATATCTTATGAATGAGTTGTCGGCTGTGGTATTTTCTTATCAAGTGCTATTTGTTGTTTTCTGATTTTACTTCATGTTTTATGTTCTATTTATAACTCAATTTGCAAAGCGCATAGAGCATGCTCATAGTGTACCCACACTATGCTAGCACTATAGCAAATAAAATTATTATTATTATTATTATTATTATGGAAGGGGAGTGTATTGTTGTGTGGAAGGGGAGTGTATTGCAACTTGAACAAAGGCTTCGGCTTTTATAGTGCGTGTGTTGCGTTGTGTCGCGTCGTATTGTATTGTACTGTATTGTATCGCATTGTATTGTATTGTATTGTATTGTATTGTATTGTACTATATTGCATTGTACTATATTGTATTGTACTGTATTGCATTGTATTGTACTGAATTGCATTGTATTGTATTGCATTGCATTGCATTGTATTATATTGTATTGTATTGTACTGTATTGCAATGTATTGTGTTGTATTGTATTTATTGCGTTATATTGTATTGCATTGCATTGTACTGTATTATGTTGTACTGTACTGTATTGTATTGTATTGTATTGTATTGTATTGTATTGTATCGCATTGTATTGTATTGTATTGTATTGTATTGTATTGTATTGTATTGTATTGTATTGTATTGTATTGTATTGTATTGTATTGTATTGTATTGTATTGTATTGTATTGTATTGTATTGTATTGTATTGTATTGTATTGTATTGTATTGTATTGTGTTGTATTGTATTGTATTGTATTGTACTGTACTGTATTGTACTGTACTGTACTGTACTGTATTGTATTGTATATATTGTGTTGTATTGTACTGCATTGTACTGTATTGTGTTGTACTGTATTGTACTGTATTGTACTGTACTGTACTGTATTGTATTGCATTGTATTGTATTGTATTGTATTGCATAGCATTGTATTGTATTGTACTGTATTGCATTGCATTGTCTCTGCTGGAGGGTGGTGGCTCAGTTTCTTGATCTGTGATACCTGGGCAATCCAACATTCTATTCAATTATGTTCTATTCTATTCTATTCTGTTCTATTCGATTCCACGCCATTCTATTCTGGTCTGTTCGATTCTATTCTGTTCTATTCTATTCTATTCTGTTCTGTTCGATTCTATTCTATTCTATTCCATTCTATTCTGTTCTGTTCTATTTCATTCTATTCTGTTCTGTTCGATTCTATTCTATTCTATTCCATTCTATTCTGTTCTGTTCTATTCTATTCCATTCTATTCTATTCTATTCTATGGCTGGGGGCTCAGTGACTTAATCTGTGATACATGGGTGGCACTGTATTCTATTCCATTCTATTCTATTCTATTCTATTCTATTCCATTCTATTCTAATCTATTCTATTCTAATCTATTCTATTCTATTCTATTCTATTCCATTTTATTCTATTCTATTCTATTCTATTCTATTCTGTTCTGTTCTGTTCTATTCTATTCTATTCTATTCTATTCTATTCTATTCTATTCTATTCTATTCCATTCTATTCTATTCTATTCCATGGCAGGTGGCTGGTGGCTGGTGGCTCAGTGACCTGCTGTGTGATGCCTGGGTGGCCTCTGACGTCATGGCATGTACGGCCTCCATCTTGAATCTGACCGCCATCAGCGTGGACAGGTAATTATCGTCATCGTCGAAAATGTCCATAAATTAACTATCACGTTCA
>CM065709.1:16424845-16447345 GCA_017654935.2 Phymorhynchus buccinoides | reverse complement strand
CGACGACGAAGACGACAGCAACGCCAACATCCGCACCCCACCCACACCCGACCACGCCACCCAGCTCCTCGCCACCCACCCCCACGGCACACCCATCCACGACGGCGATTTAGGCGCTGAACTGATCGCCAACCCCGGCGCGCGTGCCGCCGAACAGCGGGAAGGTAAAACCGCCACGGCTTCCGGAGGTTCCGGCGATTCCGGCAAATCCCAGGAAGCCGAGACGCCCTTCACGTCGCCGGGCACAGGAAGGAGGGGGAAGAAGGGAAAGTCGAAAAACAATTGTGGGGGGCCGGGAGGGGGAGGCCCTGCAGGGGGAGGGGGTGATGGGTCGTCAACGACGTCCTCCCGACAAAAGAAGGGCGTGACGAAGTTCAACTTCCACATGAGGACCAGCCGGAAGCGGAAGGAGAAATCTTCGTCGAGGAGGGAGAAGAAGGCCACCAAGACCCTGGCCATTGTGCTGGGTAAGTTGTTCCGTGATTATTCTCTATGTTACAGTGTTTTGTTCAGTGATTATTCTCTATGTAATGTGCTCAGTCACAGCCTCAATTACAGTGTTTTGTTCTGTGATTATTCTCTATGTAATGTGCTCAGTCACAGCCTCAATTACAGTGTTTTGTTCTGTGATTATTCTGTATGTAATGTGCTCAGTCACAACCTCAGTTATATTAGTGCTTTGTTCAGTGATTATTCTTTATGTAATGTGCTCAGTCACAGCCTGAATTACAGTGTTTTGACTGTGATTATTCTGTATGTAATGTGCTCAGTCACAGCCTCAATTACAGTGTTTTGTTCAGATATTATTCTTTATGTAATGTGCTCAGTCACAGCCTCAGTTATATTAGTGTTTTGTTCTGTGATTATTCTCTATGTAATGTGCTCAGTCACAACCTTAGTGACAGTATTTGTGCTGTATTTGAATTTTTACATTATATAAATATAATGTGCTCAGTTACAGTATGTGTGCAGGGTTTGTATGTTTACATTATATAAACATAATGTACTCAGCACATGTAACCTATTTCTCCGAATTTGCCGATTATTTCCGAAAATTCGAGTTGTTTTGTGGTGTCCTGCGTGAGTGAAAAAAAAATTAACTTTACACTTGTCTAGTTGTTGTCTATTGTAATCTAGTCGGGTGCGGACATGCCAGCAAAGGTCAGCTTTATGACCAGGTTTAGGCACCCTCGCGCCCTTTTTAAACCACGTTACACAAATAGGTAAGTGGTCGCTGCAGCCACAGTGTGGAGAACATATTTCAATAATATTTTCTTTTGTACTAGAATATACATGGTCAATTAATGTTTCGGATGAAGGGATAATGCGAGTAAAGTTTGATAGATATGATTCCATTTTTACAGAGATCAATATTAAAATCACCGAACAAAATAATTTCACAACCAGTTAACGAAACAGCTTCCATCATATCATTGTACTTGTCATACCAATCAATGCGTTCTGCTGGGTTTCTATATAAAAAGCCAATTGAAATGGGTTTACTCTTTTTTATATGAACTTCCAACCAGATTGATTGTTTTCAAAAGCGTTTACACGGTTACAATTAAGGGAGTGACTGAAATAAACAATTAGACCTGTTTGAAGTGGAAGAGAAGGGTCTAATCGAAAGTGATCATAATTGGCCATTGAAATGTCTGAGTCAGAGATATTACTGGAAAGTCTAGATTCTGCACAGCTAAATAAGTGAAATTGTTTCCCAGAATTATAAAGAATAGAGGAAAGCTCCTCATGTTTACTAAGTACACGATTTACATTTCAGAATCCTATTGTAAGACCCTCCTGCGAAGGCCAAGTATTTACAGTAAACATTTTATGTGAGGACATCTTAGTCAAGCAATCAATCAATCAAATGACATGAATATACACAATCATTTACAGCAACATGTGAAGCTATATAAACAACAATAGTGAAAGCTATATCAACAACTCAATTACAAGAACAAACCCAGTAAATGGTTTATACTACAACAGTGAAGCTATATCAACAATACAATTACAAGAACAAACCCAGTAAATGGTTTATACTACAACAGTGAAGCTATATCAACAACACAATTACAAGAACAAACCCAGTAAATGGTTTATACTACAACAGTGAAGCTATATCAACAATAATTACAAGAACAAACCCAGTAAATGGTTTATACTACAACAGTGAAGCAATCAACAACACAATTACAAGAACAAACCCAGTAAATGGTTTATACTACAACAGTGAAGCTATATCAACAACACAATTACAAGAACAAACCCAGTAAATGGTTTATACTACAACAGTGAAGCTATATCAACAACACAATTACAAGAACAAACCCAGTAAATGGTTTATACTACAACAGTGAAGCTATATCAACAACACAATTACAAGAACAAACCCAGTAAATGGTTTATACTACAACAGTGAAGCTATATCAACAACACAATTACAAGAACAAACCCAGTAAATGGTTTATACTACAACAGTGAAGCTATATCAACAACACAATTACAAGAACAAACCCAGTAAATGGTTTATACTACAACAGTGAAGCTATATCAACAACACAATTACAAGAACAAACCCAGTAAATGGTTTATACTACAACAGTGAAGCTATATCAACAACACAATTACAAGAACAAACCCAGTAAATGGTTTATACTACAACAGTGAAGCTATATCAACAACACAATTACAAGAACAAACCCAGTAAATGGTTTATACTACAACAGTGAAGCTATATCAACAACACAATTACAAGAACAAACCCAGTAAATGGTTTATACTACAACAGTGAAGCTATATCAACAACACAATTACAAGAACAAACCCAGTAAATGGTTTATACTACAACAGTGAAGCTATATCAACAACACAATTACAAGAACAAACCCAGTAAATGGTTTATACTACAACAGTGAAGCTATATCAACAACACAATTACAAGAACAAACCCAGTAAATGGTTTATACTACAACAGTGAAGCTATATCAACAACACAATTACAAGAACAAACCCAGTAAATGGTTTATACTACAACAGTGAAGCTATATCAACAACACAATTACAAGAACAAACCCAGTAAATGGTTTATACTACAACAGTGAAGCTATATCAACAACACAATTACAAGAACAAACCCAGTAAATGGTTTATACTACAACAGTGAAGCTATATCAACAACACAATTACAAGAACAAACCCAGTAAATGGTTTATACTACAACAGTGAAGCTATATCAACAACACAATTACAAGAACAAACCCAGTAAATGGTTTATACTACAACAGTGAAGCTATATCAACAACTCAATTACAAGAACAAACCCAGTAAATGGTTTATACTACAACAGTGAAGCTATATCAACAACACAATTACAAGAACAAACCCAGTAAATGGTTTATACTACAACAGTGAAGCTATATCAACAACACAATTACAAGAACAAACCCAGTAAATGGTTTATACTACAACAGTGAAGCTATATCAACAACACAATTACAAGAACAAACCCAGTAAATGGTTTATACTACAACAGTGAAGCTATATCAACAACACAATTACAAGAACAAACCCAGTAAATGGTTTATACTACAACAGTGAAGCTATATCAACAACACAATTACAAGAACAAACCCAGTAAATGGTTTATACTACAACAGTGAAGCTATATCAACAACACAATTACAAGAACAAACCCAGTAAATGGTTTATACTACAACAGTGAAGCTATATCAACAACACAATTACAAGAACAAACCCAGTAAATGGTTTATACTACAACAGTGAAGCTATATCAACAACACAATTACAAGAACAAACCCAGTAAATGGTTTATACTACAACAGTGAAGCTATATCAACAACACAATTACAAGAACAAACCCAGTAAATGGTTTATACTACAACAGTGAAGCTATATCAACAACACAATTACAAGAACAAACCCAGTAAATGGTTTATACTACAACAGTGAAGCTATATCAACAACACAATTACAAGAACAAACCCAGTAAATGGTTTATACTACAACAGTGAAGCTATATCAACAACACAATTACAAGAACAAACCCAGTAAATGGTTTATACTACAACAGTGAAGCTATATCAACAACACAATTACAAGAACAAACCCAGTAAATGGTTTATACTACAACAGTGAAGCTATATCAACAACACAATTACAAGAACAAACCCAGTAAATGGTTTATACTACAACAGTGAAGCTATATCAACAACACAATTACAAGAACAAACCCAGTAAATGGTTTATACTACAACAGTGAAGCTATATCAACAACACAATTACAAGAACAAACCCAGTAAATGGTTTATACTACAACAGTGAAGCTATATCAACAACACAATTACAAGAACAAACCCAGTAAATGGTTTATACTACAACAGTGAAGCTATATCAACAACACAATTACAAGAACAAACCCAGTAAATGGTTTATACTACAACAGTGAAGCTATATCAACAACACAATTACAAGAACAAACCCAGTAAATGGTTTATACTACAACAGTGAAGCTATATCAACAACACAATTACAAGAACAAACCCAGTAAATGGTTTATACTACAACAGTGAAGCTATATCAACAACACAATTACAAGAACAAACCCAGTAAATGGTTTATACTACAACAGTGAAGCTATATCAACAACACAATTACAAGAACAAACCCAGTAAATGGTTTATACTACAACAGTGAAGCTATATCAACAACACAATTACAAGAACAAACCCAGTAAATGGTTTATACTACAACAGTGAAGCTATATCAACAACACAATTACAAGAACAAACCCAGTAAATGGTTTATACTACAACAGTGAAGCTATATCAACAACACAATTACAAGAACAAACCCAGTAAATGGTTTATACTACAACAGTGAAGCTATATCAACAACACAATTACAAGAACAAACCCAGTAAATGGTTTATACTACAACAGTGAAGCTATATCAACAACACAATTACAAGAACAAACCCAGTAAATGGTTTATACTACAACAGTGAAGCTATATCAACAACACAATTACAAGAACAAACCCAGTAAATGGTTTATACTACAACAGTGAAGCTATATCAACAACACAATTACAAGAACAAACCCAGTAAATGGTTTATACTACAACAGTGAAGCTATATCAACAACACAATTACAAGAACAAACCCAGTAAATGGTTTATACTACAACAGTGAAGCTATATCAACAACACAATTACAAGAACAAACCCAGTAAATGGTTTATACTACAACAGTGAAGCTATATCAACAACACAATTACAAGAACAAACCCAGTAAATGGTTTATACTACAACAGTGAAGCTATATCAACAACACAATTACAAGAACAAACCCAGTAAATGGTTTATACTACAACAGTGAAGCTATATCAACAACACAATTACAAGAACAAACCCAGTAAATGGTTTATACTACAACAGTGAAGCTATATCAACAACACAATTACAAGAACAAACCCAGTAAATGGTTTATACTACAACAGTGAAGCTATATCAACAACACAATTACAAGAACAAACCCAGTAAATGGTTTATACTACAACAGTGAAGCTATATCAACAACACAATTACAAGAACAAACCCAGTAAATGGTTTATACTACAACAGTGAAGCTATATCAACAACACAATTACAAGAACAAACCCAGTAAATGGTTTATACTACAACAGTGAAGCTATATCAACAACACAATTACAAGAACAAACCCAGTAAATGGTTTATACTACAACAGTGAAGCTATATCAACAACACAATTACAAGAACAAACCCAGTAAATGGTTTATACTACAACAGTGAAGCTATATCAACAACACAATTACAAGAACAAACCCAGTAAATGGTTTATACTACAACAGTGAAGCTATATCAACAACACAATTACAAGAACAAACCCAGTAAATGGTTTATACTACAACAGTGAAGCTATATCAACAACACAATTACAAGAACAAACCCAGTAAATGGTTTATACTACAACAGTGAAGCTATATCAACAACACAATTACAAGAACAAACCCAGTAAATGGTTTATACTACAACAGTGAAGCTATATCAACAACACAATTACAAGAACAAACCCAGTAAATGGTTTATACTACAACAGTGAAGCTATATCAACAACACAATTACAAGAACAAACCCAGTAAATGGTTTATACTACAACAGTGAAGCTATATCAACAACACAATTACAAGAACAAACCCAGTAAATGGTTTATACTACAACAGTGAAGCTATATCAACAACACAATTACAAGAACAAACCCAGTAAATGGTTTATACTACAACAGTGAAGCTATATCAACAATACAATTACAAGAACAAACCCAGTAAATGGTTTATACTACAACAGTGAAGCTATATCAACAACACAATTACAAGAACAAACCCAGTAAATGGTTTATACTACAACAGTGAAGCTATATCAACAACACAATTACAAGAACAAACCCAGTAAATGGTTTATACTACAACAGTGAAGCTATATCAACAACACAATTACAAGAACAAACCCAGTAAATGGTTTATACTACAACAGTGAAGCTATATCAACAACACAATTACAAGAACAAACCCAGTAAATGGTTTATACTACAACAGTGAAGCTATATCAACAACACAATTACAAGAACAAACCCAGTAAATGGTTTATACTACAACAGTGAAGCTATATCAACAACACAATTACAAGAACAAACCCACAACAGTGAAGCTATATCAACAACACAATTACAAGAACAAACCCAGGAAAAAGCAGAATCACGAAATTGGGAGGGGGGGGGGGGGGGTGAGGCGGGGTGATAAACCACACAACACTGATATGATAATAAAGCTAGGTTACAGTGTGAGACGTAAGTCAAGTTGTTTTTCAACTAATGCACAGCACAACACAATATCAAACACCAATATAAAATAACACTATATACACTTGCCATGGCATGAGGCTGTGTCAGACCAGTTGACAATAAGCTAGAACGCCAAGGCTACATCAAAATGCTATGCTCTGATTGTCTTAAGCCATGACAAGCTCCCAGCATAACATCATCAGTCTAAAATCCCCCGAAGACGGAGTGTGGCAGCCCACATGGCGGGGTAATCAAAAACAGTCACAGACGTAATGTTCTCATCCCTAGCTGGTGCATTTGTACTGTATTGTTCAAGTGCTCTGGCTGTTGGGATGATCCCTGGAGTCGTTAAGCCAGGGAACAAAAACAACTACACAGTCAAAAACAAAAAGCAGGATACCATTCACAACAACAGCAACAACAACAAAGGTCAAAGAGAGCTAGTTTCTAAATATTAGTGTCCCGATTTTACATCTTTTAGGATTATTCGGTGATTCCAGAATCATCTTTTCCCCCAAACAGTAGTCAGTCTATGACTACTATTATTGTTGCATAATGGGAAAATTGCACCAATTATTATGCAACAATAATAGTAGTCATAGACTGACTACTGTTTGGGGGAAAAGATGAAATCCAAATCAACCATTCAACGAAACAAAGCTTGCTGTCTAATCGATGTTCAGTGAAGACTAGCGTGTTGATTGATATTAGTAGCGTTAGCTACTCATAAAACATCTGTCTAGTGCAAACTTCCATCCAAAACGATAACTTAGGATATACATTATAGGCTAGGCCAATTGTATCCGTTTAGATGAAGCCGGTCTGGCGCGTGACGTCGCTATATCATCACACGGGGTTCGAGGGGCGATATGAGATAATGTGTTTGGTTTTCTGTTTTTACTGAGTTTTACGGCATTCAGCCGACGCATTTCGATTTCGGAGTTCATTTGGAAGAGGGTCTTTTTTTTTTGGGGGGGGGGGGGGGGGGGGGGGGGGCAATGGGCCAATAAAGCAGAAAGATAGTAGATGACAGAAAGCAAAGGGAAAAGGCAAGAGTCAAAAAGAAGTGACAGATTAGAGGAAGTTATGAGCTCAGAACTTCCAGAAGAACTGTTTATGCTAAAAACAAATAATCCCCCAGTATCCATCGGAATGACTCGTGGAGGGCGAAGCATCCACCCACTGCTGGGAAATCCAGATATCAACGATAGGTTTGAACAACAGTATGGGCTGCCTCTAAATGAAACACCACCTGGCGTCAACACACACACACACACACACACACACACACACACACACCATTATCCTCCAGCCCGCTTCAACAAAGCGTTCACAACGTTTTAGCACATCTTCCATCTTCCCACACAAAAAAAAGATTCAATTAAAATGTTTGCTGAATGTTGTTTGTTTTGTGTGTTGTTTTTACAGTCTATATCAAATATCTGTTTGTTTGTTTTTCTTTTCATTGTTGCTGTTGTTGTTGTTGTCGTTATTGTTAAATACAAACACAACAACAGAGACTAACACACCACGGCAAAACTTAAAAGAAAATGCATTCCTTCTTCAAACATTAATATCTTAAATCAAGAGATTAGTAATTGTCAGTGTCTTAAGACATTTAGCCGTTCTACATACGTTTTTGGCATGCAACATGCTGTTCTTGCAGTCCTAGTTTTAGACCCAAGCTTTTTGTAGTGGGGTTTTGTTTTGTTGTTGTTTGTGGGATTTTCTTATTTTTTAAAATACCACCAGTTCTGACAAGGTGTGTGTCTGTATTGGGAGACTTCCAAACAACTTCAGTCTGGTAAACAATTGAAATTGACAAGCACTTGGCCATCTCATCTGTGCGATTATGTGTGTGTCATAATTACACACATTAACACGAAATGCGAGAGAGAGAGAGAGAGAGAGAGAGAGAGAGAGAGAGAGAGAGAGAGAGAGAGAGAGAGAGAGAGAGAGAGAGAGAGAGAGGAGAGAGAGGTGGGGGGTGGAGGGGGACGAGTCAAAACATTTTTAGTATTCATTTTGATAGAGATGTATGGTGAGGATGCGTGGGCCAGTTTGTTAGAAATGTTTGTACGAATGGTGAGTGAAAAGCGCATTGAGTTGCTTTGCAAGATTATGCGCTATATAAGCATTATTAATTATTATTATTATTATTTATTTATTGAAGATGAGAAAAACATTTAAAACTACCATTTTCCAATCAAAAAGGAGGAAGGAAGAAGAAAGGAAACAAAGAAAAATCAACAATAGCAAGCCAACACAAATACAACGTTATTTACATCTATGTTCATATCAACAATAGCAAGCCAACACAAATACAACGTTATTTACATCTATATCCTGAGCTTCTCAACAAAAGCCCCTACCTGTCATGTTTTTACTTATTTTTCCTGTATTCAATTGAAAACGTTAGAAAAGTTATTGCATTAATTTTTCTCGTTAAATCCAAGATAAAACCAAAGTTAAAAGCATGGAACACTAAATACTCTTATAATGTTACTGTGGTAATCCTATATCATTTGCTAAAAGAACTAAAAGAATGCCCAATTAAAAAACAAAAAGTCTATTGCATTGAATGACAGTCAAATATTATCCTATCCACACACACACACACACACACACACACACACACACACACACACACACACACACACACACACACACACACACACACACACACACACACACACACACACACACACACACACACACACACACACACACACACACACACACACACACACACACACACACACACACACACACACACACACACACACACACACACACACACACACACACACACACACACACACACACACACACACACACACACACACACACACCACACACACACACACACACACACACACACACACACACACACACACACACACACACACACACACACACACACACACACACACACACACACACACACACACACACACACACCACACACACACACACACACACACACACACACACACACACACACACACACACACACACACACACACACACACACACACACACACACACACACACACACACACACACACACACACACACACACACACACACACACACACACACACACACACACACACACACACACACACACACACACACACACACACACACACACACACACACACACACACACACACACACACACACACACACACACACACACACACACACACACACACACACACACACACACACACACACACACACACACACACACACACACACACACACACACACACACACACACACACACACACACACACACACACACACACACACACACACACACACACACACACACACACACACCACACACACACACACACACACACACACACACACACACACACACACACACACACACACACACACACACACACACACACACACACACACACACACACACACACACACACACACACACACACACACACACACACACACACACACACACACACACACACACACACACACACACACACACACACACACACACACACACACACACACACACACACACACACACACACACACACACCACACACACACACACACACACACACACACACACACACACACACACACACACACACACACACACACACACACCACACACACACACACACACACACACACACACACACACACACACCCACACACACACACACACACACACACACACACACACACACCCACACACACACACACACACACACACACACACACACACACACACACACACACACACACACACACACACACACACACACACACACACACACACACACACACACACACACACACACACACACACACCACACACACACACACACACACACACACACACACACACACACACACACACACACACACACACACACACACACACACACACACACACACACACACACACACACACACACACACACACACACACACACACACACACACACACACACACACACACACACACACCACACACACACACACACACACACACACACACACACACACACACACACACCACACACACACACACACACACACACACACACACACACACACACACACACACACACACACACACACACACACACACACACACACACACACACACACACACACACACACACACACACACACACACACACACACACACACACACACACACACACACACACACACACACACACACACACACACACACACACACACACACACACACACACACACACACACACACACACACACACACACACACACACACACACACACACACACACACACACACACACACACACACACACACACACACACACACACACACACACACACACACACACACACACACACACACACACACACACACACACACACACACACACACACACACACACACACACACACACACACACACACACACACACACACACACACACACACACACACACACACACACACACACACACACACACACACACACACACACACACACACACACACACACACACACACACACACACACACACACACACACACACACACACACACACACACACACACACACACACACACACACACACACACACACAAGCCTAATCAGATACAGGCAGAACCGCAGTACTCATGAGCCTCGTTTTCGTTCACCTCATTATCCTCCAATAATCATCTATAACATCTGCATCCGATATCAGATGAAGGGCAGTGGACATTGTATTTACACATAATTCATTTAATTTCTCCCTTTCTTTCTTATTCTTTTTCTGGGTTTTTTTTTAAGGTGAAGTGCCTTTCTTCACATCAACATGATCACGGTCATCTGCATCCGATACCAGATCAAAGACGAGGCAAACTGTACAATCTGTTGTGCTAAACGTATATTCCATGGTTCCATGTAACCTGTTCTCTGTTTTTTTTGCAGGAGGTTTCCTGTTGTGCTGGGTGCCTTTCTTCACCATCAACATGATCACCGCCATCTGCATCCGGTACCAGATCCAGGACAGCCCAGCCTGCAACCTGGACAAGATGTTCTTTTCCTTCTCAGTGTGGCTGGGCTACATCAACTCCTTCCTCAACCCCGTCATCTACACCATCTTCAACCCGGAGTTCCGCAAAGCTTTCAAGAGAATCCTCACCGAGTCATGCGGCAAAGGCTCTGCTGGGGGCGGCGGTGGTGGCAGAAGATGAGACTGAATGACTCATTTAGTGGCACAGTTTGTTTGTGAAATGAGTGAGGGTGAAACTAAGCTGTTGTGTTGGATGGGGTGTTGTACGTTCTGGTGCCAGCAGAAAATCAGACTTAAAATGAAGCGTTGGTTAGGGTGGTACTGTTGTGTTAAATACATTTTCTGAGATTGATGTCTTACTGAATTGTTTTTCATAGAAAATATGCGGTGATGGCGCGGTGTTGCGGTGATGGCGCTGGCAGAAGATGGTGGTAGTTTTTTTAAATGTGAAAAACATTTTTCGTTGTTGCTTTTTTTCAGCACAAATGTGTTGGATGGGGTATTTTAAGTTCTGGTGGCAGTGGTTTCGTCAGCAGAAGATGAGACAAAAATGTTCAGGAATCATTTTTCGTGAAATACATTTTCTGTGGTTCAGGGGGTGCTTTATGTGTGTGTAAAAGGCATTTGGGGTGATTGGTGTTTCCCCTTTTTCAGGAGCACAGACGAAACGAACATAATTGTGTTTGATGGGCAAATTTAAAACACCAATCAGACGAGACTTAAAGGAAGTGCTAGGTCGTGTACAATATGTGATGGGTGTTCCCTAGTCTTCATGGAAGGTCTTTGATGAGAAACATGTTGGTTTCGTAAGTTCTGACCGTGCTAGCAGAAGATGAGACTAAAATGGAAATGGTAGTTAGGGAAATACTTTTTTTGTGTGAAAAGCATCTTTTATGGTTGCTGTGAATTGAGACTAAAATAATGGACCTATTTCATGTGGAAGGCATTTTGTGTGGTGGGTGTTTCCCTTTTTTCATGGAAGAAATTTGGTAATGGAAGATGAAATTGTTATATGGGGTATTTTAGTTCTGGGGCCGGTAGAATATGAGACTAAATGCGTAAGGGTAGTATTTTTGTGTGTAAAATGTTTTCATGTCATTGGCCTTCCCTATGCTTTATGGAAGATTGTGATGTCTGGAAATGAAACTAATTGTGCTAGAGGGGTATTGTTAAGCTCTGGGTGAAATTAAACTGATTGTGCTAGATGGGGTATTTTTAAGCTCTGGGTGGTACACTGAATGGAAGTTCTAGTTAGGCTGGTGCTTTGTTTTTGTGTGAACGGCTTTTTTGTGCTCGGTGTTTAAATTTTCCATTGAAGACCTTGGGTGAGCGAAGGGGAAAGGAATTAGCAGTGTTACAATTTTTATAAACCTTTTGTGTTTTTTTAATTTATTATTATTTTTTTCTTGGTTCTTGTTTATTTTATTTTTTGTCTTTATTTGAAATTAAAATATTTGGTGAGTGAGATGAATTTGAAGTTTTTGTTTGATTGGTTATTTGTTTCTTCAGTGACAGATTGCTGTTTTGTTGTGGGTGGGGTGGGGTTTTTTTTTTGGGGGGTAACATTTTTTGTTTGTTCGTTGGATTTTAAATTTGAAGTGATAGTTGTGGTTTTTGTGGTTTGTTTTTAATAAAAAAGGGGGGGGGGGGGGGGCACAAGATGACCAAATGAAAGGTAGTTTTCGGATCCGTTGTCCTTGTGAAATAATTTCTTGTGCTAACCAGCCACGTGTCTGTTGGTGATTTTGTTTTTTTCCTATGGATTGAAAGAAGGGTTCCTTTGCTAGCTTCGCTGATCCGTGTGTTTTTGTATGTATCGATGAAAGACGTCCGAGTTTTATTAGCCAATGGAAAACAAGGGCTGGTTTGGTGTCATTTTGTTAACAGGTGATGTTGTGCAGACCATGTCCAGTAATTAAACTTAGTTTTCAGTTTCTTCAAAACCAATTTAATGACTAAATTCCTTTGTTACCCCTATTTCCCGCAAAATATGTTTGTAGACAATAGTAATAAGACAATTGTCTATACCATAGTAGCAATAACAGTTCACTCTAAGACTATAATAGTTCAATAATTTAAAGGTGACCCCTCTCCTACATTCTAAGCCTTCCAACTGCTGCTTAAAGACCATGCGAACCATGTCAGCTAATTTCGTGCATTCACTCCATTATGCTGTTCTTGGTCCTAAAATCCCGGTCCTATTTTCAGACTAGGGTTATCCACAAGAAAACCGACATTTTTATTTTGTTTGTTTGTTTTCTTGTTGTTTGCTTTTGTAACAAATTGCTCATGTCCTTACCGTGTTTTGGGTGTACACGACAATTTCTATATTTTAAGAGACCTTTCTTGCTGCTAACAAAATCACGAAGATTAAAATTATAGCCCCGTCGATAACTAAAGAGCTGTCACCATGTGAAAACACCTCTAATAAATGGCAACCAAATACCCATTTGATTAAAAAGAGCCTAAGTGTTGTTTTGTTTGTTTGTTTGTTGTTGTTGTTTCTTAACTGGCATGTGTTCTCTACATTTTTTTTAGAACCGCAAGGTGTCATGAAAATTATGAATGAGCCATATGATTTTAAGGATCGATTACTTTTGTCTTCTTGAAAAATCGCATGACTGTCCTTTGTTGTTTTTTTGATCACGTGAATAAACAAAGGTTGCGATTGCTTTGTGATTGCATTATTGGTTCCCCCTGTTCTGCCTTATCTCTTTTCCCACCCAAATCCGTCCCAGTTGTTTTGCTTTTTTTCCTTTTTATTTTCAATTACAGATCAGTTTGCTTCTAACTGATGATCCCACTTTTTAATTCCATAGATTAAACGGAATGCGCAGGGGTATCCTACAGAACAAGGGGAAATGTGTAAAGGGAACAAATGCCAGTAGTTCGATCATATTGGAGGCTTACGATTTGTGTCAAAACGGTGTGGTTGAAGATTCACATGAATCACCAGTGGTGTCAAATCTCTTCAAGTTGAGAATTAGATTGGTAGTACTGGTCATAATATTAATGTACTCAATGCCACTTCCCCTTATTTCTGAGAATATTCGATGAATATTATTCTTTAGCATTTCTATTCGTTGAAGCAAGTTTCTTGGAAATACAACGTTAGTTAAATTACATATTTCACAGCAACTATTTGTAGTACCATGTAAACACTATCATAATGTTACAAAATGTTATTACTTTTTTGAAAATAGAACAGCAAAACGCTTACTTATTTTAAAGTATATTAATATTCATGTTTTGTTACTGTTTAAATATGTTTCTCCAAAGTACAAATGAAAACGAATTGAAATATGCATTAGAGGATTTGTCATGATCTGATAAAATAAAAATAAATCAAAGCACTGAATATAGGCCTACATTTCTCTATGACCGTACGATCTATGAATTGAAACAATGCGAAGTGCAGTAATTTGGGTGGGGGTTCATTTTAACATTTTATGCAGTTTTTTGTCCTTTTTATTTCTTGTTCTTCTCTCTTTCTATCGTGTTCCTCTCTCCTCTTGTCCTGTTGAACAATAGCAAGCTGCTTGTGTAATCTACCACAATTGTGACAAATAAATAAGAATATCGTTAAACGTTTTCTGTTGCTGCCAAGAAACGTCTTGGTTTGCAAAAGAGTATTGCCTTCTGTGCGGAGAACCATGCACGTGATACACACACAATGAAGCGAGTATTGCCTTCTGTGCGGAGAAACATGCTCTTGATACACACACAATGAAGCGAGTATTGCCTTCTGTGCAGAGAAACATACTCGTGATACACACATAATGAAGCGAGTATTGCCTTCTGTGCAGAGAAACATGCTCGTGATACACACACAATGAAGCGAGTATTGCCTTCTGTGCGGAGAAACATGCTCTTGATACACACACAATGAAGCGAGTATTACCTTCTGTGCAGAGAAACATGCTCGTGATACACACACAATGAAGCGAGTATTGCCTTCTGTGCAGAGAAACATGCTCGTGATACACACACAATGAAGCGAGTATTGCCTTCTGTGCGGAGAAACATGCTCGTGATACACACACAATGAAGCGAGTATTGCCTTCTGTGCGGAGAAACATGCTCGTGATACACACACAATGAAACGAGTATTGCCTTCTGTGCGGAGAAACATGCTCGTGATACACACACAATGAAGCGAGTATTGCCTTCTGTGCGGAGAAACATGCTCTTGATACACACACAATGAAACGAGGTTGATACGACACGGGCCAAGCCAAATGTGAAACCACGAAATTAATTGTTTTGTTGATAGCTTCGTGATTTATCGACATTAGACATTGTAATATTATCTTAGAAAACTTATTACAGCATTTTGTTGTTTCGACAAAAGGAGAGAGAGAGAAAAAAACCTATCTCTGATGTTGGTTGTTTTCCTCAACAATGTACCCAAACCAACATCAATGATTGTGTACCAACTGAACTGATCACACAATACTGCCTGAAGGTCGAGGAAAGAGAACATGTGTCATGTCTACCAACAATGATAGGTTCACATTTTGTGTTTGTCGAACATTTATTTCCTTTTCTTTCTCTGAAGCCAACAGTCATGGCTGTACATCCACTGTATTCGACCAGAACATCCATAACTGTCACACGGACGTACAGCCATGCGTTCACAGTATTTCACGAAACAGTTGACAGTGAGCACACCGTTCCTATTTCTAATTAGCTATATGGGCGCAGACTCAATTTTACACACGGTTACTGATGACGTGTATAGCCCCGGATGACGCCATTTCTTGTCTGTGCATGACTCCAGATGACATCATTCTCTGTATCCAAGCAAGATGGACGCCATTCTCGCGAAATTCTGTCAGCAATGTGTTTGTGAAATTATTGTTGGTGAATGAAGGCTTCGCTATATGATTTAGTCATAAATTTGTTTATTTTACTTTATGTAAATTCCATCAGGACTACGGTGAGTGCTATTTTGTATACTAACCACACCGCAAATTGGCTGGTGTCAAGACTGATGTTTGTAGGTGTGAATACGATGTTGAAGTTTGGTGGTGTGCGTTGTCTCTACATACATATTAGCCCTCAGGCCATAATTATTTATACTGAACTTTATCCTACACTAACAATGATGATGATGATGATCATGTGTTTTTGTTTTTGTGTGATGGACAAATATGTACCATAACAGTTTCGTAGAAATCGTGTTTAGGAAAATCGTAACTAACATTGATTATTTATGCATAGTTTGTGCTTCATAAAGTTTTTTAAATGATATCAATGATTGTGATGATTATTTTTGCATAGATTAATATTTTGGAGTAAACAAAAAATTCTTAACCAGCATGGATGCATAGCTTGTGTTTAATACCAAACTATGTTGACAACCATTATGCTTCGCGCGTTTGAAAAAAATCTTCAAACTGACACGAGTCCAAGTTTTGCTTATTTTGTTTTGGAAATCGAAGAAAAATAGTCAATGCTAGGACTGCATTTTCGACTCTTTTTTTTCGCGTGTTGGTGTGTGGTTGTTTTTTTGTTTTTTCTTTCTTTCTTTTTTTGTTTTTTTTGGGGGGGGGAGTTGTCCGGTTGGGTGTTTTTTAAGGTATACAACAGCTTTATTTGTGGGTGGAATTGACAAACCGCCGTAAATACCGCCGTATTTAAAACATCCAGTTTGTGATGTGTAAAGCATCCTAGCCACGATTTCTTACAAACGGAAACATTTGGTTGTCTGTGGTCTGTAGGTCTGTAGGACCAGCTTCAGTTTCATGTTCAAATCAGATTGTTGCCCTTGGCGCGTGGAACTTGGTACGGTAATGATGACTGATGAGTGCGTCTTGAACATTTAAGAAGTAACGTGTAAATTAGCATAAACAGCCAATCGTTTTTGCCGTTTCTTCTCATTTACATGTGTTAACTGTTGAAGACATGCCCATGATTCCTTCCTTCCTTTAGTCCCATGATCGCTGTGATCGTTGGGGGGATTGATGGGCAGCAGCAGCAGACAGCATACTCCAGTTCTGCCTCTGGTGGGCGGCCGTGATCAGGTCATTCATGTTCATGTTGGTCCATTCTTTGATATTGTCGACCCAGTTCTTCTTTTGTCGGCCGCGACGGCGGCCCCCTTCCACGGTTCCCTGGAGAATGGTCTTCGACAAGAATTCGTGACGGTTGACGTGGCCAAACCAGATGAGCTTGCGACGTTTAATTGTCGTCAAAAGGTGTTCTTGTGGCCCAACCAGCTCTGCGATCTTGTTGCGGACATATTCATTTGTCTTGCGTTCTAGGTCCCAGCAGTTTTCTCAGGCATTTTGTTTCAAAAGCTTGAATTTCTCTCGGAGTCAGCCAGCTGAGGCCATGTTTCACACCCGTAGAGAAAGATGGTGATTACGAGTGACTGGTAGAGTCTGTACTTTGTAGTACTTTGCTCTTCCAAATTCTGCTCATAGCTGCTGTAGCTTGTGTAATCCGCTGATGGATCTCTGCGGTGCAGCTGCCATCTTTGGACAGAAGTGCTCCCAAGTACCTGAAGTTCTTCACCTCTTCCAGCTTTTGACCGTTCATAGTCAAATCAGGGGTGTTGTCATTCACACTGTTCACCATGACTTTGCTTTTCTCATGGCTGACTTCCATTCTGTATGACACAGTTCAGTGAGCTCCTGGAGTTCGTTCTTCCTGGAGGTCTATGTTGTCAGCAAAACGCAGGTTGCGCAAGCGTCTGCCGCCAATGGAGATGGAAGTATGGTGGTCATGAAGGGTGTCTTGCATGATCTTCTCCATGAAGATGTTGAATAGTACTGGAGAAAGTAAACATCCTTGACGGACACCTACTGTTTGGAAAAATTCTCCGAGTTGATTATTGAGGAGAACTGCACTACTCGATGGTTTGAACAAGGCCTTCCTCGATGTTGAAGCCTCTCATGACTTGCCACAAACCAGCATTGCGAGCCGAACGCCTTGCGAAAGTCAATGAAATTATGGTAGAGTTCTTTTGATGCTGTAAATGTTTTTCTATAATTACACGGCAGTTGAAGATCTGCTCAACTGTGCTCGTGCCTTTCTTGAATTAGCTTGCTCTTTCTTCAGGATGTTGTCTGGTTGTAGGTCGTAGTTGTACAGCCCTCTGCAGTATTCAGTCCATCGGGCGAGTACAGCAGAGCTTTCCGTAAGAAGGTTCCCGCTGCTGTCTTCGATTACCGAAGCTGTTGTGTCTTGGTAAGGGTTTTGAGGATCTCATAAGCCTGTTCGCAATTCCCTGCCTTTGTTCCCTCGTCAACTTTTTGGCATTGCTCTTCTATCCAGTTCTCTTTGGCATCGATCATCTTCTCCCTGATCATCCTGTTTGTTTGGCTGTAAGTATGGGCCGCCTCTGAGTTGGTCTTTTTCTCGGTTTTAAGGCTCCTTCTTTCATCACACAGGTCAAGTATTTCATTTGTGACCCAGGGCTGTTTTTTTTTCTTTTTGGGTCTTCCCAGCACTTCATCAGCTGTTGTAAGGAGCACCTCTGTAATGTTCTCTGCGATGGTATCTACGTCATCATCTATAACATTCAAAGCAGCAAATTTCCCGCCAATATGGGCCTGGAAGACCTGCAATTTTTGGGTCTTTCAACTTTTCAAGATCAAAACGGATGCGAGTGCTTTTCTTGAAACGTTTCACCTTCAGCTTCAACTTCAGGCTAGTGAGGACGAGGTCATGGTCACTGCCAATGTCAGCTCACGGAAACGACCGTGTTTTTGCCTTGTTGATGCTGGACTTGAAGCGTTGGGGCATCAAAATGAAGTCAATCTGGTTGTGCACTAGACCGTTTGGTGAATGCCACGTAGTTGTTCTATACTTTTTGTGTTGGCGATGGTAAGGCAAATTCTCTGCAAATTCCAGGAGTCTGAGACCACGGTCGTTTGTTTCCCCGAAGCCAAATTTGCCTACAGTTCCTGTCCAGTTTTGATAGGCATCTGGGCCAATCTTAGCATTCCAATCTCCCATAGCTATAATAATATCTTTCCTTGGTACTTTCGCTATGATGTTGTCAAGTTGGTCGTAGAACTCTTCAATTTCCTCGTCTTCATGGTCCGAAGTTGGAGCGTAGACCTGTATGACTGTGATGTTGTGTGGTCTGGCAGAGATTCTTAATGATATCAGCCTGCTTGAGATAGGGGTGCAGCTGATGACGGTTCCAGTGACTTCTTTTCTAACGATGAATCCTACACCGTGTTGGTGGATGGTGTTTTCTCCGCTGTACCAAATCTTGTGACCTTCATCTGTTGTTGCTTCTCCGAAGCCTGTCCATCGAACTTCAGCGAGTCCTATGATGTCCCATTGATAACGCTTCAGTTCATGAGTCAGTTCTTTCACTGGTGTAATGTGCGGACGTTCCATGTGCCGATGACTGTTTCTGTTGTTTGTAATCTTAGGGCGGGCTTGTCTCCAGTATCACACTTAGCACACACCCTGGAAACTGCCAGTGGGGTGCGCAGTCGTTGCTACACCAGGCCCCGACCGATCTGGCATGTTGTTGCTTTGCTGCTGTCTGTCCATGTCCTTTCAGTGGGCTTAAGGCGAGCTTGGCCGCGCCCATCTCCTCTCCAAGCATTGTTTTTTTCTGTTGGGGTTTCCTCCCCCACATGACACAGGTTGTATTGGCTTACATGGATACCAGTAGCAGAGTAAACTCTGACCTGATACACCCATGATTATCGTACCTCAAATCAGATTGTTTGGAGGTTGTTTTGTAATGTCCATTCTGTGCCTGAGTGGGTCTTTGTGTGTGTGCTTGCGCTTTTGTATGTGTGTGTGCGTGCGTGCACGTGCGCGCGCGTGTGTGTATGTGTGTGTATGTGTGTCTGGGTGCGTGTGTGTGTGTGCATGTCTGCATGTGTGCACTTACACAAATGCGGGCCTGCATAATATGCGACTGTTAAGACTGTTTGAGTATGCGACTGTATGCGTCTGTTGTTATATAATTATCATGTTTATAGGTATGTTTGCAACCATCACCAAAGTTTTGGGTTGTTGTTTTTTCATGTTGAAATATATCGACAGAAAGTGCGTGCTGATTATAATTAACGATGAAACCTAATTATCCGGCATATGTATCGGCTATAATTATGTGCTTAACATTTTCGCTGTGTCTGTTTATTTATCTGCCTGTTTGTAAGCCTATGTGTCTGTGTGTGTGTCTGTGTGTCTCTGTATGAGATACAAATGAATATATGCGCGCATATACATGAGAGAGAATATTCTCTGTGTGTGTGTGTGTGTGTGTGTGTGTGTGTGTGTGTGTGTGTGTGTGTGTGTGTGTGTGTGTGTGTGTGTGTGTGTGTGTCATCTTTAGCAGAGGTAAAGATGTGCCACCCCCTCTGTATTTCTCGGTTAATTGTATTTGTCCGTTTTTGCCTTTCTTACCATACATAAAGCTGTATTTTAAGAACATTTCCAGCTAATTCTCTTTTTGGAAAACTAACCCTAACCCTAAGCCTACCCCCCCCCCCAGTACACCGCGATTTGTCACAGTTGTGGTTCGTTGCGTTTTTCCGTCTTATAGGGTAGGGTTAGGGATAGGGTTAGTATTCCAAAAAGGTTATTAGCTAAAAAGGTTCCTAAAATACAGCTTTATGTATGGTAAGAAAGTCCAAAACGGCAAAGTACAATTAACAGATAAATGTAGGGGGGGGGGGGGGGGGGGGGGGGGGGGGGGGGGCACATCTTGACCTTTGCCGAGAATTTGGACCTGGGATAAGCCGGTTTGTCGTTTCAAGACAATGTAAATTTATTTACCAAGCCTAAAATTTGTATTGCATAATAATAACTATACTATAATAACTATGCTGTCTGAACACCTTAAACACGTCCGTTCTAAAATTATGAGTAAGCTAAATTACTCTAAAAGAAGGTTGACAACATGAAGACTAGCAGTTCATTCACGAAGATAACAAATGAATAAAGAAAGAAATGAAATTGGAGCTGGTTTCATCATATCACATTGTTCAACCATTCTGTTTAATGTCGGCCAAAAGAGGTCACATAGTATGTATTTAAGTGACGTGATGAAATACAATCTGTAAAATAGCTATTTTCTTTCTTTGCTTACATATTTATTTATTTGTTCATTAATTCTTCTTACCAAAACACTTCTCAACGTGGAAAACTGAAGAGAGTAAATTTTTACTTGCATGGCGTTCACTAATTAGTGCGATTCAGTTTATCTTTATATTATTTTGATGATTTTCATATCACCCATCATAAGAGCGCTTGGCCCATAACAAGTATCCCCCCACAAAACAATATTAATGCCACTATATCTGTTTTTAAATATGTTCATATATTCCCAATCTCATTGTAAAGCTGGTGTTTGTTATTCATGTTCTGTGTTTCTTTGTTTCCTTAAAGACTGAAATGCTTACTGAATGCATTACGATTTTTAAATACAGCCCTACTTTACAAATTGTCCACGGTTTGGGTTTTTTGTCGCGCCACTTTACACAGGTTTTTGTTGTTTTTCCAACAATTTATTTACTCGTGTTGTAATTTTGTTGTCGCATGCTTTACTTTTTATCACTACTAGCGCAACGCCCCGTACTGGTAACGCCTAGT
>CM065709.1:16339845-16414845 GCA_017654935.2 Phymorhynchus buccinoides | reverse complement strand
AAGCAAAGTAATCTACTACACTACATCCTTTGGGCGTATAGCATGTGTATCGTCCTTTGAGATCACCTAGTGTTCTCCCATTTAAGATATACATGTTGTTATCTATGCATAAAGATAGCAGCTTTCTACCATTCTTTTGTACAATTCTATCCATTGATTTTCTCTGGAATACAGTTTCAACATGATAATTGTCTAATAAATTATAATGATCGTGACATTCATTGTCCATTTGTTCACCAGTTCAGGCATTAAAAGAACTATTCCTCTTGAGCACAGTTCTGTCACATCCTTTTGTCATCTGTCCCATATTTTGATGGTTTCCAAAAGATGAATGTTCAGGAGGAATATAAGTAGAACCAATGAAAACAGTCGTTATTCTTATGATTCTTTGCCATTTGCAGCCATACTATATCACAATTCCTTCTAGGGAGCACTTTAACGTGTTGTCTTAAAGAGTCGTTAATAAACACAGATATCCCACCCGATGCATCAGTCGCTTTGTTTCGTTTATGTCGACAAAAATGAATGCCTTTCCCAAATCCTGGAAAAAATATATCTTCAGTACTGGATTTATCCAAATGCGTTTCTTGTAGAAGTACAATGTCGTATTCTACCAATTGTCTAATTATTCTTTCATCATTTAGCTTATTTACTTTAATGCCGTCAATGGTTTCCTTATAGCCTTTTAGGTTCCATGTTAATATACTATGTGTGTGTGTGTGTGTGTGTGTGTGTGTGTGTGTGTGTGTGTGTGTGTGTGTGTGTGTGTGTGTGTGTGTGTGTGTGTGTGTGTGTGTGTGTGTGTGTGTGTGTGTGTGTGTGTTTGGTGTGTGTGTGTGTGTGTGTGTGTGTGTGTGTGTGTGTGTGTGTGTGTGGTGTGTGCGTGGCGTGTGTGTGCGTGTGCGTGTGCGTGTGTGTGTGTGTGTATGCATGTGTGTGTGTCAGTTTGGAGAGAGGGAAAGTTGAGGGAGGAGAGAGTGTGAGATAGAGAGGGGGGAAGAGAAATTGGGGGAGATGGAGAGAGAGTCCACAGTTCCGTGAGTAGATTTGTATGAGAATGTGTGAGAATGATGGTAGCAATAGCTGTGTTCACATCTTTTTTCAGTTTTCCATTTGCTTGCTCGGTGAGCTGTGTTCTGTTTTTTACTCTTTTTTCTCTACTTGGAGTTTGATTTGTATCAATCAGTGTAATTAAAAGAAGCCCAAGTAGAAGGCGTAAGCCGACACAACCCAACTTGTTTGTCCGGTTTTTTTCTTAATACACACACGTTATGTTTGTTAAATTTAGGATTAACCACAATGTCAAAGTTTTTTGGTTTCTTTGTTTTGTTTAATTCTGCATGCATACTAAATGACCAGTACTCTCTTCTTCTTCTTCTGGGTTCCCAGGCCATATGGCCATAATGTGTGTGTGTGTGTGTGGTACTATGTCAGGTTTTCAGTTTTCAATGGTCTCCTCCGACACATTCCGAGAAAAATGGAGAAAAATTATTTGTAAGATTAAGGCATGCCAATAAGTCAAAAGATAGTAGATGACCGAAAGCTAAGGGCAGAGTCAAAGAGAGTGGCAGATTAGAGGAAGTTATAAGCACTGAACTTCCAAAAGGTGGGGGAACTGTTCATACGAAAGACCCCCCGGTATCCCCACGGGGAGGGACTCGTGGAGGGGGCGGAGTCGTCCAGCTCCGCACGAGGCACCCACCCACTGCCCCAAACCAGTATTTGTTACGACAGTGATTTTACAAATTGTCTGATTTTGGTTGTTTAATCCGTCTGAATTTTGTTTTGATTCGTTTTCTTTTCAATTTTACTTTTTCTAAGGGATTACTGGATTCGTCGCATATTATCTGGTCGTTTGCTTTCTTTGTTTAATTGTCTGTTCTCTGTTTTGAGTTATCAACGACTTACTAATTTTACTATTTTTTATATTGAAGCATGCTGAACTAATGTTAGATTTTGTGAAACCAGGAGCTTATTTAGGCACGAATGTTTTATATGTGTGTCTCTGATTTCTTCTGTTGAGCCTCCCAAGGAGTGTTTAATAAGCATTAATGTAAGAGACGTTTTGCTAAATCGTAGACTTTTAAAATGCATTCAACGTAATTGTTAATTGGGGACAGCTAGTGACTATGTAATGTCGTAACATTGTGTATGCGTTAACTTTGAATGTGACGAGGGTCTTGTCGTCCCTAAAATTGCTCCCGTTTCCACTCTCACACCACTTCAATACACATCAACACTGAAAACAGAGAGAATTGAACCGGTGATCCCTAACTTCGGTGGATGCATTTTGGCTTGGAAAGATCGGCCAATAACTTCTCTCTTTTCTAACAATGTTTTACTTTTTTCACGTACAACATCTCTCTCTCTCTCTCTCTCTCTCTCTCTCTCTCTCTCTCTCTCTCTCTCTCTCTCTCTCTCTTCCTCTCTCTCTCTCTCTCTCTCTCTCTCTTCTCTCTCTCTCTCTCCTCTCTCTCTCTCTCTCTCTCTCCTCTCTCTCTCTCTCTCTCTCTCTCTCTCTCTCTCTCTCTCTCTCTCTCTCTCTCTCTCTCTCTCTCTCTCTCTCTCTCTCTCTCTCTCTCCTCTCTCTCTCTCTCTCTCTCTCTCTCTCTCTCTCTCTCTCTCTCTCTCTCTCTCTCTCTCTCTCTCTCTCTCTCTCTCTCTCTCTCTCTCTCTCTCTCTCTCTCTCTCTCTCTCTCTCTCTCTCCTCTCATCTCTCTCTCTCTCTCTCTCTCTCTCTCTCTCTCTCTCTCTCTCTCCTCTCTCTCTCTCTCTCTCTCTCTCTCTCTCGTATGGATGTGATGTAAATCATACTGCTATTCAGTGTATTTTTGAAAAAAAGACTAATTTTTCTTTCTTTGAGGACACACTTTTTTAAGAGAGAAAAAAGGGGGTCTTTAAAAAATATATATTTTGTTGTTTTATATTCATTATTTTTTCTTTTTTGTACAGTTTACATTTCAGTGTATAGGAAGTAAAACCAAAAAAAGATGAGACAAAAATTTAAAAAGTAGTTCACAGGCATATGAATCAAGTCAGCAGAATATTAGTAGTAGTAGTAGTAGTATTACTATTAGTATTATTAATTTTGTTGTGTTGCTTTATATTTTTTTGTATTTGTGTATTTTGATCGTGTGCAAGTTTAAGGTAGTAGATCTCTTATTTTAAAATAACAAACTCTTTTGCAAATAATCTTAAATTAAAAACAAACCGCCTTGTCTTACAATTATCATAATAACCATTTTATTTTGTTTTTGTTCGTTTTCGTAATTGTACTTGTATGATTGCACAAAGAAGTTCTTTGTTTCTCTTTCAACTTAGGATATATGTCTCACAGATTCGGCAAATCGTTGCTGAATTCATGAAATCGGCAACCATTTGCCGATTACGGCGGAATCGGCAATAATAGTTCTTCGTCTCGCCAAACCTGAGGGCCTGTGAAGGACTCTTTCAGTGTGTAGTAGCTACCAGAGTTGTTTTTGGTGTTTTTACGTTTTTTCTCAAATCTTGGAAACTCAGAAAAGGGAGGAAGAAGGAGGAAGAAAATGGTACATTTTCTCTCTCTCTCTCACCTCGCCATGAGTTCGTTTTGGAGTAATACGGGTCAGTAGGTATTGATTGAACTTTTACGTGTTCACTGTTCATTGTTTTGCGAAAAGCATAATCAGGGCAGCTGCAGACTTGACAGCACCAATCGTTGTGCATACTACATACTACTCAAATGTCGTTTAACCTTTTTCCAATCTTCTTCTATTTGTACCCTTGCTTATTCGGGCAACCATTGCTGGACTTTCTGTCCGCCTCTTTTATTAAAACAACCGGTGATAGTTTTTTTTGCACATGCATCTTGTTACCTTTTGAGAAGAACTCCATTTGTATAGCTTATACTGTAACTGGGAGGGAATTTGAGATAAATCCGCACTTGGAAGCAAGATTTTGTAATTTCATTTGGTGATAGGTTTGGGGGACAATGGTTTCAAAAACCATCGCAAAAACAAATTAATTGTGCTCAGTCCCTAACGACCTTTTTTATTTCTTTTACAAAATCCAATTCGGCCTCCTCCGACAGAGGACTACGTCAAATTCATTCTCGAACTTTAAAAAATCATACCTCACCTTCCATTCCATCGATTGGAATTATATCAACGCCAGAACGAGGCTATAGGAAGCAAGCTTATGACCGCCTTGCATTGTGGGAGGTGCTGAAAGCGAAAGTGAAAATAACGGACCGTGTATTCCGCTAGCCATATCGAGCCATTCAGAGAATGAATAACGGTCTTTCAGTGGGCCAGATCGGGCGAGTCAGGGAGCATTGGGTTAGTAAAGTCCTTTTCCTTTTGACAGTTTGAAAACCGTCTCTGCCTCTTCTGTCTTGTCCAATGATTGCTACCGAACTGAACATTGACAGAACAAACCTGCAATGCTCTGTTCGGTTTCACTCATCCGAAACTGTCACTGAACCAGCATTTTCTTCTTGTTCATTGATCGCTCATTTATGAACACAATCATGCTGCCGCTAAGCGCCTAACTATTTCTAGTTAGGCCTAGCATGTCCGTCTTCGGCTGGTTTAGATTGGGAGTTTCCCTCTCCTATCAGGGTTGCTTGCCACAGCTGAGGAGTCCCTCCTGCCCATCGTGGGGTTGAAATCAGAGTGTCCCTCTCCTATCAGGGTTGCTTGCCACAGCTGAGGAGTCCCTCCTGCCCATCGTGGGGTTGAAATCAGAGTGTCCCTTTCCTACCAGGGCTGCTTGCCACAGCTGAGGAGTCCCTCCTGCCCATCGTGGGGTTGAAATCAGAGTGTCCCTTTCCTATCAGGGTTGCTTGCCACAGCTGAGGAGTCCCTCCTGCCCATCGTGGGGTTGAAATCAGAGTTTCCCTCTCCTATCAGGGCTGCTTGCCACAGCTGAGGAGTCCCTCCTGCCCATCGTGGGGTTGAAATCAGAGTGTCCCTCTCCTATCAGGGTTGCTTGCCACAGCTGAGGAGTCCCTCCTGCCCATCGTGGGGTTGAAATCAGAGTTTCCCTCTCCTATCAGGGCTGCTTGCCACAGCTGAGGAGTCCCTCCTGCCCATCGTGGGGTTGAAATCAGTGTCCCTCTCCTATCAGGGTTGCTTGCCACAGCTGAGGAGTCCCTCCTGCCCATCGTGGGGTTGAAATCAGAGTGTCCCTTTCCTACCAGGGCTGCTTGCCACAGCTGAGTAGTCCCTCCTGCCCATCGTGGGGTTGAAATCAGAGTGTCCCTCTCCTATCAGGGTTGCTTGCCACAACTGAGGAGTCCCTCCTGCCCATCGTGGGGTTGAAATCAGAGTGTCCCTTTCCTACCAGGGCTGCTTGCCACAGCTGAGTAGTCCCTCCTGCCCATCGTGGGGTTGAAATCAGAGTGTCCCTCTCCTATCAGGGTTGTTTGCCACAGCTGAGGAGTCCCTCCTGCCCATCGTGGGGTTGAAATCAGTGTCCCTCTCCTATCAGGGTTGCTTGCCACAGCTGAGGAGTCCCTCCTGCCCATCGTGGGGTTGAAATCAGAGTGTCCCTTTCCTACCAGGGCTGCTTGCCACAGCTGAGGAGTCCCTCCTGCCCATCGTGGGGTTGAAATCAGAGTGTCCCTTTCATACCAGGGCTGCTTGCCACAGCTGAGGAGTCCCTCCTGCCCATCGTGGGGTTGAAATCAGAGTTGTCCTTCTTCTAGACGGACTGCCTGCCAAGGATAACGAGCTTGGTTGAAGAAGGATACAGAGAACTAGTCTTGCTATCGCGAGCCCATGCCGCGTTGGCCATGACCAGGTCATGTCCACCCTGCCCCATGTCCCCAACGTGGCGAGGACAAACGACTACAGAGTTCACTGAGGCTTTTCGTTGAGAAACCGGTGTTTCACAAGTTTGGATGTGGTTGGGTTTTTTACAAGGTACACACAGTGTCACACAGGGACTGTCAGAGAAGAGTTCTGACTGAAGTTCACAACTCGTTTCCCTTGACTACATCTGACAGATCTAATCGAACTAAAGTGGAACCTCCCTATTAAGACCTTGACTATCAAAGGTCTTCATAGTCAGGATATGAGGTAAAAGGTTTGGGGCACATTTTAGAGAGAGTCTCCACAAGGAAGGAGGAGGTTCCACTGAAGGAAGGGTGTCTTTCTTTTTTTATATAAACTAATTGATTTATTTAATTATTTAATGAGACGAATAAAAGTTTACCCCCAAACGAAAACTTTTATCACTCAAAACAAAACAAAACAAAAAAATTAAAATGAGAACCATTTGGGGCGGTTGATGCTGTCAAGCTTGCAATTGTTCATTATCTTTATTTTATTATTGATTAACTAAGAGGGCAGTTTCTGTCTTTTTGCTTGCTATTTTTTATAAATTAGCTGCGAACTGGGTTTTTTCCTTCTAATTCTTGTAATAATAGTGATGATGGTTGGTCATTGTTAGCAATAATATTTATAGATGCTTGATTTATTTAGATGTTTGTTTCTGTTTCTCTCAACCAAATCTGAGAGACTGAAGACCGTGCTCCAGTCACACATCCAACTTCAGTGGGACGGCTACCCAGCTGTGACATCTGTATGGCGCTAATCCGTTGTTGCTGTCCTCATCTTAATAGTCTCTTTCACTATATTTATGTACACCCCCTATACACTTCTTGTTTTGCGTTCCCAGGCCATATGACCATAATGGGTAAGGTACGTATGTGTCCGGTTTTCAGTTTTCACTGGTCTCCCCGCTGCGTACAGCCAACACATTCCGATTTCGGAGGGGCTCAAAGGAGAAAATATTTGGAGTATTTATTGGGGGGAAAAGGCAGGAGAATGGGCCAATAAGTCAGAAAGATTGTACGGGTAGATAATAGAAAGCAAAGGGAAAGGCAGAATCACAGAGAGTGGCAGATTAGGGGAAGTTTAGCACAGAACTTCCAGAACTATTTTTACGAAAGACCCCCTGCCCTGGTATCCCCACGGGGAGCTCCCATTGCACGAATCTGATCAGATTTGTATGTTGCGGTCTACATCAATACACTGAAGGAAACTAGTGGGATTTCATCAGATCCGTGTATTTAATCAGAATCAGACGTGGTCATAGTTGGATAGCCATACTGCCGCAGTTGGCTGTGTGGAGTAGGGCCTTGAGAGAAGCTGTAGCAGCAGTAGTATGTAGCCTAGTGTTGTGGTAGGCTGATAGAAGCTTTGTTCCTGGATGTTGTGACTACATGTGCTACAACTATATATACTTGCATTGGAACATAGTTTTGTGGAATGTTGCAGTTTGAAAATGCTTATTAGATGTTGTTAAAAGCTTCTGCGCTTCTTGTTCTGTCGTCTTCTTCTCTGTCCCTCTCTCTCATTCGCTCACTCAGTCACACGCACGCACGCACCTAACCCTAACCCTAACACACACACACACACACACACACACACACACACAAACACACACACACACACACACATTGGACATACAGCTTCCGTTTTTGTCTTGGCCTCCATGTTTTTAAAAATGCCAGTCATTTACAAAAAGTCGTGATTTTTTTGTCTTTTTGTTAATCAAAATTGGTCTGTATATACGAAGAATCCAGCTTTCCAGCCTAATGCTAAGCTATGAAATTTGTATGATCGGGTCTTAATCGTCATGAAAAAAATGTTGAGACATTCCATATTACTAATACACATTCTATTTTATTTCAATATTTCATTCTGTTACGTTATTGGGTGGGGTTTTTTGGGTAACATTTAGTTTCCGCATAGAATCGGCTGAATTGTGAGTTGATGACGTTCATTGTATAACAATGAGGTTTCCTGAATTCTCTGAAGTTCTGCTTGCACCAAAACAAATCTTACATGATTAATTTTGATCATTTTGGCTCTTCTTTCTTATTTTTCAATATTTTTGTGAACTTAACCCAATCCCTAGGGAATCAAAGTGGATAGAGACGGAGACACATAGAGACGGGAGCACAATGAGGGTGGCACATAAAGACGGGGAAACATAGAGACAGGGCACAATGAGGATGACACATAGAGACAGGTGCAAAATAAGGATGACACATAGAGACATGGGCACAATGAGGGTGTCACATAGAGACGGGGACACATAGAGACAGGGGCACAATGAGGGTGGCACATAGAGACGGGGACACATAGAGACAGGGCAAAATAAGGATGACACATAGAGACATGGGCACAATGAGGGTGTCACATAGAGACGGGGACACATAGAGACATGGGCACAATGAGGGTGTCACATAGAGACGGGGACACATAGAGACAGGGGCACAATGAGGATGGCACATAGAGACGGGGACACATAGAGACAGGGCAAAATAAGGATGACACATAAAGACAGGGGCACAATGAGGGTGTCACATAGAGACGGGGACACATAGAGACAGGGGCACAATGAGGGTGACACATAGACAGGGCAAAATAAGGATGACACATAGAGACGGGTGCAAAATATAAGGATGACACATAGAGACGGGTGCAAAATAAGGACGACTCATAGAGACGGGTGCAAAATAAGGGTGACACATAGAGACGGGTGCAAAATAAGGATGACACATAGAGACATTGGCACAATAAGGGTGTCACATAGAGACGGGGACACATAGACAAGGCAAAATAAGGATGACACATAGAAACGGGTGCAAAATAAGGATGACACATAGAGACATGGGCACAATGAGGGTGTCACATAGAGACGGGGACACAATGAGGTTGACACATAGAGACGGGGACACAATGAGGTTGACACATAGAGACGGGGACACAATGAGGTTGACACATGAGAGTGATACATAGAGACGAGGACACATGAGTGACACATTAGGGTATTAGGTATTAGGTACTTTATAGTCACAGAGGCGTCTCTGTGAAATTCGGGTTGCTCCCACCTTGAGAGCGCGTCGCAGCCAGAGGCGCGCCACCCAACTTTTTTTTTTTTTTTGCATGCGATTTTTGTCACTGATGAGGGAGGGGGGGGGGGGGGGGGGTACATTTTGACCAAATGACAACTTTTTCGTTGCCACTGGGTTTAACGTATGCTAAGTGCATGGGCACACGGGACCTCGGTTTTGCGTCTCATCCGAAAGACTCCACGTTCAGACCGTTAAGGCCTAGTGCAGAATGAGAGGACAAAATCCCTTGTACCCAGGTTCGAACTCGGGTTTACTTGACACGAAGCGAACGAGATACCACTGTGCCACTCTACACCAAAAGACGGGGGCACAATGATATCGATATGTCCCCTCCACCCAACTGCACACAATGACCGAACATTGGGTTATTCATTGATTAATTGCTACAGTGCTCATTTAGCGTGATTATGATTTTGATTATGATTTCTAAAGTTTTTGTTTTTTTGTTTCACATCTATGGCAAATTAGTATTGTTATTATGGTCGCTTAGCCGGTGTTATGACTACAATTGCTTGGTTCCGCCTTTTTCTTTGTCGGTAATTTAACCGTGTACGCTATTTTTGTCTCAACTCGTTAGATTTTTCTTAATATTATTAAGTTTTTGTTATTGAAGAATCCTAACTGAGGAAATACGTGCGATATTATGATGAATAATCTTAAAGAATCATAGTCTATCATTTTTATTATCTGCATGACCAAGATATATTCGGTTTCAGAATGAGTAGACATTCGGTGAGAATAAAGTTTTAGCGCGTGTGTTTTCTCTCTCTCTCACTCTCACACACACACACACACACACATTCTCTCTGCCTCTCTCACACACACGCACACTGACACATGTTACTTTGGTTTGTTTTTTAATATTCATATTATTTTATGCTCAGGTATCCCCACCCACCCCTACCATGCCTCTCCCACCCCACCCCCTTGTTTTAAATTAGTTATTGTGTTTTGACTGGCCTACAGGTTGATCATAAAACAACAAAAAATAATATTTTTATTATGTTGCTATGAAAAAAACTGCAATATCTCACCAATTTGGGGAGAGGGGGAGGTGAGACTCTAGTGTTCAGTTATTTCTTAAGGGGATACGCGCCATTTACTTCCCCCGATAACAAATGATTAAGATTTTGGTCATAGAATCTACACATACTCCTAAGGTCAAAACTTGAAAAAAAATATGGGGTCACCGTGCTACTTTTCTTGTAATTCATGGTCCAAATGTGAGGGGTTGGGCAATTTTTGAGTAAAATCAGGTCTACTGATAACTGGATTTATTTCATACACTAAAGTGACTTCGTATTAGAATCTATGTCAAAGTTTAAAAAAATTCAATTTAGTCAATAGGAAATTTTGGAAAATTGTTGTACTGACAAAAATTTCCCTAAATGTTATTGTTCAAATGCCTGTAGAAAAAACCTCAACGATGAAATAATTCTAGTTTTTTAATAATAGATGAAATAATCTATACTCTGCATAATAAAGATAAAAAACCCAGTATGTCTCCGTGCTTGTTACTGAACCCCATACACTTTTTCAACCCCACCCCTATTTTCGCACGGGACTCATGCCAAGAGTTATTAATACTTTTTTTGTTGACAGTTTTATGAGATTTGTTCTTTTAGTAACGCGGTTTAGTAGTTAACTAAGAAATGAATATGTTTTAAATAATCATTATATTCTAACAATGCAAACGTTTTAGCGACATACTTTTCACAAAAATAAATAAACTTGTATATTTAAAAAAAATGTTTAGCACCACTGGGAGTCCCCCATATTATGCTAGCACGTTCAATCACAGAGAGAGTAGTTCAGTTCATTCCCAATTTCGTCATTTCATTCTTACGTCATCTTATCCATATGTCATTCATTCATGAAAGCACAGAGAGAGTATGCCATTTCATTCACAATTTCGTCATTTCATTCTTACGTCATCTTATTCATACGTCATTCATTAATTGAAACCTTTTAGTAGTGTTTCTTACAACACAGTCAGCCACAAGGGGAAAATTAGCGCCACCTGTATGCCGCGTATCCCCTTAATGTAATATTTGGCTTTATTGTCATTTGGGGGAGGGGGTGGGGGGGGGGTGGGGAGGTGACAGGGGGCACGTAACGTGTCGAATGGTTGGAAACTGACATTGTTGTTTCTCGCTATTTTTGTTGACGATATTTTTCCATGAATGCGATACAATTCTATCTGGCCTAGAGCTGATTTTGAATTGTTTTTTCTAATGTTGTTTCCTGGATGTTTATGACCTATAAAAAAAATCGTTACCCGTGATCTAGTACATATTTGTTTTTTTGTTCGTGCATGAGTAAGCAACCAAAAAAAAGGAAAAAAAAGAAAAACGAAAAACGCCTGAGTTGGTGCAAATGTTTAAGAACTCAGTCTGTTACCGATGAGTATGCACGTATTTGTGACGTTGGTGTCCCAGTTTTAACAATAATTGATTAAAACGAAGAAAAAAAGATGAAAAACAAAAAAAGGGAGATGAAATTCTGACCTGTTGAAGGAGTCATAGTTTTCGACCATAGGTTCTTCGTCTATGTTCGAAAGCTCCACCTGACTCCTTGAACATGTCAGAATTTCCTCTCCATTTTTTTAATTTTCAAGACTTGGCGGTCACCTTCTCCAGCCACTACAGAACAAAAAAAGTTGTTTTTTTAAATTGAGAAGAAACAACGTTCATACGTTCAACAATTTCATCCAAAGTCCTGACATTAATGGTCTGACGTCATCGGTGTCAACCTGTCCACTTCATCATTGTTAATATGACGTCATCATAGCCATGATTTCTGACACATCATTTCTTCCTCAGTTTTGACGTCATGGCGCTAACCACGCATTGCCACATTACTTACCATCACTGTGACGTAACGTAACGTAATTATCATCCTCCAACGTCATAACTCTGATGATGTCAGGGTCATTCTGACGTCAGATGGGAGTTAATTACGTGTGGCTTCTCTGACATTATTGGTATTACGTCATGCTTGGCCACTTTTCACGTAATCAGTGATACATCATGGCCAGACTGATATCGTTTAACATCACCTCTCTCTCTCTCTCGTTTGTTTTTTTGTTGAAATTCGGGTGTGTTTTTTTATGTCGTGCTCTTCACTTGATTTAATGGTACCTTGTTTTATTCTTCTTTTTTCAAATAAAAGGGTTCTCTGGTCTTTGTGAACTTTTTTTTCGTGATTCAGACTGTTTAAAAATTGAAGAAGTGATATAAAAAAATGTTTGAGATGTACTGAAGTAGGAGTGAGAATAAAAGTAGCAAGCTTATTCATGGTGTAACAGTAAGCTTATACATATTAATGATGTCGACGTAGCCTTTAACATGTGTCACGTGACTGACCGCCAATAGTTATGATTGGTCGTTGAAGTTTCTTTTTTTCCATGAATGAAATCAATGAATGAATAACAAATGCTTACTTAATTAATGATAATGATGATGATGTGTTGGTATGTGGTATGGTTTCACGTTTGTCAATAAAGCGCTCACTGTATGACTTTGTGTGTGTGTGTGTGTGTGTGTGTGTGTGCGCGTGCGTGTGCGTGTGCGTGCGTGTGCGTGCGCGCGTGTGCGTGCGTGCCTGCGTGTGTGTGTGTGTTTTGCTTTGTGTTGCGTTTGTGTGTGTGCGTGTGCGTGCGTTCGTGCGCGCGTGTGTGTGTCTGTGTGTGTGTAATGATAAGTAAGTCAAGAGCCATACAGCCTGCCTGCCAAACAGAGACACAGAGACAGACAATCAGAGAGACAGTCAGCCAGTCAAAATTAAATATCAACTCACTCAGAACATAAGAAAGCATTTTTGTTGCGATTTTATCCCCAGGACATTATTTTTGTTATCTAAATTCCTTATGCGTTTTTGTCTCCATTTGAAAATGAACGTCATTTATGTGCAGTTCAGCAGATGTAAATCGATAACTGCAAGTAAACTAAGGGGTTGTGGAAGATGGTGATTGCCAGGTCGCTATGTAAATCGATAACTGTAAGTTAACTAAGGGGTTGTGGAAGATGGTGATTGCCAGGTCGCTATGTAAATCGATAACTGTAAGTTAACTAAGGGGTTGTGGAAGATGGTGATTGCCAGGTCGCAATGTAAATCGATAACTGTAAGTAAACTAAGGGGTTGTGGAAGATGGTGATTGCCAGGTCGCTATGTAAATCGATAACTGTAAGTAAACTAAGGGGTTGTGGAAGATGGTGATTGCCAGGTCGCTATGTAAATCGATAACTGTAAGTTAACTAAGGGGTTGTGGAAGATGGTGATTGCCAGGTCGCTATGTAAATCGATAACTGTAAGTAAACTAAGGGGTTGTGGAAGATGGTGATTGCCAGGTCGCTATGTAAATCGATAACTGTAAGTAAACTAAGGGGTTGTGGAAGATGGTGATTGCCAGGTCGCTATGTAAATCGATAACTGTAAGTAAACTAAGGGGTTGTGGAAGATGGTGATTGCCAGGTCGCTATGTAAATCGATAACTGTAAGTTAACTAAGGGGTTGTGGAAGATGGTGATTGCCAGGTCGCTATGTAAATCGATAACTGTAAGTTAACTAAGGGGTTGTGGAAGATGGTGATTGCCAGGTCGCAATGTAAATCGATAACTGTAAGTAAACTAAGGGGTTGTGGAAGATGGTGATTGCCAGGTCGCAATGTAAATCGATAACTGTAAGTAAACTAAGGGGTTGTGGAAGATGGTGATTGCCAGGTCGCTATGTAAATCGATAACTGTAAGCAAACTAAGGGGTTGTGGAAGATGGTGATTGCCAGGTCGCTATGTAAATCGATAACTGTAAGTAAACTAAGGGGTTGTGGAAGATGGTGATTGCCAGGTCGCAATGTAAATCGATAACTGTAAGTAAACTAAGGGGTTGTGGAAGATGGTGATTGCCAGGTCGCTATGTAAATCGATAACTGTAAGTAAACTAAGGGGTTGTGGAAGATGGTGATTGCCAGGTCGCTATGTAAATCGATAACTGTAAGTAAACTAAGGGGTTGTGGAAGATGGTGATTGCCAGGTCGTTTGCTCCTCTACTCTCAGTGCTAAAACAAAATGACATCTTGGAAATACCAGGTTTAGGTAAATGAAATTTCACGAAGTTCAGAAACTCACCTTTACAAAGTTGGAATAACATTAGAGTTCCCACATACATATAATTATCACGGTTTGACTAATAAATAATAATAATAATACTGGTTATTTATAGAGCGCTTAACTCCCTTTGCAGGGAGCTCAAAGCGCTGAACAAAGGCATAAACACTAACATACAGATAAACATACACAAGCCAAGAATAATCAACATGAAGACAAGTATCAATGAATATAAACATTAAAAATAAGTGAGACTGAAAATACATGTATTAATCTCTCTCGCCCTCACTCCCCCCCCTCCCCCCCCCCCCCCCCCCCCCCACGCACGCACGCACACGCACGCACGCACACACACACACACACACACACACACACACACACACACACTGCAGGTTAATATCATCAAGGACTACGTGGATTAGAGGTGAGAGTATGAGATTTCAAAAAGATGAGTTTTCAGAGAAGTTTTGAAAGACTGGACAAAGGAAGAGTGGCGAACACTATGGTAAGCTATTCCAGACCGAGGGAGCAGAGTACGAGAAAGATGGTGATTGCCAGGTCGTTATGTAAATCGATAAGCAAATCTAAGAAGATTCACCGAAGGATTTAGTTTTAATACGGGGAGTGAAGAGCAGGCATGAGTCGGAGGAATCAGACTAAATAAACATTTTTAAATAAAAAAGAAGAAATCCTTGATCATTTGTTTTATTACTATCACAAAGCTTACATAGTCATAAACTTTAAAATAATAAATTATAGGCATAAATATTTAAGAATTTTAAAAAAAGAAAGAAATCCCAGACAAAAACTTTTTTAAATTGTAAAGTTGACAACGCACGCATATAGAAGCGTTTGATTACACAGAAACTTAATGACGAAAAGGGGGAAACTCCGCTAGTTGTAACGAGGTTGGTGTATGTATTCACAGCAAAATAATGATTGATGTTTTTAATTAATAATTACACTGACTTTTTTCATCAATAACCCCACAAATCAGCCAAAGGGTTGGATACTGTTCGACCTGTGAACAGAAACAGAAGAAAAATTATTAGTTTAATTATATTGCGCTATTCTTTAAATATAGCATAATATGATATCACATAACAAGAAGTAACAAACAAAAAAACCCGGCCATAATAATTATTGGCAAATTTTCAACTGCCAATAATGTCATATAATATGTCTGTCAATAGGTCTGTCTGTCTACCTGTTAACCTATGTCACTTCTCTCCCCTCTTAGTATATGCATGATACAAGTTCAAATTTATTTTTCGTCCTCCCTTCTCTCTCTATCTGCTTTCAACATTGTTATCTGTCTGGTTGTGGTTGAGCGCATAACCCAGCGTATGTTTGTGTATTATACATGTGTTTTGTGTGTGTGTTTTGGGGGGTATGTGTCAGTGTCTGTGTCTGTGGGTGAACGTGGGTGCATAAGTGTGATAATTGCTGCCATTTTTTAAAGATGTTGTTGAAAAATAAATTAAAATCGAAAATTTGTGCTCTCTAAGGTGTTTGATGATTCATTGACCAAATAATATAATAATAGCATAGCATAGCATAACATAGCATAGCATAGCATGACATAGCATAACACTGCATAGCATAGCATTTAACATATATAATATGACATAACATAATATAATATATAATAGAATGTAACATAATATAATATAATATAACATAATGTAACATAATATAATATATATATATAATATAATATAATATAATATAATATAATATAATATAATATAATATAATATAATATAATATAATATAATATAATATAATATAATATAATATAGATGGGTAGGTACCGATTCGCCATTTCCAATCTCGCCACATGGCCGGGACTTTTGGTGATTAGATAAGAGTGCTGTCAAGCAGTGCCATTTCACTATCTTTACTTAACTCCTTCACTTCAATCCATTTATTGCTTTGACACGGATTCTGACATACGCGTGTGCACTCAAACACACACACACACACAAATAGAGCACAATAAGTTAAGGGACACTTTCATACCAAAGTAAGCTTTCATTTCCATAAAAATTAACATCACTTCATATTCAATATTCAGTGACTGCTTGAGAACAAACACATACACACACTAGGCACGCAGCAACCAAAATGGCGACATAATGTGTCACACATGAGATGGCGATATGGGAAATGGCGATTTAGGAAATGGCGATATGGGAAATGGTGATTCGGTTATATGTTAGAATGTACCATAATTTTGTACCTATAAGGCGCTACAGCGCATAAACGCCCACGCGCATAGACATGCATACGGATGCAGTTTAGCAGGCACACACACACACGCGCGCACACGCACAGAGAGAGAGAGAGAGAGAGAGAGAGAGAGAGAGAGAGAGAGAGAGAGAGAGAGAGAGAGAGAGAGAGAGAGAGAGAGAGAGAGAGAGAGAGAGAGAGAGAGAGAGAGAGAGAGAGAGAGAGAGAGAGATGCCAATGAAAACAGTCTCTCCGTCCTTATAAGGTGAAAGACAATAATAGGACAAACAAACACACAAACGCAGACACAAACTTGACTGACAAGCAGAAAAAAGACAGACAGACAGACAAAGAGACAAACGCGCAGACAGACAGGCGGACGGACAGACGAAAAACAGACAGAGCATTACCAAGCGACAAGTCCATGCCTGGTTGAGCCCAGTCTTGTTCAGACAATTTCCACTCTATAATGCATATCTCCCTTTCCCCTAGCACGGAGAGAATTAGACAGACAGCCCTTTAAAACTTAGTGGACCACTCTGCCAAGTTTCTTTAAAATCGGCTCATTAGTTTAGGCACTAAGGTGTCAAGTCAAGAGTACTTTATTTTCTCATTCAAAGAGACGTTTGGCTCTGGTTCATAATAGCACAGAATAACAGTGTGAAGTTTTTAAACATGAAAACCAAACTCACAGAAAAAAACATACCAAGAATCACATGCTAGCAATAGACCAAGCAGACAGACACTACAACACAAACATATCATGTATTATTAAGGCAGTATTTTTTTTATTTTATTTTTTTGCTGTCCCATCTTCTGGGCCGCTCCGCTCGTTCCGAATCCCAATTCGCAGCTACACCCGGGTTTGTTCAAGTCGCAGTATCCGAGACCAGCAGTCCAAGGGGAGCGAATCTATGTTAGGCCGTCATGGGGCAACCAACCGAGGAGACACTGCACTTCTGCTGAGTCACTTCGGTGGAGTTCAGTGGAGCCTGTTATGTGTTTTATGCTTAACACAATTGTTTTTTGTCATCACAAAAATCATGTAACATATTGATAAAATAATTATATACCCAGACAATTGCCCATCCGATATCACAAACGCATATACTCCCCCCTGCCACACACACACACCCCTGCTCCACCCTAAACAAGGGAACCTGAAGTGGGATAAAATGACAGACGTACACACAGACAGACAGACAGACAGACATGCACACACACCTACACACACACACATATGGAGAGAGAGAGAGAGAGAGAGAGAGAGAGAGAGAGAGAGAGAGAGAGAGAGAGAGAGAGAGAGAGAGAGAGAGAGAGAGAGAGAGAGAGAGAGAGAGAGAGAGAGAGAGAGAGAGAGAGAGAGAGAGAGAGAGAGAGAGAGAGAGAGAGAGAGAGAGAGAGAGAGAGAGAGAGAGAGACAGACAGAGACAGACAGGCCCTCGTTCCGACAGAAGTGCATTCCTGTTCTGTGACGTGGGAGTACACAAAAGACCACACCTGCACCTGTGCTGTTTCCCATGGACACGTTGTGGAAGTTGACCCAGGGCCCCTGCGGCTCACATGTCCTCTCCCCGAACACAGACAGCGGCTGCTTCTGCGCTACACCCACGTATTCTGTGTAGGTGCCGGGATGTTGTGGTTGTTGTTTTAGCTGCTGCTGCTGCTGCTGTTGTTGTTGCTGAATGGCCTGAGTTCGCTTAGCTAGTAGTCGTTGCATGTCTTCCAACGCCTTTCTGTACATTTTACATCATAATTTATCAGTGATTACGTGATAAGCATATCACCCTAACTATGTTCAATCTTTTGCGAAGCATGATTTGTCATTCATTTTTCCTTAGTTTCATGCATGCAAATGTGTTTCTTTGATTGTATTGTGCTTGTACGAGACCACACTGTAATTTCACCTAACGTGATAATAAAGTATTTTTGACTTTTGACTTTGACTTGACTTGATAATAAAGAAAACGCAACAAATGGAAATAACTGTTTTATCATTTTATTAAAAAGCAAATATTTCGAGGGCTCTGGACTCTGCCCTTCATCATCGACATTACAACTGTCATCATAATCCATTAAAGTATTAATATTTAAGTATCAGTTAATTTTTATTCAAAATTACTAAATTCCACAAAACATTAAAAAAAGATACAATATTCAACAAAAAGTAAAACAACACCCCCCCCCCCCCCCCTACACACACACACACACACACACACACAAACTCTTCCATCTAACCTGTGGTATTTTGTCTGCAGTTGCCGAACCTCCATGCGTCGCTGATGGTTGACTCTCAGCTGGTCCAAATTCTGACCCACCTGGTCTTTAAGCCGATCCAGGTTTTCTTTCAGCTGGCCCAACATGGCCGAAGGGTCCAAAGAAGACTGCACCTGCACCGTCACTTCTACGCCAATGCCGGACGACTTCGGAGTTTCGGTGCCAGTGTGAGCAGGTGTAGTTTTCACTTTACGATTTTTGCTAGATCCTGTTGCTTTTGCCGAAAATTTGGCTTCGTCTTGAGAGCAGCGGCAAACGCACTGACAAGTTGTCAGTTTTTCTGGAAGTCTGGCAACTTGGTCTTTGGAGCAGCGGCAAACGCATTGGCATTCCTTGTCAGTCGGAAAAGTTTGACGCTCGTTTTTCGTTACAGAAATTTGCTGCTGCTTTTCAGCTTGAGGACTACGACGCTTGGTTTCAGTTTGTGGAAACTTGTGGAGCTCGCTTTCTGTTTGAAGAATGTAGCGCTGATTTTCGGGCTTAGGAAACTGACACTCAGTGTGAGTTTGAGTTTGAACAGCCTGGCGCTGGTTTGAGCTTTGGAGATTCTTTTGGCGCTGGTTTGAGCTTTGGAGATTATTCTGGCGCTGGTTTGATCTTTGGAGATTGTCTTGGCGCTGGTTTGATCTTTGGAGATTGTCTTGGCGCTGGTTCTCGAGCCAAGGAGTTTGGTACTCCTTTTTGGTTGAGGGAATTCCTTCTCTTCCTTCCTCTTTCCCCCTGCAGTAGCACGGATTATCTGTTCAGAAAAACAACCAGTAAAATTATGGAATAAAGACTAAACAACACAGGGGCGGACCAAATGATTCGTAAAAGGGGGGGGGGGGGTGTGTCTGCGGGGAGTCCAGGGAGCTGCATGGGTCCTGGGTTATGGTATAGTGGCCTTGAGGGGGCCCAGGAGGCAAAGCCCCCGGAAAATAATTTGCAATTTTATAATTATTGAAGCAAAAATAGAGCCATTCTCTTACTTTTTACCCTTGTATATGCTTGGGGCAAAGGGGGGGGGGGGGGGGGGGGGGGGAAAACCCCCTCAGACCCGCCCCTGCAACACATAATATACATGCACATTTTCGATGTTCTTTGTTATCTTCTTCGGGTACAGCTCGTTTAAAACAGCAGCAATGCGCAGAAGCATTCACACCCATCAGGACTATTCACACACACACACACACACACACACACACACACACACACACACACACACACACACACACAACACAACACAACACAACACAACACACAACACAACACAACACAACACAGCACAGCACAACACAACACAACACACACATACACACACACGGTTGGTAGATCTAATACAGTCACTACCAGGAGTGGCTCTTGTCTTTTGCAGTTGCAGAATATCGGGCAGATCATCCATGGAGGTGCAGGCATTGAAAATGCATTTGTCGCACAAGGCGTTCACTTCCGCGTCTGTTGTAACACACATACACGCACGCACGCGCACTCACACGCATGCGCAAACACACACACATGCACACGCTCGCATACACACAAACACATGCAAGCGTGCTCGTACACACTCAGACCAACACACACACACACACACACACACACACACACACACATGTAAGCGTAACATAATAACAGCACCATGAAGACAGAATTTAAATACTGGAGTTTCAGTGTCTGAATGTGTACCCATTTTTTAAAAGCACCCTCATTACACACACACAAATATCACTATGCATGCTCACGAACACATGCGCGCCACATACACACATATACACAGTTCATAAGCACACAATGCGACACATACATGTGCGTAAGAAGACATAGAGAGAGAGGGAGACATAGAGAGTGAGAGACAGAGAAGCGGGAAAGCAACAGAGTGGTGGAAAGTGATGGGCCTTTTTTCCAAAATTCAATTTCAAACCTTGAACCTCAAAGCTCGAGGGAGAAAACAATGAGAGAGTGAGAGTGGGGGGGGGGGGGGGGGGGGGGGAGAAAGGGGAACATGGAAAAAAAAACAGAGAGGCGGGCACAGACAGAACCAGGGTGTGAATGTACTCACCTGTGATGTATTTTCTGCCATCAGGTTTGCTGATACCACCATTGTCCACATTTCGAGACGCCTGGGTAGATTTCTGACCGCCCTGCTCACAGAGGTATTTCAGTCTCACGTAGCATTGTGCTCCATCTCCATCTCTATGTGTCCCTGTCTCCATGATATGTCTCCGTCATATATCTATCCGTTTGTATGCGACACAAAAACCTAATGCTAACCCTAAACCAAACCTTAACCTTATCTGAAACCTTACCCATACTAACCCTAAACCAAACCGTAACCTAATCTGAAACCTTACCCATACCCCTAACCCTAAGCCAAACCTTAACCTAATCTAAAACCTTACCCATATCCCTAACCCTAACCCAAACCGTAACCTAATCTGAAACCATACCCATATCCCTAACCTTAACCTGAAACCAGTTCGTTCCCTAAACCGAGGGGACACAGAGACGGGGGCACATAAAGAGACAGGGACACAGAGAGACGGGGTCACACAGAGGTAGGGACACATAGTAACAGGGGCACATAAAGACGGGGACACAAAGAGACGCGGCCTCAATGATGGGAACACATAGATTCGGGTGCAGAAAGAGACAGGGACTGGACACATAGAGACGGGGACACAGAGACAGAGACAATGCTCTAATATCACGAGAAGTGGAGAGAACATAAAGATGGGGACGTAAAGAGACGGGTGCACATACAGTCGAGGACACCTAGAGACAGGGACACATAGAGATGGGGACACATAGAGACAGGGTCATATAGAACTAATACCTTCCCTTCAATCATTCATCTTCATCAACAAATACGCAGTTACACACGATCATATGGATACAGAGAGAAAGAGAGAGAGAGACACACACACACACACACACAGGGAGAGAGACAGACAGAAACATACAGAGACAAAAAGCACAAAAAGACAGACAAGAAAAAAACAAAAAACAGACAAAGAGACAGAGACAGATGAGAAAGGGGCTCAGTGATAAACGTCAAATAGCCCAACATATTGTTTATCCCACTCACAAACTGTACGTTCCCCATCCCGCTGCCGGCCCCTGTTCCAGGCAGACTCTGCTGACAACTGCAGGACGACCCCGTGTGCACCATCATAGACCAGTTAGGGTTGGTGGCGTTGCTTTTTCCTCCTCCTCTAGTTCCTCTTCCTTCTGGAAAGTTTGGCTCGCTCCACTTTCCCATGTCTGTGGCGTCGGTCATGAACAGCGGGGGATGGTGGGAGCCTTTGGGGCGTAATAAAGAATCAGTAATTATGCAATAATGCAGAATATAAATAATACCTTGTACATGTACTTTAACGACACCACACGCACGCACGCACGCACACGCACACGCACACGCACACGCACACGCACACACACACACACACCACCTCTCAAATTTTCGCTTTGAAAATGTTCACTGAGAATCAACAGTCAGCCGTTCTCGGGAAAGGGACAGGGCTAGGATCAGCCTATGATTATTTTTATCAAACTAAAAGAAGCAGACTTTAGATTGGGGGTCATAAACATAAGGAGGTGTCTAAAATACAAGACTGCCGAATAGTGATATGTACATTGAGTACAAAGCGAAAACAAGGGCATCGCCGAGCGGCAGCAATGCATTGTGACAATGCAAACCCGGCCAGAGTTATGTCCTCTCCGCCCCCCCCCACCCCCCAATAAACACACCACTTTCCACCCTTACAGAACGCATAAAATCACAGCCAAAAATTTTAAGCGATTCTGTTCAGTAGTTCACGACATACAGCTGAACTTTTATACAAACTTCCTTGCACCAGTTATATCCTCTCCCACCCCCCCTCCTCTCCCCCCCCCCCCCCCCCCCCCCCCCCCCCCCCCCCCCCCCCCCCCCCCCCCCCAATAAACACACCACTTTCCACCCTTACAGAACGCATAAAATATATAGCCCAATATTTGAAGCGATTCTGTTTAGTAGTTCACGAGATACAGCTGAACTTCTATACAAACTTCCTTGCACCATGGTACACCACCACACAAAATTTGAAGCGATTCTGTTCACTAGTTCACGAAATAAAGCTGTGGGGAAATTACATAGCCCAAAGAAGAAAATTTCGGTTTTCAAGGTCAAACTTCAAGGTCAAGGTCAGCACGGTGTTGATTAACGAAAGGAAGCTTCCTTTTCAAGCTGTCTACCCCTCTGCCAATTTTAATCAAAGTCCAAACAGTAGTTTTTAAGATAATCGATACACAGACACACACACAGACACACATACCAATCGCAAAACCCCGGCCTCTGGCCGGGTAATAATGAATGCAGATGATTCGAGTAACAACAACCCCCTCCTGCTGCTATCGGACCTGAAGACACGTGTTCACACACTAATTATGATGTCCCTTTGCATATATCTCCCAAACAACGACAACAAAGAGCAATCTCAAAGAACAATAACTCTAGAGATAGCGCCAACCCATAGTACTTATTCAGCAGGACACATCAGTTATTTCTGGTACTTACTTGAAAATGTGTTTTTTGTCTGTTTGTTGTTGTTGTTTTTACTTTGTTTTTACTTTTTTTGTTATGCTTATGATTAGTATAAAAAAAGTAGAGAGAAAAATAATAAAAGTCTTGCCATTTGGCTGAGTATTAACATAAGAGGCATCTGACCAATTTTCACTGGCTGGATGAATACGTAAGGCTGTGGGCATTGGAACACATTTCTGCTCATACATACACAGTACGCACACAGACATACAGACAGACAGAGAAACGCAATGACCCTCATGCCAGAACTTTGCAAATATTCCAGCTCTCTAGGAACTGGCAGAGTAAAAAGGAGAATTCAAAGCAACTTTAACTGGCATAGTTTTGTTTATGGGCTCTCTCTCTTAGTGAACTGGATTAAAACTCTTTCTATACTAACCTGCGCTCTCGTCGCAGGGCATGCGCACAACGCCTGTGACAAGGTGGAAATGCACGCCCCGCTTTCTCCCTTTCTACCATACACCCCCCCCCCCCCTCTACACCACCCCCCCCTCTACACCCCCCCCCCTTTCTTTTCTACTCAAGGCACGTCACTTTAATTACAATTCAACATCAAACAGGTCGCCGATTCCGAAGCGCTATCTGTTTGATCCCCGGTTATTTCCCTTGTCTTCTAGCTTGTGACACCCACATTGGCGGTCTCCCTTTGTTCCCCGTATCTCCTTTCCCGATCACGATAGGGAGAGGAATGTGATACGCCGCGTTAGGCAGGATTGGAATCTTAGGCATGTGAGGATGACATAACAGGCGCGTGATCGTTCTGTACGAATATGCATAATATTATAGCGTCATCTCGTGACTTGTCGACTGCTATGAACCAATCATAGGCCCTCAGGTGTTTAAAATTAAAGGGAGATGGGTAGTGGAAAGACAAAAACGGCCTAAACATTCTCTTTCCTCACTAGACTCTAAAACCTGGCTGAAACAACAGGGTAGAATCAACCTCTCTCCCAGCCAGTCCTAATAGCCCAACTAGTGAGTATTATTGATGGCTGGGATAAGTGATTGAGATTTGTTTTTGTTTGATTCCATTTTTGATCTAGATCCTATGTTCCATGATGAATAAGGAGTAGATAAGTCGGTGAAAAGAATTGGTAAACATGCTGTTCTAATTATGTGCACTGATTATTTGTGGGTTTTTTTTATAGTTTAACTCTTTTGGTACAAGAACCGGATTTTATGCCTACTAACCCTTTTGTATATTTTTAGTAGGAAGCCTGTGGGTTGCAACCTTGCACTTTATGATAACATTCCTTTCCAGGTGTTGGATGGAGAGTGATGTTGGCTTGATCATAGACTTTGATCTAGCCGGGTACTGAATCATACCAGTTGATTCCCCGTACACCTTTTATGTTTTACTGATCTCAGTTTGTTAACTGAAATTCAGGTTATTTATTACTAGTGCTTTTGTACAAGGGCAGTCTTCTAGCCGGTTGGGATCCACTAATTCCCTGCTGGCTGAAGCCCCTTGTCTCTAAGCCATAGAGATCTACATCCACCTTCTCCTGTGATTATCAGCAGGGCATCGTGGTCAGGACGCTTATCCCTGACTCACAAGCAACAAGACGGGACCGCCACAAAGACGCCCCGCACCCAGAATCCGCAAGGAGACCACACCTGAACCGTGCCATCCCGCAACGCCGTAACCGGAACGACTGGGAGCTACTCTCAACCGAAGAGCCAGCCAAGTCCCCACAGCACTCACCGATCCCTACGGAGGAACTTCAACACAGCTATGAGCTAAGTCCCTAAGACAGTGCCAAGACCAATAACTGGAACCCCAGATACTGGACACTTAGTGACCCTTCCTGCTTGGGGCTAGCCTTCTAGAAAGACAAAAGTCTTGTAAATCCGTTTGGATTTCATTGTTTTTCATTCATATTTTGTTTTGGCGCCATTGAGCTGCTTTATTATTATTGTTGCATAATCTTATGCAGATTTTGTGAGTAAATAAAATACAAGTGTCAAATAATCCTGAACCCTTTGGTCAGACTGATGAGAGTGGAAGTCTTGTAATTTTCATGTAAAACCCTACTTCTCTCTGTCTGCCATTTAGAGCAAACTACCACTTGTATTTCATTCAATCATACGAGCCAGAACCCCGGCACAAATATAAATTTATTAGATGAAAAGGGGCCGGGAAAGTTGCTCATCTCCCATAATAATAATAATAATAACAGTACATTTATATAGCGCTTTACCTCAGATGAGCCCAAAGCGCTTTACAATCAATTATTCATCAACAGATAACAAAAAACAAGATTCAAGAGTGACACCAACCACCAACAGCGCATATGCAAAGCAACTCTCTCTCTCTCTCTTTAACACACACACGCACGCACGCACACGCACACACACACACACACACACACACACGCACACACACACACACACGCACGCACACACACACACACACACACACACACACACACATAAACACACAATTATTGACGCCAACTCATTCATACCCCATTCGGTAAGCCACAGCAACTGAGCCGCATGGACTGACCACATACACCAACACACATACACAAACACCCTCACACACAACGTACGCACGCAGACAGACACACAGACACGCACACAAACACACACATGCGTGCACACACAACCCACAAAACCAAAATACACACAAGCACACATTCATGCTCACACACACACACACACACACACACAACACACACACACACACTCACACACACACACACACACACACACACACACACACACACACACACACACACGCACCACAAAACACAGCACAAACCTCTTAAATCAATCTTCCCTCACGTGCACACAACGATAGACAACTGATCAAATATTTAGGGCGCAGCAGGAAAAAGATGGGTTTTAAGAGAGGTTTTGAATGAGGAGACTGAGTTGGACTGTCAGAGAGGAGAAGGCAGAGAATTCCACAGAGATGGTGCTTGACAAGAAAAAGAACGTTGGCCAGCAGATTTGAGACGGATGGAGGGAATGGAAAGGAGACGAGAATCAGAAGACGAACGTAGTTGGCGAGCTGGGACATAGAGATGAAGAAGATCAGAGAGATACAGGGGAGCTTGATCATTCAGTGACTTGAAGGCAAGGAGGAGAATTTTGTAGTCAATACATGATTGAACTGGGAGCCAATGTAGGGAACGAAGAACCGGAGTGATGTGATCGTACCTAGGGGAGCGAGAAATGAGACAAGCAGCATTATTCTGGACCCGTTGGAGCTTAGAGATGAGAATTGATGGACAGCCAGCAAGAAGTGAGTTACAGTAGTCAAGGCGAGACAGGACAAAAGCACATACTAGAGTCTTCAGGGCATCCTGAGAGAGGAAACGGCGGATGGAACTAATTCTTCGAAGTTCTAGATACCCTAGAGAAGTGGGCTAAAGGCAAATTTTCTATTTGAAAATTTAACACATTAAAAGTCCTCCCTAGCCTTCTAACCCATTCCCTCGTCACAACGCCTCGTTACTAAGGTAACGGGATATCGCATGTGAACTTTAAAAATTCATAGGTTAAGTCATGCGTGCTTCAAAGTGGCTCAGAGGGCCACTACGTTTCATTCATGCCTCGACATTGACTGGCTGGTTGTAGGCTCTATTTCGGGACCTTAGTATGTATGATGAAAATGATGTTTTACATCCTCTCAGTCATAGACACATATGGGACATTTGAAAATACAAAGATGGTGGGAACAATACTGGCTGCAATGCCCGGAGGCAGTGCAACACCAGTAAAGTCCCGAGTTTTTAACAATATAGATAGGTGTAGCGGTAACCACGCCTCGGTTAAACCTCATTGGCTATGGTACAGCCACATAAAGTTAACCTTAGTATGTAGATGAAAATGATGTTTTACGTCCTCTCGGTCATGGACGCATATCAGACATTTGTAAATACAAAGATGGTGGGAACAATACTGGCTGCAATGCCTGGAGGCAGTGCAACACCAGTAAAGTCCCGAGTTTTTAACAATATAGATAGGTGTAGCGGTAACCACGCCTCGGCTAAACCTCATCGGCTATGGTACCACCACATTGTCTTTGTGAAGCGAACCTTAGTATGTAGAATGAAAAATGGTGGTTTACGTCCTCTCGGTCTGGAACAGACACATATGGGACATTTTGTAAATATAAAGATGGTGAGAACAATACTGGCTGCAATACCCCGACGCAGTGCAACTCCAGTAAAGTCCCGATTTTTTCATCAATACAGATAGGTGTAGCGGTAACCATGCCTCGGATAAACCTCATCGGCTATGGTACTGCCACAATAATTGTTATTAAGACGACGACGACGAAAATGGTGTTTTACGTCCTCATTATTAAGGCATATCTACAGTCCTTAAGTAATAGTTGCAAATGAGGGGGGGTGCCCTTATATTTTTGTCTATGAGTATGCTTGGCTTGACAAAACATGCATTTATTTTAAAATATCACAAATAAAAACTAAAACAGTGGATGCTTTGAAACTGTTGCAGGTGTTAGTCCTGTATATTGTGTACATATTGCCAAAATTTCACTTTTGTATCTGTTACCATTATTTAGAAAATATTTTTTGGGTAACCTATGCAAATCGCGAGTATAGAACATTTGCAAGGGGAAGCAACTGGCCAGCATAGAATGTTAAAGCAATTTTACCTAGCGCTGCTTTGCTCACGGAGTCACAGGAATGGGCTCTCCACGATTCTTCAAAGCTGACCCTGTGCAGTTGCTCACTCAGTGTACTCCCAGTCTTCTTCCCATACTCAACATTCACGTTATTCTCCTCCGTTCCAAAAAAACCCTTTCCGAACGACAGCTGCTTGGCAGTTTTATGCGGCGAGGTGGGAGTTAAACTTGACGACTCCTTTTCGTACTCCAAAGCGGAAGAGTAGTAATAAGGGAGAGCGGCGCCCTCCGCTGTCAGCCCTTGCTGTTCCAGCCGCGACAAGAGGTACAGCATGCACAAACAGGGGGGAGAACTGCAGGGGTGAGCAACGTCGGAAAAGCAGTGACGACACACGGTTGGGTGCTGCGGGACATTGGGGGTCCGGCGGGTGGGGTTTTGGGGGCAGGCTTTCTCCTGGTGGGGGCGCACATGTCTGTGAGGGCAGCGCGAGAAGTGGGTGGAGCATTTGGTGGGCCGGGGTGTAGTTTCACATCCCCGGCTAAGCTTGTCCTTGCACGCTAAGAGGTCGTGGGGCGCATTGCCCGTGGTCCATCGAGAGATGTCAGAGCTGGTCCACAGCCCGCTGAGGCTCATGGAGGCCGGGGAGGGCGGGGGGTTGGGAGGGAACGAGAGCAAAGAGAGACTGTCCATGTTTAGCTGATGTGGGTCGTCTCTCTTTTCCGGGGTGGTTTGGCCGCTTGGGCTGGGTTTTTTGCTTTCATGCTGCCGCTGGTCAACTGTGACCACGGGCATCTGGGAGGCTGAAGGGTAGTCGGTGAAGTGTGGGGGTGGCACTATGAGATAAACACAATCAACAGGAATTGTGAGCATCAGGCTTAAGTGTCAGCTGACATACAAACACACGCGCATATGAATGCACACACACACACATTTAGAGACAGATACACACACACACACATGTTCACACATACACACACACACGCACGCGTGCGCGCACAGAGAGAGAGAGAGAGAGAGAGAGAGAGAGAGAGAGAGAGAGAGAGAGAGAGAGAGAGAGAGAGAGAGAGTTAAGCAAACACCCACATAATGTCCTTATTCTTACCTGTTCTGCCAGTGACAAAAGGTACGGCATAAGGCGGCAGCCCTGGTCCCACAGCCACACCACTAAGACCTCCCTCCGGCTCTGTCTGAGGCAGAGGAACAGCCTCAGGCCTCACAGCACCCAGCTGGCCCATCCCGCAGGGACACATAGCTGAGGGACCGACACGGTGGCAACGCCCCTGGGGAAAGGAGGACCCACCCGTAGCTGGAGGAGGCACGGGGCAGTACCCCATGTTCTGGTTTAATGTATTGTGCAGTAAGTTACACTTACAGACACACAAATCGTGGGTAACGCCTGGAGTTGAACCGAGCTTTTCTGAGCACCCCATCATTGTGTGGATAGTGGAAGCTCCGGGAAGTCTTCAAGGGTTGGCAGTGTTGTAGGCTGGACTCGAGAGGGTAAGACCACCAGAAGGGCTTTAGGCTGTGACTTCTACTGATTTCTTAGAGTAGTAGTAATGGCAATGTTATCAGGGGATGCAGAAATGTAAGGTGGAAAGGGTAAGACTACCAGAAGGGCTCTAGGTTGTGACAACTACAGCTTTTCTTTGAAAAATGTTTTAGGGTCCTCAAAAACTGAAATGTATGGCTGAATATGGTATCCCAAAAAGTTTCTAGATAACAAATGTTTGGCTGTTTTCTATACCAAAAATTCTGGCTGTTTTCTAGACAACATACTGTTTTCTACACAACAATAATGTCTGGCTGTTTTCTAGAAAACAAATGTCTGGCTGGTTTTTAGACAACAAATGTCTAGCTGGTTTCTAGATAACAAATGTCTGGCTGTTTTCTAGACAACAATTGTTTGGCAGTTTTCTTGACAACAAAAAGTTTCATATAGATCTGTCTGTTTTCTAGACAACAAATGTCTGGCTGTTTTCTTGACAACGAGTGTCTTGCTGTGTATTAAGATGCGTGTTACCTAGTAATAGGGATCTAATAATAAGCCCCTGAATGCAAACAGAGACTTTCAATTTGGGTGTCGCTTTGTTTTGCGTTGCTGTTTCTTTGAAAGTGGTGAACTAGTGATGCTAATACTTTGAAGCTGAGCTTTGCCATCAAGTATTACAACGATTAAACATTGTCTTTAATTCACAGAACAGATTGATCGAGTTGGGGGGTTTTTCGCACCAGGCTCAGATATTGACGAGATTAAGTTTTCTTTTCGCACCAGGCTCAGATAATGATGGGATTGAGTTTTCTTTTCGCACCAGGCTCAGATAATGATGGGATTAAGTTTTCTTTTCGCACCAGGCTCAGATAATGACGGGATTGAGTTTTCTTTTCGCACCAGGCTCAGATAATGACGGGATTGAGTTTTCTTTTCGCACCAGGCTCAGATAATGACGGGATTAAGTTTTCTTTTCGCACCAGGCTCAGATAATGACGGGATTAAGTTTTCTTTTCGCACCAGGCTCAGATAATGACGGGTTTGAGTTTTCTTTTCGCACCAGGCTCAGATAATGACGGGATTAAGTTTTCTTTTCGCACCAGTCTCAGATAATGACGAGATTAAGTTTTCTTTTCGCACCAGGCTCAGATAATGATGGGATTGAGTTTTCTTTTCGCACCAGGCTCAGATAATGACGGGATTAAGTTTTCTTTTCGCACCAGGCTCAGATAATGACGGGATTGAGTTTTCTTTTCGCACCAGGCTCAGATAATGACGGGATTAAGTTTTCTTTTCGCACCAGGCTCAGATAATGACGGGATTAAGTTTTCTTTTCGCACCAGGCTCAGAAAATGACAGGTTCTCTGTGTTGTATTGACAGCAAAGAAAGACAAATAAAAGAAATGATCGTTTTATTCTGAAAGTGCTAGGCCTATAAGGGAATTTGAGCATGGCAGACACGCAGGCCTATCACATTACGGTGGTGATATTGGGGAAATCGGAAAGCATCTTCCTCTTTTACGGGGTTTTTTTTTTTCCACACCTGTTTCCATGGACTGTTCTGGACAGGACAAATTAAGCCTTTCCTGCAGAAGGTGGGAGTGAAAGGAGAATACAAAATGCTGAGAATAAACTAAAATCACAAAAATAGTGAGGAAAAAGATCAACGATGTTATGGGATGTTATGAAAAGTCAACCAGCTTCGGTTCAAATTTGGATACAATAAACAACCCACTGATGATGATTTGAAAGGTTTTTTTAAAACTGAATTATTCATAGAGAGTGTGGGGTGTGTGGAAAAACTGACCTAATTACGAACACGGAACATCAATGAAATATAATATAATAGTAAGAGTTTCATTCTTGCTTGCAATGAATTCTGAGTTCTAACTATCTAATTTTCCAAATCCAGAAATCATCAGTCGGCAGAGGTGGTGGTGGAATGACGGTATTGTGTTAGGCCTGCAACAAAAATATATGTGTTCAGTTATGTGACACACGCCCGTCTGTTTGTCTGTCTTTCTGTTTGCCTCTCTCTGTCCCTCTCCCTCTGTCTGTCTGTCTGTCTGTCTGTCTGTCTGTCTCTCTCTCTCTCTCTCTCTCTCTCTCTCTCTCTCTCTCTCTCTCTCTCTCTCTCTCTCTCTCTCTCTCTCTCTCTCTCATGCGCACACACACATTTGCCCGCACACAGAGAGACTCAAATTTACAAATAAATTCAATAGCGGTAAATAGAAAGGGGGGTAAAATCCAAATAACGCTTGCATTACGCACACATGCACGCTTGCGCGCGCACACACACGCACGCACGCGCCGCACACACTGGCACATGTGGGGAATGGAAAAACTCAAAACTACATTGGCTCTGTGTGTTACCTAATTTTGTTCATACTTTGTACGCAATGTGGGAGGGGGCGGATTGAAGCGGATGGGGAAGAATGGTTGGGGATGAGTAGGGGATGGGAAAAAGGGGGGTGGGGGGCTGAGTATGCAGAATACTTTTGTTTATCATCTTTCCAAGATGATCTTTGATTTTAGTTATTTTTTCCTTGTGTACCTTGATTTTTGTTTACTGCTCGTTTTGTTCAAATGCATGGGTATTTTATTATCTGTTGCGCTTGTATCATGAGACATGCCGCAATTGTTGTTGTTGAGATAAAGTGATTTTGACTTTGACTTTCACACACACACACACACACACACACACACACACACGAAAGGATAAGGATCAAGGCTATGAAATACTGACAATTTTGTACAGTGGAACCTCCCTTTTAAGAATGAATGAAAAATGGTGTTTTACGTCCTCTCGGTCTGGAATAAAAGACATATGGGACATTTGTAAATACAAAGATGGTGGGAACGATACTGGAGGCAATCCCCGGAGGTAGTGCAACACCAGTAAAATCCCGAATTTCTAACAATATAGATAAGTGTAGCAGTAACCACGCCTCGGTTGACCTCATCGGCTATGGTACCGCCACATAACTGCCTCCCTTTTAAGATCTTGAATCATCCAAAATAAGGTCTTAAAAGAAAGGAAGTCGTATAAGGGAGGTAATTTTAATACTTACAAAGAAGGGCAATCACACTGTATTAACATTATTATTTATTATTTGGAACAGCTTAGTATTATCATAGATGTGGAGAGAGCGTTGACAGCAGTCCAAGGGATAAAACCTTGTATTTTATTTCTATGCCAAATTTCGTATCTGATTACTTCCCTTTACTTTGTCTAAACAGAAGTGTGAGAGTGTGTGTGTGTGTGTGTGTGTGTGTGTGTGTGTGTCTGTGAAAATCCGTTTAACGTCTCCATGTGTGTGTGTGTGTGTGTGTGTGTGTGTGTGTGTGTGTGTGTGTGTGTGTGTGTGTGTGTGTGTGTTCTTCTTCTTCCAGTAATGTCCACCTGCCGTTTATCGACATGTATATTACAGGAGTTCAAAGACGAAGATGCATATATTACAGGAGTTCAAAGACGAAGATTCGCAGCACGGGATGAGATAGGATTTGATAAATATATTAGGAAAAGCGTTGGGGGGAGGGAGGGGGGAGGAGGGGGGGGGGGGTGAATATGCGTGCATGCGTGAGTGCGCGGGCGTGTGTGTGTAGTGTGTGCGCGCACGCACGTGTGTGTGTGTGTGTGTGTGAATGTGCGTGCATGCGGCGTGAGTGCGCGGGCGTGTTTGTATATGTGTGTGTGCGCGCGCGCGTACGCACGTGTGTGTGAATGAAAAATGGTGTGAATATGCGTGCATGCGTGAGTGCGCGGGCGTGTGTGTGTAGTGTGTGTGAATGTGCGTGCATGCGTGAGTGCGCGGGCGTGTGTTTGTATATGTGTGTGTGCGCGCGCGCGTACGCACGTGTGTGTGTGAATAAAAAATGCGTTGGACACTGCCCCTTTCTAATGCTATGTAGTATGTTACGTTGGACACTGCCCGTTTTTAATGCTATGTTATGTTGGACACTGCCCCTTCCTAATGCTATGTTACGTTGGACACTGCCCGTTTTTAATGCTATGTTATGTTAGACACTGTCCCTTTCTAATGCTATGCTACGTTGGACACTGTCCCTTTGGTGCCTAGGGAATATCAGATGAGGAAAGTGAACCGGGAGTGAAGGGCGTAAAATTCAAAGACATAGTCTAGATCTAGACTACTCACTTTTGTAATCCAAGAATGTTCATGAATCATCTTTGAATGTCTCGAATTTCAATTTAGTGCACTGCATGGTCATGGTGATATCGTTCAACCTTCTGGAAGAAGAAAAAAAGGGCCGTCCGGTCTTCATTCTGTTTGTGTTTCAGTCATTCTTCTTGCTTGATAACCATGAAAAGTGGAGCACTGCTGGGTTTAAGCATTATCTTTTTAAGTGACAAATATTTCTTTGTTCGTAAACAACAACTTTTTTTTGGCATGGGTGTTTTTTGGCCGCATCGCGGCATCCATCTGCCCTGACGTCACAGTGAAATTGACGCAACAAGATGCGACAAATTAATATTTAGAATTTTTAAAAAACAGGACAAAATATTGACTAATTTTCTGTAAGAGTAGGGTTAGTTGATACACGATCCGATTAACTGATTGTCGTTTGTATTGGGTTTTTATGCTTTGTCTCTCTTGTTTGATTTTATTATCCAATCATATGCCGAAATAGTATTTACCCCGTAGTAAAAACAAACCCAAAAACGGTACTGCTTTTTACCGAAAAGAACCGAGAAGAACCGAAAAGAACCAAAAAGAACCGAAAAGAACCGAAAATAAGTCTTAAATGACATTTTTAGCCGATATCCAGATTGAAAAATTGTTATAAATGTTGTTATAAATGTTGGAAAATTAAACTTAAAGGAAAATTACGTTTCACTTGTGCAGTTTCATGACTTTCCTGATGCTTCCTCTTCTGATCATAATCCGCTATCTCTCTCTATCCACAATAGTCGCTGATAGTCGCGTCATAGTCGCTGATAATGATGATGATGATGATGATGATCCTGAAGTGCTCATGAAGTTTGGTGTTGGCGGTAGAGGTGCTAGAATACCTAAAATCGTTGAAAGTGATGATTATGTTGATGATGATGATCATCACGATCATGATAATAATGATGACGATGATGAAGATGATCCAGATGATCGTGATGTCAAGAAGACAAAACGCAGCGTCATTGTCAAAACTGATGATGATGATGATGATGATGCCTTTCCAGATACCATTCCGGCGAATGACGTGCACTTTGCACATGAAAAAGAACGTTGGCTTTTCAGCCAAAGATAGAAAAAGAGTTCTGTGAAAGCATAAACCATGTCCTCAAGCAGGCTTTCGATTGGAAATCGCTGAAACTGTCTGATTTGGTTTTTAAAAAAAGCTTCATTCTGTTGTTTGTGCTCAAATTAGTGAGTCAGAAAGATCATTACATGACACTGGATAGTTCATGCTTGATCCGGAATACAGAAAGGTCTTTGTTCCCAGGGACACATGGCTTTTTGAAAGCCAGAAAACCAGAGAGAAGCGATTTCTCAATTTTTGGAGGACACCCAAGAATGCAGACTCTCTCTTGGTGAGAAGCCAAATGGGCAATGCCTCTGCGGTTGAGCCAAAGCACAAAGGCAAAAATCCTGGTCAGAGAAAACGTGCGAGAAGTGTGAAAACAATCAGCACGCCTCAAAAGAAAGCCTAAAAAAGAAAAGTGCCCGAAAGAAATGCAGATGAGCTTCATGCCAAGAAACTGAAGCGATGATGATGATTATGTTGATGACGATGAAGATGTTCATGATAGATTAGCTACCTACTCAGAGTAAATAATATGGCAAGAATAAATCCTTCATGATATTTTGATCTGCTACTGCTGATCTTCATATATTCCTAATGTGAAGGACTGAAAAGCCTATTATTTGTAATATAAGTGTTTCTATGGAAAAAAGTGAAATAAGTTACTTTAGAAACGAATATATCTTTTGGTTTGCTTTTTTAATTCTTGTCTTCTTATTTACTCTGAGTAGGTGGCTAATCTATCATGAATCATTGATTTAGGTAACATTGGTCTTCATTTTCTTACACTTTTGATGATGATCATGATGAAGATGATGGCCTTGATAATAAATACATAGCTCATTGTTTTTCAATAACAAGTCTTTGTGGTGATTTCCTATATGTTTGTCATTATCATAATTATGAAATCAAACACACTCTACAAAACACACACACACACACACACACACACACACACACACACACACACACACACACACACACACACACACACACACACACACACACACACACACCACGCACTGACGCACATACATGCACGCAAACAAAACCCTAAGCGCTTACAAACAACAGAATATAACATACATCAATGGAAGAAAGACTACAAGAGAAGACAAACAGTCACAGAAACCGGACAGAAACAGGCACACACACAAACACACACTCACACACAATCACTCACAAACACACACACACACACACACACACACACACACACACACACACACACACACACACACACACACACACACACACACACACACACACACACACACACACACACACCAATGACGAACAAGGAGTGCGGGATAGAAACTCAGAAACTCAGAAAGTCATTTATTTGTCATAAAACCATCAAAGGAATCAAAGGACACAGATAATATCTGTGTGAGATATGGCAGCACATACCACCAAGGAAAATCAAAACAAAAGCATAAGGCAAAGTTAATGACAAAATATAAGTCGAATAACCAAACACAACACATATAATAAATTAAGTTACTATTTGTATAAAATCCATTCAACACAATTTTCAGGTGGAAATAATTGTGGATCAGTAGAGAGAGAGAGATTATGATCAGGAAAGTCATGAAACTGCACAAGTGAAACGTAATTTTCCTTTAAGTTTAATTTTCCAACATTTATAAAAATAATTCAATCTGAATATCGGCAAAAAATGTAATTTAAGACTTATTTTCGGTTCTTTTCGGTTCTTTTTGGTTCTTTTCGGTTCTTTTCGCTTCTTTTCGGTAAAAAGCAGTACCCCCCCAAAACATGGTGGCTCACCAGTAAACAAATCCGGTTTCCAGCAGAAACTAGAAAAAAAAAATCAAGCAAAACTGAGTTGAAAGGTAAAAATACGTCTACTTTTGTAACAGTAGGTGTTGATTTGAACTTGTCGATTTATTATAGGCTGGACAGATGAATTAATTTCGTGTTCTTGTCTGAAAAACACATGCAGTTGTGCACAGACGACGTGACAGCGACTGACACTGACAGAGATCTGAGATGTCACTCGGACCATCGGTGAGTCGGTCAGAGTCAGTCACTGAGTCAGTCACAGTGCTAGACTCAAGTAGTAGTAGTAGTAGTAGTAGTAAAGTAGTAGTAGTAGTAGTAAAGGGACTGGCTTCTGCCTAAGCCTCGCGGCTTATAAAACGTCCCATCCAGAATTTGTTTCTTTAATTAGGTTGCATTTGCATGCGAAAAACAATGCAATTTCAATCATAATCAAAAAACATTTCACTAAAATTTTAATTTTTGTCAAGTAAATTTTGGAAGGTGCGTTACTAGATGGTGCATTTTTTAGTTCAGGTGGCAGTGAGTTCCAGGAGTTAGCAACTCTATTACTGAAACAATGCTTACGTTTGTTAGTGTTATACCGTTGAACTTGTACTTTCCCCTCTTGGTTTCTAGTTGTGTTAGACAAGGATGGTGAGAAGAGAGACTCAAAACTGATATCAACTAAGTTGTCAAGAGTCAGTGAAGAGTCACACTCACAGAGTGGAAGTGCACTGACTGTCCTGCCTCACTCACTTATCTGCCTGTAGCAGTGCCTGTCTTCTTCTCCTTCCCGTTGATCGGCCCCCTTCATCAGATTGAAGATTCTGCCAATGTTGGGGTTGGGGGGAGTTGATTGTGGCCACGCACAGCGAAGAAGAAGAAAAGAGAAAAGTGTCCAGGAGAATCACTGAAAGCTATCTGCAGTATCGACGCCAATGATTTGTTTTCAAATTTTGAACTCGCTGCTACTCCTATCCCTTTCTCCAGGTCAGGCTAGGATTAGATAGGAATAGGGTTAGGATATAACGCCCTGGAAAAGGATACGGTTGGGGTTAGGGTTAGAAATGGAAAAAAGTCAAGACAAAATGGTCGTTTGCCGTTGCCGTTATCCAATGAATTTACACCACTGACTGGCCCCCAGCTGTTCCTGTTCCTGCCTGACGTGGCATCACGTTGGGAATCCACAGGGAGACCTGACACAGAAAGCTAATCGCAGTATCGATGCCAATTTTCATTGGACGATATCATCAGAAGTAGTTATATCAGGGTTCGTAGCAGTTGGGAAAGTTTGGGAAGGTTTGGGGAAAATAGACTTCATTTTCAAGGCCCATGAAAGTTTGTGAAAAATGAAAAACCAAGAGTAGTGTCTTTGAAAGTTTGTGAATTTTGAGCTACTGTCAAATCTTCATCAATCGCCAAAAATTGCCCAGGACCATAATTTTGAATCATGCCAAGAATGTTTTTTATAATTATGAAATAAAATGAATATTTGGATGCATACGATCGGTGCGACTTACTTTCGATTTTTAACCGGAACTGACGCGAATTGCTTCCCTTTAAAGACATCCGGGTCTTTACGCGTGCCGCGCAAAATGCCAGGCAAATGTGTCTTCAGTGAGCTTTGGCTTGAAAATTCTGCAAAGAAAGTATGGCTGCGGAAAGATGCAACCAACAAGCGCTCAGCATATTGTGCGGCTTGCCGAAATACCTTTGATGTGGGATCGATGGGTGATGGAGTACTTGTTTTCTGTTTATCTATCCTTTTTGCAGCAGTAGTATCTGTGTTAAAGTTGTGAAGGGTGGGTTTTGAAAACCCTAAAGTTGGGCTTTGAAAGTTTGTGAAAAGTTTGTGAAAATTAGGATGCTGTTTGGCTATGAACCCTGTTGAAAAAACATGGCGGGTGACCCACATCTAAAATTAGCAGCCCGTTTCACTGCAACTCACGCTCACAGTCACAGGCTTGTTGACTTCCACTAGCTCCAATCCAAAATCAAATGTGACTTCCCTCAGAAAAGAGGCTCAGAGTCAGGGCACCCTGACCAACGAAGACGAACTCGTTCAGCTACTTCAAGACCCGCTACAGTCGGAAAGGAACTTAAGACAAAACAAAAAACAACAAAAATTACAGGGGGTCTATGAAGTGCTAAAATTCTAAAGGACCCTCTAAAAGAATGTGCAGGGGGTCACAGGGATGCACTAGCTAAAATATTTCTAGCATTCTGATTCGCCTTGCCACTGGGACCTTCTATCCTGCCTTTAGGACCCTCTATTCTTTAAGTGAAGGACTCAAGGAGTCCCTGGGACCCCTTGTTTTGCGGGACGATTGGGAGCCCTGAACTAAGACAAGACCTTGTCCGTCGATGCTTCCTCTTGCATGCACCTGGTAGCTCTGTCATGCTGTGAAAATGGGTGAATGCTCTTGCGAAAGAGCAAGTTTGGGTTTTGCCGATACAACAACAAAAAATTAAATTAATGAAAGACTGTATTGAGTACAAGAGGCTGAAATATATAGCCTATGCTATAGTGCCTGAATTGATATGATATGATAAGTGACCGCATCGTCGGACAAGGGGTATCAAGAGTAAGTATAATATATCCGAAAGAGAAATTCAGGTTAGGTGCAACAACATGACAGAAATGTGATGTGATGTTCATCTGTCCCGAGGGATGAAGACCATCCGTCAACAGTTCCAATGTCAAAAGGTTCAGGATGTGGGGTGGGTACGAAGATGACTGATGAGTCCAATGCGGGCCTTGAACTTCAAGTTGAAGGTTTTGTGACAGTGGGGACAGGAAAGAGAGTTGAGGGGATCTATTGGAGTTGGAGAATTGCTGCTGCTCGTGTAATTTTTCCCCCGCGTCTTGACGTGCCTGGGCTGTCTCGATTCGGTGAGCCTCGAACTTAGCAGCTCCCTTGGTGACTGACCACACCATGCTGGTGGGTTTGGGCCCAAAGTTTCCCAGGAGGAAATGTTGATGTCAGTGTCCTTCAGGGACACTTTGAGGGTGTCCTTGAACCGTTTCTTTTGCCCTCCATGGTTACGTGCACCAAACTGGAGTTCTCCATAGAGGATGCGTTTTGGGAGGTGCTCATCAGACATTCTAACAACATGCCCAGCCCAGCGGAGCTGAGACCTGCGAAGCAACGTAAAGATGCTGGGCATGCCTGTCCACTGGAGGATCTCAGTGTCAGGGATCTTGTCCTGCCATTTCACTTTGAGTAGCTTGCGCAGGCAATTTATATGGAAACGGTTTAGTTTCTTTGCATGCCTTTGGTATACAGTCCATGTTTCACATGCATACACAAGAGTGGTGAGGATGATGGCTCTGTAGACCTTCAGTTTGGTGGACACGTGCACCCCAGTTCGATCCCACACTGACGAGTGCAGTCTGCCGAAGGCAGAGCTTGCCTTTGCAATTCTGGCGTCTGTCTCATCGTCAATATTTATATATGTACAGTGCGAGAAAGAGTGCTGCCTAGGTACGTGAACTTATCCACCACTGCCAGTGTTCGACCGGTATAGTGCCAATGAATCAAAGTGTTGATTGTGGGCACTCAGAAGAATGAGATAAAATGTGTGTGTGTCACTGCGAGTGTGAGTGTGTGTGTGTGTGTGTGTGTGTGTGTGTGTGCATGGATGCTCGTGTTTGCAGGATTTTTAAATTGCCTAGAGCCGGCATCGCCGCATTATGAGAATTTGAGAAGCAAGAATTTTCTTACACAAGCATGTACACTTGTGCAATGAAAAGGGCCTATATATAAGCATTTAATATATTCAAAGGAATGTAGCACTTGTACTAAGTTAACTACTAGTCCCTTGTACTACTACTAGTCTAGAGGGGTGAAGAAGAGCAGTAAATGTGTGTGTGTGTGCACGCTGCGCCTGCACTCCACCTTGCAGGATTTTTTTTAATTTCCCAGGAGCACCCATGTATGTGTATACATGTATGTGTGTTTGTGTGAGCAAATGTGTGTCCGCATCAGTGATTTAGTGTGTCTGTGCGTTTGATCAAATGTAAATTGTATGTGTGTCACATGTGTGGTTCTGGTGTGTGTGTGTGTGTTTCAAATGCTGATTGTAAAGCGCTTTGTGATCAATAAAAAGCGCTATATAGTATATGTCCACTTATTAGTATTATTGTTATTATTATTTTTACTATTATTATTATTATTATGTTCACATGAATTAACCAAATTCAATTTAAATCAATAATCATGAAACTGTATTTTCCAGTAAAGGCCTATTTCAGAGTATGCCCTGGTGTAAAGTTCAAGTGGTGATTGGCTGAAGTGAAAGTGGACTTTAGCTCAGGACAGTGCTCAGTGAGTGTGATGTACTATCTTGTAGATAATGTGGACACTGGGCTCTTTAGGTGCAGGTCTAGGAAGTAAGGTGGCACAGTGGTTAGGATGTTCGCCTGCCAATTTCAATGTTCAAATCCCGGTTCAAGTCTTTATTTCTAGTTCAACAAAAAGATGTAACTGATTGTCAAGTTTTTCAGATGGGGACTCACCCATGCATTTTACACATGTAAAATCCCACAGCAGTTAAAAGTCGATGAGAGCAGGGATAAATCCTGCTGTATGGCATGACCAAATTGATCCCACAGGCAGTTAAAAGTCAATGAGAGCAGGGAGAAATCCTGCTGCCTGGTATGACCAAATTGACAGTAGGTTTCCAAAGTCTGCCCCCCTCCTCATCCTGTTCCCACCCCCCAAAAAACCCTGAATGGCAGAATGTTGCTTCTTCAATGAAAATGTTCAATATGATGGGGGTGTCTACAGTTCAACTTAGTCAAGTTATGTTCCATAGCCCTTTGATACCAGGTGACACTCTATATGTAAAAGCAATCTTAGCAACAGCAAACTCACTCTCTCTTCCTGTCTGAGATTATGCCTTCTATTTGATCAATTGAACTAAAAAACATCAAAACGCTACACTCACACAAGCACATGAAGGTGAAAGACTGTATTGAGTACACACGGCGAATAAAACCAAATTTTCGTCTTTAAAAAGACTTTGACGAGGTGACAACACACTAAACTTAACAATGACTTTCAAGGGAAGTGAAATAAACCACAAGAATGGTTTTCCATCAGGCCACCAGAAGAACTCGTTGTTAATGTTGGTTTGGGCAGTCCACCCTAGACTGTACTGATAATAATGATGATAAAACAATCAGCGAGGTGACGTGAGAAAGAGAGAGCCATTGGTCACTCACTGTTTTGGTTGCAATAGAAGAAAAGTTGACTACTAATAATAATAGCCATGACATTGATTTGACATTCGGTGTTAATTCTATCTGAAATCAGGGAATCAGAATCACCATGCAATGTTGAAAGTATGTCTCTAGATATTAGGGGTCACCTGGAATTTTAGGAGTGTCTCGCTTTATAATTTGTAAACTTTTCTTTTTCTTTTTGAACACACACCCACACCATTCATCATAACCATGACTTTTATTAACTAAACATTCAGCCTTTATACTTTTCCAATCACCATGTGTTCAGCTCAAACTCAAATAGCTCTGTTGATTTAATTGTGATCAACCCGGTTTATAACCGAGAAGCATCAACTGATAAAGTGCATGGAACAGCAGGGGCGGATTATGTGCCAGATTTGGAAAATTGTGTATGATTGTAAAGATTGTAAAGAATAGATATGCTCACTCTGCGCGCGCGTGTGTGTGTGTGAGAGAGAGAGAGAGGGGGGGAAGAAAAGAAAAAGGAGCCAGAGTGAGACAGAGATTTTGAAGGTTTTTTTGTGCAACCAGGAAACCCCCTGTATAAATAAAGCTCACAGCATTTTTGCCATCATGACTCAATTTAATCTGCTGATAAAGCTCAGTCAATCCAAGGCCTGTGTAATAGATATGGAATCAGGTGATGATTATGCCATCAGAGAAGTGATAAAAATTAGAGGGCAGGAGTAGAGATTCCCAAACATTGTTTGGTGGCTTTCACCTTGCCTCGCATGCAATGTGTCAGTCAGTTTGTGACTGTGTGTTGGTGAAGTGACTTACTAGAATCAGTGACTGGGGATCCTTCAATTTTGAATTTACTAGTAAGCTGGTCAGATACATTTTTGGTGAGAGAATGGCTTTTTGGTGTGTATAACAGCTGAAAATATCCTAGTGCGTTTCCCCTTGTCAAGACAAATGTCCAGTTAAAGTTTAACATTTTCCAAATATGTCTTATTGATTGCTGCAATAGCCAGGATAATTTGTTCAATTGATTTTCTTGTTTCCTATTAATCCTTTTTCCACCATCGGTGCTTTACTGAATGTTTGTTTTTCTGTCTTCCCAGCGCTCGGCACAATGTTGACCCTGGGTGCGTCCTTCCACGTCCCCTCCGTCTTTCTGTCCCTGTTTTCCTGGAGTTCTTTCTACTTCGCCATGCGTCGATTGCAGCCGCATTGGAAGGCTGAGGGCCATTGCCGCATGATCACCACATGCCATGCTGTGCTCATCACCGCTTTGTCCGCATGGTCGTGTTTTGTGCAGGGGCCTTGGCCTTTTACCGATGCCGGTAAGTCAAGTCAAGTCGAGCAAGCTTTAGGGATGAATGCGATGTGCCCCATCTCTATTTGTCCCTGTCTCTATGTGTCACCCTCATTGTGTTCCCGTCGCTATATTCCCTATATGTTCTCATCTCTGTGTATCTTCATTTCTATGTGTCCCTGTCTCTATGTGTCACCCTCATTGTGTTCCCGTCGCTATATTCCCTATATGTTCTCATCTCTGTGTATCTCCATTTCTATGTGTCCCCGTCTCCATGTGTCCCCTCAGATTAGGGTAAGTGTTAAGGAAGGATGGGGTTAGGGGTTAAGGTTAGTGTTTGGGTTATAGGGATAGGGTTAGGATAAACAAAGAGACAGAGATATAAGACAGGGACATACAGAGATGGGGACACTGAGAGACTACATTTTTGACACATGGAGACGGGGGCACAATAATAATAATAATAATGAGGAAAATGTATATAGCGCCCATCCTACTATGTAGGCTACAGGGCGCTTTACACAAAATTGAAATGGAATAAAAACATGAAACAAAAATCCAATAACATCAGCAGACAAAACAATACACATATCAATCAGCAACAACAACTGCTGTGACTACTACTACTACTACTACTACTACTGCTACTACTACTACTAGGCCTAATACACGTATGCATTGTCACACAATTCACAAGCATGAAATAATTTAATAACAACATAATATTCACAACAACATACACACAAAAACAACACACACACACCCAGCACACGCACACACACACACGCACACGCATGCACGCGCACGCACACGCACACACACACACACACACACACACACACACACACACACACACACATGCATACATACGATGCACTCATATAGGGGCCTACATGAACACATCACATGCACACACACAACACAAACATGCGCACGCACACATACACCACACACACACAGACACACACATGCACGTGAGTGCGCACACACACACACACACACACAGAACACGTGATGACACACATACACATAACAAGATGGACAAATAGAGTGGCTGGCAATATTTCTAAGTTTTATGTACTCTGCAGCTGCAGTTTGAAGTAGTGTGTTTTCAGAGCAGACTTAAACGTTACAAAGCATTTGGCATGACGAAGGCTGAAAGGGAGTGAGTTCCAGAGTGTAGCAGCTGAAACGGAAAATGCTCTGGAGCCGTGTTGTTTCCGATGGTAAGAGGGAATTTGAAAAATACGGTCATCAAAGGAAGAATGAAGGCTACGGGCAGGAACGTAGATCTGGAAAAGGTTGCAAAGATAGGCTGGTGCGTCTTTTGTAACGATTTTGTAGCAGAGGCAGGCAGATTTGTATTTGATTCGGTATTCGATTTTGAGCCAGTGTAGTTTCATTAAAAGATCTGATGTATGGTGCCGTTTTGGTACTCTGAATACAAGGCGCGTAGCAGAATTTTGAACACGTTGAAGAGGTTGGAGAGAGGTTGTAGGAAGGCCTCGGAGGAGGGCATTGCAATAATCTAATCTAGACAGAATACAGGAAGTGACAAGTGTCTTTGTGGCATCTTCAGTCAGGAAGGGTCTAATTGAACTAATGCGATGGATTTCAAGAAAGCAGGCTTGACAGATTTTGGTAATGTGTTGTTTCAAAGATAGCTCAGAGTCAATATGAAGGCCGAGATCACGAACGCACGACATAAACGTAATTTCGGTGGAACAAATCTCTATGGAGATTTTGAGCATGATTTTGTGGAGCAAACTGGATAGCCTCTGTTTTATCATCATTCAACTGAATTTTGTGATCTCATTGTCAGGGCGTGTCATGCACTGGTCATCATGGCATTATCTGAATTTTGTGATCTCATTGTCAGGGCGTGTCATGCACTGGTCATCACGGCATTGTCTGAAGTTTGTGATCTCATTGTCAGGGCGTGTCATGCACTGGTCATCACGGCATTGTCTGAAGTTTGTGATCTCATTGTCAGGGCGTGTCATGCACTGGTCATCACGGCATTGTCTGAAGTTTGTGATCTCATTGTCAGGGCGTGTCATGCACTGGTCATCACGGCATTGTCTGAAGTTTGTGATCTCATTGTCAGGGCGTGTCATGCACTGGTCATCACGGCATTGTCTGAAGTTTGTGATCTCATTGTCAGGGCGTGTCATGCACTGGTCATGACGGCATTGTCTGAATTTTGTGCTATTTGTTTTTGGCGGGTGGGGGTTTGCACATTAGTTATATAGTTTTTAAAAAAACCAGTATATTAATGAAATAGTAAAAGTAATGGAAAAAAAAAATCTCATTTATTATGTATTTTTTATGTGCAAGTCGAGCAAAAAACACCTTGTGTTTGAAGACAATAAAATTGATTGATTGACTGTTGACCAGGAGGCCTGAACACCCCGCTTCAAGTGACGGCCACCACGATATGTCTGGGTTACTTCCTCTTCGACTTTGCCTGGTGCATCTACTTCCAGACAGAAGGTGAGATTCATCGTCATCATCATCAACTTTATCATCATTGTCAACATCGTCATCTTCATCGTCATCAAATCATCATTCATCACAGTTGTCATCGTCATGATCATCGTGAATAATATTGACAATCCTATGATGATAGTAATGAATAAACTGTGTGATTAACCCCTTGACTGCCAGTGAAAATTAAAGAAAAAATCATTGTACAAATCATACCATGAAAGAAACAACTGATAGAGCCAATCTGGCAAAATAGTATGGGGATATAACTCTCTTGACTGTGTTAGAGCAAAAACCAGCATATCAGAGTTATTCCTCTTCATCTGATGACGTTATCAGTGATGTCATCAAGTCAGTACATGATACATTTGGCAGTCAAGGGGTTAAAAAAAGCCTGTCTTCAGCGCTACACTGTCTGCTGAGGCAGGCGGGATGCTGCGGACATCCAATATGTACATTTAGCCTATCCATGCAATTGTTGCGCAGTGTGGAAAGTTGAAGACGTCTGCATGATTCAGAAACTGAATAATGAACCCCACAAAGTAAAACAAGTATTAAATTAGAAAACAATGTATGGTTGTTTGTGTGTCTGCCTGTGTGTTTCACTGTATTTCACTTTATCTGGCGTGTGTGTGCGTGCGCGCTGCAATCACAGCATTTTGTATTTGTGTGCTTGTGTATCCCTGTCTGTCTCTCTGCATGTATGTGTTTATTTGTGTATTCATACATGAAAACAGTATTTATTCTGACAATCTCTCTCTCTCTCTCTCTCTCTCTCTCTCTCTCTCTCTCTCTCTCTCTCTCTCTCTCTCTCTCTCTCTCTCTCTCTCTCTCTCTCACTCTCTCTCTCTCTTTCTCTGTCCCCAAGGCTTCATGTGTGTGTATGTCTGTGTGTATATCTTTACACACATGCCACATTTACCCCAATAACACCCCCCCCACCCCACACCCCACACCCTCCTGTCTTGCCCAGGTTTCCCCATGCTGCTCCACCATTCCATCAGCATCCTGGGCTTCGTGTGGACGCTGAGCGCGGGAAAATACGGCACGGAGCTCATGGCCACCGTGTGCGGCTCTGAAGCGACCAACCCTCTGCTGCAGCTGCGCTGGTTCATCAAGGAGAGCGGCCAGTACGACACGCTTCTGGGAGAGGTCGTGGACGTCGTCTTCATGCTCAGTTTCTTCGCCGTGCGTCTGGGCGTCGGCTCCATCCTCCTCTACTGCTACTTCCAGCAGCCCACCGATTTCATGGGGAGGGTCGGGGCGCTTAGTATTTATCTGATCAGCTGGATGTTTTCTGTCAGTATCTTTCAGTACGCCGTCTACAAATACTCCAAGAAGAAGAGGCAAGGGGGGAAGATGGAAAAGTCGGCGCTGATTGAGAATGCGTCTGGTACGGTTGTTGCGGCGAGAAACAGTGATGAGAATCTAGTTGGTGCTGAGGGGTTGTTGGTGAAAAACAGTTCTCCCTCTCAGGTTCGGAAGAATAATAGGAATCATGGGACTGGAGAAGGTTTGTCAGAGAATTGTGATAACTTGCCTCCCAGTGATTGTGAAGGTTTATCTCAGAGCGGAGACGCAAGCAAGTCGAAAAATCCAGAATTTTTGTCGATGAGCAAATATTCACCTCTGACCAGATTTGGTGATCAGGAAGAAGGAGAACCTTTGTCAGAGAATGAAGACGGGGTGTTTTCGAGTCGGAGGGAGTGTCCGGGAAAAAGAATGGTGAGCGAGGGGGAGGGGGGTTCGCCATCGAACGGATCGCTGCTGCATCGTCGAGCATGCGTGGTTCACGATTCAGGGGAAACAATTGGTGAATCGTCGGTGAGGGAGAAGTGCACGGTGAATGGGGTGTTGATGAACGGGTGAAAGGGAGAGATGGGAGAGTGATGTGGTGATGACTGACATCGGTATGAAGATGTATGGAGGTGCATTGTAAGATGGAAACTAGCATTCGATCACTAACAAAAACTATCATTAATACAGTGATTAATCATTAATACAGTGATTAATCATTAATACAGTGATTAATCATTAATATATTGATTTGACGCTAACACTCCCCATGTTTTGCACGTTAGTTTGTCACTACGCCAATTTAAAAAAAACACCTTTTATTTTATTCTTTTTGTTTTTTGTTTTGAATGAGTTATTGTTTGAAAGGGGTTGTATTGATTTGTTGTCACTTTTTTTGCTCAGTGAACCATTTTTTATTTGAGTATAATTTTGTTCATGCTGCTCCAGCATAAAACCAGCAAAAAGCATCGTAGTAATCACCAAGTCTTTATGGTTTAGGGGGGGGGGGTGGCTTTTGCTTTGTGTGTTTGTGTTTGAAGCATGTGTACTGTAGGCTTTGTCATTTCTGACTTTTATTTAAAATTATATATTTATTTCTATCTTTGGAGATTTGACAGGCATTAAAAAAAAAAATTGCAAATGTCGCTCAAAACATTTGCCCAATAAATAATTGCCAGTTATATATCGTATGCTGATTGGTCAGAGGTACACACACTCTGACCAATGGATAACTTGAGATGTGCGCCCGCCCAGATAAGCCAGTTCGCGCCAGGACCCCAGACGATGCCAGACGTGTTTAGCCAGAAGTGCTCAGGAAGGACTAGCCTAAGATAAGTTTACTGGTTTTAGTTCTTTCCACATCGCTAGTCAGTCTAAAGCAAAACATTACTTCACTGCTATGTGTGTGTTTGTTGTAATGTTTCTCCTCGTCGAAAATCAGGTTAGTTGATTCCTTTGACATTTCAAGACATTGCTTTTATATTATTCTAACATCGCGCCGGAAATCTAAACTGACCGGTTTGGCTCACAAGCCTATGCTGAAATAATAAACCGGTCGACCCTATTCAGTGGTCAGTATTGTGGCTCTATTAGAAGCCATGGCAACTCCGAGTTCGGGGAAGGATAATTTGAACACACAGCCAAAAACCCGAGGATATTGTGAAAATGGAAACTGGGCTACGAAATTTGAGGCTCTCAGTAGCAGGCCTACTTTCAGCGCGAAATCTCGGATGCCAACAACATCAAGGCTAGGCCTCGCCGTGTGCAGCACACAGCAATGAGCTCCCAGTCTCCTACCGCTATGCACACAATGCCGCTAGGCCTACATCCCTTGTGCTTCTTTCAGCAACTTTAAGTTATGTCACACTGACTATATCACTTCTAAACTGTTCTTGCCTGATTCGGATTTGTCTTCAACGGACAGGGCTGCAAATTTGTAAAACATAGGCCCTAAGCCCATCATTTGGCAGACAAGCTTGGTTTATTTGAGTGCTGGAGCTGATAGTACAACCTTGCAATTCAATTTCGACGTTGCCCTTGATAGAATTCCAACAAAACCAGGGCTCATGTTGCATTCTTGAAATTAATTAAATGAATAAACTTTAGTATATTTAAGTTCTCGATAAGTAGGCCTACCCCTGCTTATGCACTGGAACTCGGCTTGTGCGTGATCGTGAAGGGGAAACGAATGAAGCGAGTCATCCTATGCTCTAGGGCCTAGGCCTACTACCTACATCTTGAATTACACCATTGTTTGGGGATAAACCGTAGTAACATCACACTAGGCTAATATTGGGGGCGTTCTTTTTTAGTACTCTGCCAAGAGTCAATTGTTACAAATATTCTACAAGTGATCGCTGCCGGCTCTCAGACGGCACTTTGACAATCCCCACATCTAGTATAGGCTTACTAGCATTTGCAGGAAACAAAAACGGGAAGATTGTCTATCAGTTCAATTAAACAGAAAATTCGAGAGACGAGTAAAAAAACTTTCGAATTTCGCGTCCCAAAATGCTCAACAACAGAACCTAGAGCTTGCGTTGGCTTTCTAGGCGATAGGCCTACAGCCCTTCAAAAGGCTCATGAATAATGTAAGTCTAGCCTAGTGCACGCGGACGCGGTTGGAGGAGCAACACACGAAAACTCTCCGTTCATGATGGACGCTTGGCCTTTACCTTGGATGTCGGAAAAGAGGCCTAATAATAGACTAGGCGCAGATTGAAAGAAAGCCTTTTCGTGTACCGACGTGTTATGTAGGAAGCAGCGAGCACACACACGGAAATACTTAATTTGGCTAGAACAACCGAGTAGCCTATGTTATACCTGATGGGGGCTAATAGGAATTGGTATATTCCTTAGTTGCCACGACTGTCATGATAAGGCAGATACATACAATAAATGTCTTATTTTTTCAGGCCCACAATCCCTTATGATCTGGCCTTTTTACACAATGTTATGCACAAAAATGTGCTTATCTGACCCTCTTCTGGCCATCTTACAGTTCACTAAAAATATTATGGTCCTTTTGGTGGCTGTCTTTAATTACAATGTTGTATTTGTTTAACAAAAATGTTATGGCCCTTTTCAGTGGTCTTTGAATACAATGTTATGATTGTTTAACACAAATGTTATGGCCCTTTCAGTGGCCTTTGAATACAATGTTATGATTGTTTAACCAAAATGTTATGGCCCTTTTCAAAGGCCTTTGAATACAATGTTATGATTGTTTAACAAAAATGTTATGGCCCTTTCAGTGGCCTTTGAATACAATGTTATGATTGTTTAACAAAAATGTTATGGCCCTTTCAGTGGCCCTCCTTAATTACAATGCTATAATCGTTTAATTATGGCTCTTTCAGAGGCCCTCCTTAATTACAATGCTATAATCGTTTAATTATGACCCTTTCAGTGGCCGTCCTTAATTACAATCCTATAATTGTTTAATTCACATCACACATCACATAAAGCTATAGGCTATATATATATAGTATAAGCCTTTTGCCCTCATTAGGGTGATTTTTGAATCAAATATCAATTGTTTTTTGAATATTTTTAATTTGCCCGTGGATTTATTTTTGGCTTGAGTGTATACTAACACTTAGCTTTGTTTTTCATATACATCCAAATTGGTAGAAAAAGTATATTTTGATAATTCTTTGTCAATACGATTTTTAAATGCATTTACTGAAGGTGCATTGACGGTATCAAATAAATTATGGCCCTTCAGTGGACCTCCTAAATTACAATGCTATAATCGTTTAATAAAAAGCGTTATGGCCCTTTTTTCAGTGGGCCTCCTTGGTTACGATAATATATTTGCTTAGCAAAAACAACAACAAATGTTATGGGCCCTTTCAGCGGTTCTCTCTATTTACTATGTTATGAATGTCTTTAAAAAAAAATTTTTTTTAAGTTACCCTGTTTGCTTATGATCTGGCCTTTTTGCACAATGTTATGCACAAAAATGTGCTTGTTTGACCCTTTTCTAGCCATCTTACAGTTCACTGAAAATGTTATGGCCCTTTCAGTGGCTATCTTTAATTACAATGCTATAATTGTTTAACAAAAAGTGTTATGGCCCTTTTCAGGGGCTATCTTTGAATACAATGTTATGTTTGTAAAAATAAAAAAAATGTTATGGCCCTGTCAGTGGCCCTCCTTAATTACAATGCTATAATCATTTAATAAAAAGTGTTATGGCCTTTTTTCAGTGGGCCTCCTTGGTTACAATGATATATTTGCTTAGTAACAACAACAACAAATGTTATGGGCCCTTTCAGCGGTTCTCTCTATTTGCAATGTAAATGTTATGTTTTTTCAGTTACCCTCTTTGCTTACAATGTAATGATTGTCTACAAGGGTTTAACAACAACAATAACTGTTGTGGCCCTTTCGGTGGCGATCCTTAGTAACAATGTTATGATTGTTTACAAAAGTTATACCCTTTTTTCGGTGGTTCTCGTTGATTGCTATATCATAGCTACTTCAGGGCTATAAACGAGCCGACCCCAGGAACTGGGTGGCAGAGAGAGCGAGAAACAAGCCAGCATATACCCTACAGGCCTAGCTGCAGTGTCGCCTGTATCAGTTTAGTGTTTCCCTCTTTAGTTAGGAAAAGGAAGCTGTCAGTGCCAAGCAGAGAGTGACAATTTTAGCCTACTATACTTACCGCGCTGGCTTTTATGAACAATTTTATGTCCCTTTCTGATGACCTCTAGATATAACGTTTTAACAAAACATTGCATTTGTTAAGCCTTTGCGGTAGGACCTTGTTGCACAGTATTATGCACAACTTTAAATTCATTTTAACCTATGTAGGCCCTCCGATAAACTTCAATGAAGACCCCTGAAGTTCTGGTATAAACACTGCTTATCAATATCATTATCAGCGTGCATGAACATGGGTTGCGCTGCAGTAACAAACTTGATGTGTCACGCTACACTAGCTTGACCCCTTCAGTGGGCACGAAGACTATCGAGGAAACTAGACCTGGATTTCCATCAAATAACACCTCTATAAATAACGATTTCCCTTACAGAATAAGCATGTCCATATGGGCCACAGAATTGGTATTTAACATAAGTTCCAAAATTGTAATGCGGACAACGGCTATCTAATGTCTACAAATGCATAAACGTTGGTTTCATATGGGTTCAATGCTTATTTTAAGGGATAAATTGATGATTGTAATGATAAACAAACTGCATCTTTGCCTCAGCTTAGACATCCACACATCTGTGTGGTAAATTAGCGCCTGGACAGTTGTACAATATGGAAAATTAAGCTTAATATAAAAATATCTGCATTAGGCAGAGTGGATACAGATTCCCAAGCTCCTGCTTTCTATGCACTGCCGGTGTGGACACAGAAAAATGTTCACCCATTCAACTAGGATTGCGAGTACCACAGCAATGATAAGCAGAAGTGTATCAATGGACTCATGGCCGCTGGCTGGTCCAATTCAAGCGCTTTTAGCAGATTCTACCACAAAACTGTGTGAAGCAGCAGAGAGGAGAGCGCGAGATAACAAAAGGTCCTTGAGCAAATCAGTCTTGGACAGCTTTGTCAGTAACACCACAACACATAAGTCAACATAGCACAGGTGCACTAATGCCACTATGACAAAAAGTGTGAGCACGCGTATGTTTGTATAATACATGTGGTCCCCGACTCTGAAGTCTCAAGTTATCCACTGGTCAGAGTGTGTGTACCTCTGACCAATCAGCATCAGAAGAGGTACACACATACCCACCCTTCAGAGCATTAAATCCCCACCCTTAGATCTTTATCAGGGACCACATGTGGCTAAAGACTGGCTTATCTGGGCTGGCGCACATCTCAAGTTATCCACTGGTCAGAGTGTGTGTACCTCTTCCCAACAGCACACTCAATATAATTCCAGTTAAACTTCGACTTCAGGTAAGTCTCTTTTAACTTTATAATTATTCCTTTTTGTCATTTTTTTTCTTCTTTTTTGAATGGAATTTGAAATCAAAGCCATTGAATTGTACAGTGAATGTTGAATGTTTCAGAGTTTTTCTTTGGTTTGATGCATATATTTGTGAATTGAGATGAACACAAACTAGAAAATCAAAATTATCAAAAGATAATTTAAAAAAAATAAGAGTTGGGTGAAGGTGTGATGTGACAGTGTAGGTTTGTTGTTGTTGTTGTTGTTGTTTGTTTGTTTTGTAAGAAAAAAAGGGAGTAACTCGGTGCATTTGGATTTGAGGTTTTAAAATTTCATTTTGAAAAGTTAATTGATTGGATTTTTGTTTTTCATTTTGTTTCTTTGTTGTGTGGGTTTTTTGTAGGTTGGGGCTTTTTTTTATGGATTTTGTAATGTCAGAGGTACGAAGATGCTGCCATATCTTATGGACTATAAGGCAATGCTTGTTTCCCCAGGCTGAGACACCTGCACCTTGTAACATGACTAATAATATAGTAAGAAAGTATGATATTAATGACACCATCTGAATTCTGTGTAAAATAAGATGCGCCTTCTAGTTCTACAAATACGTACCTTGAAAATATTTGGCAATCAGTGTTAAAGAGGCAGATGACAAATGAGTTTTTGCAAGAAACACGTCAGGATCACCAGGAAAACATCCTTTGCAGAGATCGCAACACTCACTTTGCTCTGGTTTCCTAGAAATCAAACCGTCAAATCAGCGATTCCTCCTTGGTGAAGGTACTAGAAGTCAAGTTCTTTCAGTGAAAGATGGCCGCCTGAGTTTAGACCAAATCGTTTGCACGAAATTTCCATACAAGCCTTTTTATTTTTAATTTTTTTAATTTTATACAGTTTACCAAAAGGAGTCTCATTCACAACAAAGAAAATATCTTTTTTTAATTTTTATTAACTGCAATACAAAAAAGAAAAAGCTTCAACCACAATGAGTGGCCTCCACCTACCCCATCCAAAATGGCTTCTCTCTCTGGCATCTCCGCCAAGGAGGAATTGCTGTTTTGACGGTTTGATTTATAGGAAACCAGAGCAAAGTGAGTGTTCCGATCCTTGAAAAGGCTGTCTTTCTGGTGGTCTCGACGTGTTTCTTGCAAAAACTCATCTGTCGGGGTTCACCTTTAATTGTATGTTGGACATCAGGGGGTCAGAAACAGCCCACAGAATATGACGAGTTTTAGAAGGTTGGTCACCTCGATATTTTAGGGTGTCTGTCTATATTTTTAAACATTCTTGTGAAGAACTGTGCATCAGGTGAAACTTTGCTGTATTTTGTGCTGCACTGGCCTGAACGTTGATGCGTCCGATGGTAGATTGGAGAGTCCTGGATGCACATTTGTGCGTTAGGAGAAATAAAAATGGACAGAGAAACGCTTCACTGATAAGTTTGAAAGTTCCATTCAATGATTTCATTTGCTTTTGTTAAAAAAACTGTTGACATTTTGTTCCATGCTTTGCTGATATTGTAGCCATAGGTTAAGTGTTTTGATACTGAAAGAGCTCCATGAGGCTTATCAATGACAGCAAAGCAAGTGGCTGAGCTAGTAAGTATCACAACATTATCTGAAAGAGTTGAAAACTGATTGGGTCATTAGCTGCCAGGCATAAATAACAAAACCCATTAGCTGTTCAGGCATGGTAATTTTCAGAGAATTCTCTGAATTCAGAGAAAAATGACTAGAAAAACTGATGTCAATAATGTTTAAGGCCGTGTACACACATAATAATAATAATAATAATATGTTGAGATTCCGCGTGCAATCCGCAAAGAAATAAAGAAGGAAAAAAATGTCGGCACATCTCCGAATTTCCCCTAATCCGTAAATTTTTACCCTTCTTTCTTCCACTTATTTATGGATTGCGCATGGGATTTCCTCACGGAATCTCCGCATATGTGTGTACGTGGCCTTAAGCTTGAGGAAATGCTTTTTTCCCAATTTGTAACAGTTTCATGTTGAAGAGGAATTGGCCTATGTATGATCACCATGAAGGGCTCTGTACCACTTGACCACACCAATAAACATCATCTCCTTAACCTCAGTAAAATGTTTTCAGAGAAAATCGCTTTTCCACCATTGCCATGCTTGTATATTGTGAGCTCATTTTTATCTGCCTGAGTCATACAATCATGATGTGTTGCCGTCCATAGTTTTTTTACTAGTCCTTAAAACATGTTGCCTTTAAAACCAATCAGGGTTCACAAATGCTGGACTCCCATGACCACAAACAATTATTGTGATGTGTGCCAAAGTACAGTCAAACCCTGCTCAACAGGCACCCCGGTATCACAATTCGCAGACACCCCGGTATCGCAATTCGCAGACACCCCGGTATCGCAATTCGCAGACACCCCAGTATCGCAATTCGCAGACACCCCGGTATCGCAATTCGCAGACACCCCAGTATCGCAATTCGCAGACACCCCGGTATCGCAATTCGCAGACCTATACTTTTTTCATTTCTGAATTAGGTCGCCAGGTGCAGGATATGTCCTTAAGCATGTGTTATTTTGTTCGTTTTTACGGCCAAAGCTGAAATCTTCAATTTCGCTTTATTGGCCACTTTTTCTCTCTAATTTTTCCTCTTTACCCCTTTTTGAGAGGGAGAACAACAGAGGCAGACAAACTGACAACACGCTTTTGACGTTTACATGGTTGAGTGTGAAGTTGGAAGGTGAGCTGTTGTCAATTGAAAGACCCTGCATGGCATTAAAATCACTCAAGAAAACAAAATCATTGGCTTTTAACTGACAACACGCTTTTGACGTTTACATGGTTGAGTGTGAAGTTGGAAGGTGAGCTGTTGTCAATTGAAAGACCCTGCATGGCATTAAAATCACTCAAGAAAACAAAATCATTGTCTTTTACTCGTGCTTCTGTCAAGTTGTAGGATTAATAAACACACACACACACACACACACATCACAAAAAGGGAAATAATTTGAATTTGAACTGCAACATTTAATTTTGACGTCATTGCTTTTGACTTGCATAATTGCGTCATACAGTATCTCGATGTTCGTTTTATCGGCCGATTCGCTTTATCGGCCATATTCTTCCTGGTCCCAAAAGTGGCCGATTAAGCGGATTCCACTGTATTACTAAAACAGTCTCCACAATTACGGACAATTTTGGCCAGTCTGTAGGGTGGTCACAAAACAGGTTCCACTGTATTGTCTTTCTGTTATAGCGGGGTGCCTCTTCTTCTTCTTCTACCGTCTACCTGCCTTCTGCAGGAATTATATGAGGACAGACTTTTTGCTGTTTGATCTTTCAGAGTAACCTGTCTATAGTATTAGTATTAGGCTGATTAAATCTGCTTGGAAAAGAAAAAACGCACATTTCAACATTAGAATTCTCCTTATTTCAAATAGGGATTTTACATGTACTGATGTAGACTCTTAAAAAAACAATTTACATGTTCATGTCTAGAGTGATTGAGCACAAATATTTGAACTTTTCTTTTTTAAATATTGTTGAGGTACATGTATATGTTTGTGGGTGGGTTGGGTTTTTTTAATAATAATTTACATGTTGCTATTTTTCTTTCTTTCTTTTCAGAAGGGGTGAGGGGAATTGGATTGATCAGTGAGAATAAATTGGAAGGGGGGAGGGGGGGGTGTAGGGGTAAGTTAGTAGATTTTTTTGTTTTTGTTTGGTTGAGTGGGTTGGAGTATGTAATTTCTTAGTTTTGTCTTTTGGTGAAGCAAAAAACTGCAGAAATGTATCAGTATGTGTGTAAGATTTTGCATGCATAATGTAAATGGCGATTAAAACCTGCTGCAGGTGTGATTGACTATATTATATATTTTTGTGATTACATTTTGGCTGCTGTGAAACAAAAAAACAACTTTTTTTTTAGAATGTTATTTTCTGATAATGCAAAAGGTTATTGTGATCATTACATAATTGCCTGTATATGATTACATATTGTTGGCTGGTACAAAAACAAAAGACTGGCATTTTGTTATGTCTGTGTCTGCTATTTTCTGATGATGAGAAGTCTTCATGGGGATGGTTACACTGCATTGTTATTGTGTTGTTATCACTCAGTCAGTGCCATGTTCACTTCTGGTGCTGTGAATTTCAATATACACATTTTTTTAAATGTGAAAATATAAGAACTTCAACTACTACAGCAGTTTTATTTATTTCTTGCCAGATGTATTTTTTGGTAAACTATTTCTTGCTGCTTTTGGTGTGGAATGGGTGAACACTGCTTAGCAGTTTTTTCTTCTTTTTTATTTTTATTTTAATTTTAATTTTATTTTTTAACCCTCCACTGTCCCCGCCTTTCTTTTCATTTCTTTTTTTATTTATTGTCTCCTTTTTCTTCTTTTTTTTCTTTTTTCTTCTTCTTCTTCTTCTTTCTCTTTTTCCCTTTACTTCTCCATACATATGTCTGTGTGATGATCTAAGATGGACATTTGTCTTCTTCTTCTTCTTTCTCTTTTTCCCTTTACTTCTCCATACATATGTCTGTGTGATGATCTAAGATGGACATTTGTCTTCTTCTTCTTCTTTCTCTTTTTCCCTTTACTTCTCCATACATATGTCTGTGTGATGATCTAAGATGGACATTTGTCTTCTTCTTCTTCTTTCTCTTTTTCCCTTTACTTCTCCATACATATGTCTGTGTGATGATCTAAGATGGACATTTTTCTTCGGTATAGTTTAGAGTTTTAGTCCGATACATAAGTGTCTGGGTTTCTGTATGACTTAGAGTTTGGTGTACTGACCATTCATTCTGTGTGCGTGTGTGCGCGCGAGTGGTATATGCAACATAAAACAATTATGCACGTAATATCAACCATTGACATCAACCATATCTTCAATAACTTAAAAACGGCTTCATAGAATACATTCATTTTTTCAGTGTTTACTAAAGAGTAACATTGCAATACTAAATTCGAACCGGAAGTGTCAACTAGTGGTGATAATAATTGCCAAGTATTGCAACATTTTTGTTTGTTTTGTTTTTTAAGATTTAAAAAAAAAATGTGATTATTATTTTTATTTTTTATTATTTTAAGGTTCCAACAAGCTGCAGATACTGCAAATGTTTATTTCAAAATATTTACATGATCATCAAGGAAAAAGATTCACCACAACGTCCGAACTAATAAATCACGATAAATTGAAAGACGCGCAAGAAACAAAACCACTCGCGTACTCAGAAGCATAATACTACATTTACAATCACACACTGACACGCACGCAGGAGTGCACCTAAATTCACGCCCATTGGTGTGACCAATCCTGCACACACACAAAATAGATTTGTTGAGAACAAGAAAAAGTGCATACAGAAAGATGCAACAACTAGAGAAAATGAGGTTAGAAAAATTCTAAATTGCAACCATTTCTCTAATACATAATTCTCGCTCAAAAATGGTATTTAATGGAATAGATGAGTTTGTTTTCTTGTAAATGCTGATGCACACTTTTCCAATCAAGATGAAAAAGTTAATACACTGTCTATCATTGCTACTAAAAGCTGTTTTGTCAGTGCCAAACAATATGTCTGTGTTGCATGTCAGTCTTTGTTTTAATTACTTGTTCTATAAATCTCCAAAAATGCCATGCGACTGGGCATTCACAAAAGAAGTGTTCTATAAAATCAACTGTATCAATGCAGTATGAACATTTGTTTGTTTCCTTAACTTTCATTTTATTCAACATAATGTTTGTTGGATAGATGTTGTGCAGAATTTTCCAGTGGAGAACCCTGATCCTTGTTTCTTTGGTAACTGATTTCGCTTTGCACCATGTATGTTTGTCAATGTCTAAATCAAATTTTCTTTTCCAAAAGAAACAAGATGTTGGAGTTATGTTTTCTTTGTTTGCAGATAATATCTTTTTAATTTGCTTTGGTTTAGTATTGAATACTCTAGCGTCACAATGTTGAGTGAATATTTCTCTTTCTCCCATTTGAATCCACTGAATCCATTGTTTGGGTATCGAGTTAATCAAAGCATTGTATTGGAAGAGTGTGCATGCTCTGTTTTGTTCAATTATGTTATGAACTTCTTCTAAAGTTAGTATTCTGTTTTCCTCAGGATGAATAATATCTTTCATTAATTCAAAGTTTTTCTTTATGAAACCCTGAAATAACAACACTTTATATTTGTATTTGATTAGAACATTATTAAATATTGGCTGGGACAAAAAGTTAGTTTCATTTACATCAGTCAACATAATTGTTTTACTGTCTAAATAATGTGTTAATACTTGTTTCCAAAATTCATTTTTTATAGAATCCAGACCCATCATCTCATTCGTTCTACAGTTTATGAGAAAAACATTATCATTGTTTGAAAGAAATCTGAAATTCCATTTTGGAATGAATGTCCAGTTGTCTCCACTTGTTGCTACCGCAAGCCTTCCTGCCCACTGTAAGTAAAAGTACTTTTGCGTATCCACCATATTAATCATATTCAACCCCCCTTCCTCGACACTCGATTCCATGACCTTCCTTTTTACCTTTTCGAAGGCTTTTCTATTACTATGACGTTTTTGCCATACAAATTTGTATAACAGCGTATTTATCTTACTGAGCACATTATTAGGCAGACCTACAGATTGCATTACATATATGAACTGGTTCAACAAGAAACTTTTTATAACAACCACCTTGCCTTGTATACTTATGTCTCTTTTACTCCATAATTGAATCAAATGTTTCATTTTATTAATTCTTTCGTTCCAATTTTCTTCAATATACATTGCCATTTTCTCACTATGAAAATGAATGCCAAGTATTTTATTTTGATCTACAACTGAAAATGGGAGATTTTCTTCTATTCTACGTCTGCCTTTGTTTTGTTCACATTTAATTTTAAACCTGAGAATGTTTGAAAAGTAGAAAGGATCATTAACCCTTTCACCGCCAAAGTCGCATTTTAGCACCACAGTGATTTAACACCTATGCGACCAAAAGACCAAATTGGGGTCTGTTATCCAAAGACCCTATTGTCTTAGTTTTGGGAAGTAAGGATAGACCTTATTTTATATCTGTCACAGAAGAATCCACAATACTGCAGATGGATTTTGTTCTCTACCCATGTAAATGTAATGGACATTTTTGGCTGAAATATGGCTGGCGGTGAAAGGGTTAACGATCTATCCATGTCTGTTTTATCCTTAAGAAAGAGGGTAGTATCATCTGCCATTTGTTTGATTTTGATCAGAGTATTTTCATTTTGACTGGGAGATGGAACCTTAATGCCTGCTATTGGACTGTTTCTTATTTTAATTGCAGCTATTTCTACGGCCCGAACAAACGCCAGTGGAGAAAATGGGCATCCTTGCCTTATTTCACAAATGAACTCTAAAGATTCTGAAATCCACCCACCATGATTAATAGCACTTACTGTGCCCTGTGTTAATACGGAAACCCACCTTCTAAAATCCGCACCAAAGCCAAACGTTTGAAACGCGTACAGTAAAAAATCCTTAGATATAGAGTCAAATGCTTTGGAAAAGTCTACAGCAAGAAGATATCCACTTTTATTAGACTGATTTAAATAATTAATGGCATCATCCATTGTTCTGATAATAGTAGAGATGTTTCTGCCCCGAATATATCCCACTTGGTCTGTACTTACCACTTTGTGAATTACATTACCTAATCTGTTTGCCAGTACTTTTGCTAATATTTTGTAATCAGAGTTAGTGAGTGTGATTGGTCTCCAGTTAGTTAATCGATCCCTATCTAGTTCTTTGCCTTTATGTAGCAATGTAATTATCCCTTGTTTTTGAGTAAATGATAATTCCCCTTTAACAAAAGATTCGTTAAAGGAATTTGTTAAAACTGTGGCTATTTTATTCCAGAACATTTTGAAAAATTCTATCGTTAAACCGTCACTTCCTGGGGCTGACCCATTTTTCATATTTTTCAAAACCTCCGTTGTTTCGTCCAGTGTGACAAAGCCCTCACAACTGTTCGCATCATTTTCCTCTAAACGACTAAAATTCTCACCCCCAAGAAAGGCATCTGTGGATATTTTGACATCATCCACTTCTACTGATTGACTATAAAGGGTTTTGTAAAATGAGACTTGCTCACTTAAAATTTGGGACTGATCCGTAATAATTTCTCCCGAGTCCTTACAAAGTCTTGTAATTACTTTTTTCTTTCCTCTTGACTTTTCAAGGTTACAAAAATACCTAGTGTTGCGTTCACCTTCCTCAATCCATTTAACTCGTGCTCGCACTTGCGCTCCTTTAGCTTTACTGACTTGTAATAACTCAAATTTTTGCTTCAGTTTAACATAACTATTTTGCTTAGATTCATTCTTTGGGTCATTGACCAATTGCTGTTCTGCTTCCTGAATATCATATTGTAGCTTGCGTTCAGCAGTTTTTTCTTCTTATATTTTTGTATTTTCTTTTTATTCCAAAGAGCAATAAGGTTTTTCTAGCTTCTGATTTTTTTGGATTTTTTTTATATTGCTGTAGATTTGTTGTTCCATTCTTTTGTCATTTTTCTATTTGATTTGGGGTGCTGCTTTTCTTATATAGATGTGTCACACTACTCACAGTATTTGAACCGGTAACAAAATCTGACTATGTTTATGACTATGTTTTAAGCTGGTGCTGCTTAAAACATACAAAGTTCTATTTTAAATCTGCTAAAAGACTTACTCACTTAGGCAAGTAGATTTATTATACTAGAATGCAGAATGCAAATTCTGGAATGGGCTAAAAATTATAATTCAATTTTCAAACTTTTTAAAAAAATTGAATTTTGAATTTTATCGCCTATCTCAAAGGTGATGTTATTTTCTTCTTTTAAATTTGAAAAGGCAAGAAGTTACTGTGTTCCCAGGTCATATGTTCATAATCGGTAAGTTACATACGTGTCCGGTTTTCAGTTTTCACTGGTCTCCCCGCTGCATACAGCCGACACATTCTGATTTCGGAGGAGCTCAAAGGAGAAAAATTATTTGGAGAATGTTTTGGAAAAAAGGCAGGAGAATGGGCCAATAAGTCAGAACGATAGTACCAGTAGATGATAGAAAGCAAAGGGAAAAGGCAGTCACAGAGAGTGGCAGATTAGGGGAATTTTCAAGCACAGAACTTCCAGAAGGTGGGGGAACTATTTTTTACAAAAGACCCCCCAGTATCCCCACAGGGAGGTATGTGATCATTTTGTGGTAACACTAATCTTTTAGAATGTATGAAAAATAAATCTGCTTGTAATTTCCCCCAATTTCGCCATGCCCCTTTTGTCTGTAAGTGTTTGGCTTTTTGACAGAAAGAATAATGCTGAAATATGCATAAAGCTGTTTTTGGCATTTTCTAACGCTGACAAACAAAATTGTAAAATGCATTCTTTTCAAAAACGTGTCATGATTTGGAGTTGTCAACAACAAAAGTTGTCTCCCTTTGACCATTGACTGTTCTGCTTTGCTGGTTGACAGGAACAAAGTTTTATGGAAGCAAGTAGGTTTGTGTGGAGTTGTTTATTCAAAATATGTTGTGCATCACACAGGAGACATGCATGCACATGAGCACACATGTTTATCCAAGCAGATGTCCTCACATTTTTGTTTCCTGTTAAAGTGTGGATATTTATCCATTTCATTTGATCATGCTGATCTGAAGAGCTGTTTTTCTATAAGTAAATAGATTGCCTCCCTTAGAAGGGTAGATATTGAAAACTGACTTTATATACGGCAAAAATAACATCAATTATGGCTTACATTTTTATGTGAATGTCCTGAAGTTTTATTTTCACAATTTTGAAAATATTCTTGAAAAGTTTTTTTGATTTTTATTTTAATGCTCCACATCTTATTTAATATGTTTAGTAGAAAAAATAATGGTTGGGAGAAGAGCCAGAAGGGATTATGTGCCTTCGATATTCCTTTGGGCTTTCACAATACAGGCTGGGGGGTTTTCTATGATACTGGTTGGGCTCATAAATGGCTGGAAACGAATTTAAACTGGGATGTTTTGGACAAATTTATGATGAATTATTTTGACGTCAAGGTATTTTTCTAAGCCGTTTTCATCAAGAAGCTCAGGGGGAAACATTAAGCAGAATTCATATTTTTACAGCAACATTTCCTTTTCTTGTACATTTTTTTAAAATTTAGTAAAGATTGATGCATGTGCAGTGGTACAGTAGATTTCACAATTATGTGTCATGTTCAAATACTGTTAGTTTTTTTGTTTTTATTTTTGTGTGTGTTGTGAGCAAAACATTTCTAGTTGTATGTATTTTTGTCTCTCTGTGTGTTTTCCTGTCTGTCTCTCTGTATATATGCGTATATGTTTGTGTGTGTGTCAGTGTGCCTCTGTCTGTGTGCATGTGTGCATTTGCATTTGCTGACTTTGTGCAAAAACTACTTATGTTAGATGAATGTAGAGAGTTATGCCTAAACATTTGTACTGCATAAAGCCTTCTGCATCTGCATGAAGTACGTTGGCATGCACCCAATTCTTTTTTCTCTACAAACATGCATTTTTGTTACCCTATGTTAGATGAATGTAGAGAGTTATGCCTAAACATTTCTACTGCATAAAGCCTTCTGCATCTGCATGAAGTACGTTGGCAGGCACCCAATTCTTTTTTCTCTACAAACATGCATTTTTGTTACCCTATGTTAGATGAATGTAGAGAGTTATGCCTAAACATTTCTACTGCCTAAAGCCTTTTCTCTATGTACATATGTACATGCATTTTTGTTACCCTTTGAAATAAAATTGTAAAATAGTGTTACAAAAAATGTATCAAATGATGGCTCTGCTGGTTCACAGGAACAACGTGTTATGGAAGTTTATGGGTTGGTATTGAGATTTTATTAAAAATATCTTTAGCAATACACAGAGGCAAGCATGTACAAAGTGCACACAATCATGCATGCACATGTGCACATAAACATAAATGGCAATTAAGTCTAGAAACAAAACTACATGCAAAAACTGTTCAATAGCAATAGTATGCATGCACACACACACACACACACACACACACACACACACACACACACACACACACACACACACAAAAGCAAACATACAAATTCTTTCAAGAACAATGTTGCATGAGCATGATCTCTCTCTCTCTCTCTCTCTCTCTCTCTCTCTCTCTCTCTCTCTCTCTCTCTCTCTGTTTACTGTTTGTGTTTATGACTTGTTCACATATGGACTTTGCTCAATTGTTATTTTGTATTTGAATATTCCTTTCCATTTAACCTTATTTAAAAAGTGTAGTTCATTCCATTGCACTTAGATTAAGTGTTGTTGTAAATCTTTTTTTCTTCCTATATATATTGGATTCCTGAATGAAATCTGCTTGACGGAAACTCATCTGTTTTCAAGGAAGCAAAATCAGATTTGTGTAAAGCATTCGTTTATCTAAATCGATTATTACCAATCATATGACACCTTTTTTTCTTTGGTTCTTGTTTCAAAATTAGCGCATGCAAAGAAATGAATTGCCCTTTCATACCGGTTTATGCTTGTATCTGTGCTGGTAAAAGATGAAAAAAGAAAAGGAAAAAATGGATAGTTCCGTTTTTCTGAATATAGTACAAAGAAACTCTATTGAAAAGGTCAGGTCAGGTCAAGCATGTAGGACAACTATCAGCAAACGAGCCATGCCACCAATTATTCTGATTAAAAAAAACAGTGCGTCGGGTGATTACCGTGAAAGTCAGAAGGTGCTGTCAGCCTTTTGAATTCTTTTGTCATAGAACATTCTGGCTGGCACCTGACACATGTAGTTAAGTGCGCATTGGGACCTGTTGTCCTGGAACATTCTGGCTGGCACCTGACACATGTAGTGCGCATTGAGACCTGTTGTCATGGAACATTCTGGCTGGCACCTGACACATGTAGTGCGCATTGAGACCTGTTGTCATGGAACATTCTGGCTGGCACCTGACACATGTAGTGCGCATTCAGACCTGTTGTCATGGAACATTCTGGCTGGCACCTGACACATGTAGTGCGCATTGAGACCTGTTGTCATGGAACATTCTGGCTGGCACCTGACACATGTAGTGCGCATTGAGACCTGTTGTCATGGAACATTCTGGCTGGCACCTGACACATGTAGTGCGCATTGAGACCTGTTGTCATGGAACATTCTGGCTGGCACCTGACACATGTAGTGCGCATTGAGACCTGTTGTCATAGAACATTCTGGCTGGCACCTGACACATGTAGTGCGCATTGAGACCTGTTGTCATGGAACATTCTGGCTGGCACCTGACACATGTAGTGCGCATTGAGACCTGTTGTCATGGAACATTCTGGCTGGCACCTGACACATGTAGTGCGCATTGAGACCTGTTGTCATGGAACATTCTGGCTGGCACCTGACACATGTAGTGCGCATTGAGACCTGTTGTCATAGAACATTCTGGCTGGCACCTGACACATGTAGTGCGCATTGAGACCTGTTGTCATGGAACATTCTGGCTGGCACCTGACACATGTAGTGCGCATTGAGACCTGTTGTCATGGAACATTCTGTCTGGCACCTGACACATGTAGTGCGCATTGAGACCTGTTGTCATGGAACATTCTGGCTGGCACCTGACACATGTAGTGTGCGCATTGAGACCTGTTGTCATAGAACATTCTGGCTGGCACCTGACACATGTAGTGCGCATTGAGACCTGTTGTCATGGAACATTCTGGCTGGCACCTGACACATGTAGTGCGCATTGAGACCTGTTGTCATGGAACATTCTGGCTGGCACCTGACACATGTAGTGCGCATTGAGACCTGTTGTCATAGAACATTCTGGCTGGCACCTGACACATGTAGTGCGCATTGAGACCTGTTGTCATAGAACATTCTGGCTGGCACCTGACACATGTAGTGCGCATTGAGACCTGTTGTCATAGAACATTCTGGCTGGCACCTGACACATGCAAGTAGTGCGCATTGAGACCTGTTGTCATAGAACATTCTGGCTGGCACCTGACACATGTAGTGCGCATTGAGACCTGTTGTCATAGAACATTCTGGCTGGCACCTGACACATGTAGTGCGCATTGAGACCTGTTGTCATGGAACATTCTGGCTGGCACCTGACACATGTAGTGCGCATTGAGACCTGTTGTCATGGAACATTCTGGCTGGCACCTGACACATGTAGTGCGCATTGAGACCTGTTGTCATAGAACATTCTGGCTGGCACCTGACACATGTAGTGCGCATTGAGACCTGTTGTCATAGAACATTCTGGCTGGCACCTGACACATGTAGTGCGCATTGAGACCTGTTGTCATGGAACATTCTGGCTGGCACCTGACACATGTAGTGCGCATTGAGACCTGTTGTCATGGAACATTCTGGCTGGCACCTGACACATGTAGTGCGCATTGAGACCTGTTGTCATAGAACATTCTGGCTGGCACCTGACACATGTAGTGTGCGCATTGAGACCTGTTGTCATGGAACATTCTGGCTGGCACCTGACACATGTAGTGCGCATTGAGACCTGTTGTCATAGAACATTCTGGCTGGCACCTGACACATGTTGTCATAGAACATTCTGGCTGGCACCTGACACATGTAGTGCGCATTGAGACCTGTTGTCATGGAACATTCTGGCTGGCACCTGACACATGTAGTGCGCATTGAGACCTGTTGTCATGGAACATTCTGGCTGGCACCTGACACATGCATGTAGTGCGCATTGAGACCTGTTGTCATGGAACATTCTGGCTGGCACCTGACACATGTAGTGCGCATTGAGACCTGTTGTCATGGAACATTCTGGCTGGCACCTGACACATGTAGTGCGCATTGAGACCTGTTGTCATGGAACATTCTGGCTGGCACCTGACACATGTAGTGCGCATTGAGACCTGTTGTCATGGAACATTCTGGCTGGCACCTGACACATGCATGTAGTGCGCATTGAGACCTGTTGTCATGGAACATTCTGGCTGGCACCTGACACATGCATGTAGTGCGCATTGAGACCTGTTGTCATAGAACATTCTGGCTGGCACCTGACACATGTAGTTGTCATAGAACATTCTGGCGCATTGAGACCTGTTGTCATAGAACATTCTGGCTGGCACCTGACACATGTAGTGCGCATTGAGACCTGTTGTCATGGAACATTCTGGCTGGCACCTGACACATGTAGTGCGCATTGAGACCTGTTGTCATGGAACATTCTGGCTGGCACCTGACACATGTAGTGCGCATTGAGACCTGTTGTCATGGAACATTCTGGCTGGCACCTGACACATGTAGTGTGCGCATTGAGACCTGTTGTCATGGAACATTCTGGCTGGCACCTGACACATGTAGTGCGCATTGAGACCTGTTGTCATGGAACATTCTGGCTGGCACCTGACACATGTAGTGCGCATTGAGACCTGTTGTCATGGAACATTCTGGCTGGCACCTGACACATGTAGTGCGCATTGAGACCTGTTGTCATGGAACATTCTGGCTGGCACCTGACACATGACCTGTTGTCATGTTCTGGCTGGCAGTGCGCATTGAGACCTGTTGTCATGGAACATTCTGGCTGGCACCTGACACATGTAGTGCGCATTGAGACCTGTTGTCATAGAACATTCTGGCTGGCACCTGACACATGTAGTGCGCATTGAGACCTGTTGTCATAGAACATTCTGGCTGGCACCTGACACATGTAGTGCGCATTGAGACCTGTTGTCATAGAACATTCTGGCTGGCACCTGACACATGCAAGTAGTGCGCATTGAGACCTGTTGTCATAGAACATTCTGGCTGGCACCTGACACATGTAGTGCGCATTGAGACCTGTTGTCATAGAACATTCTGGCTGGCACCTGACACATGTAGTGCGCATTGAGACCTGTTGTCATGGAACATTCTGGCTGGCACCTGACACATGTAGTGCGCATTGAGACCTGTTGTCATGGAACATTCTGGCTGGCACCTGACACATGTAGTGCGCATTGAGACCTGTTGTCATAGAACATTCTGGCTGGCACCTGACACATGTAGTGCGCATTGAGACCTGTTGTCATGGAACATTCTGGCTGGCACCTGACACATGTAGTGCGCATTGAGACCTGTTGTCATAGAACATTCTGGCTGGCACCTGACACATGTAGTTAAGTGCGCATTGAGACCTGTTGTCATGGAACATTCTGGCTGGCACCTGACACATGTAGTGCGCATTGAGACCTGTTGTCATAGAACATTCTGGCTGGCACCTGACACATGTAGTGCGCATTGAGACCTGTTGTCATGGAACATTCTGGCTGGCACCTGACACATGTAGTGCGCATTGAGACCTGTTGTCATGGAACATTCTGGCTGGCACCTGACACATGTAGTGCGCATTGAGACCTGTTGTCATGGAACATTCTGGCTGGCACCTGACACATGCAAGTAGTGCGCATTGAGACCTGTTGTCATAGAACATTCTGGCTGGCACCTGACACATGTAGTGCGCATTGAGACCTGTTGTCATGGAACATTCTGGCTGGCACCTGACACATGTAGTGCGCATTGAGACCTGTTGTCATAGAACATTCTGGCTGGCACCTGACACATGTAGTGCGCATTGAGACCTGTTGTCATAGAACATTCTGGCTGGCACCTGACACATGCAAGTAGTGCGCATTGAGACCTGTTGTCATAGAACATTCTGGCTGGCACCTGACACATGCAAGTAGTGCGCATTGAGACCTGTTGTCATAGAACATTCTGGCTGGCACCTGACACATGCACGTAGTGCGCATTGAGACCTGTTGTCATAGAACATTCTGGCTGGCACCTGACACATGTAGTGCGCATTGAGACCTGTTGTCATAGAACATTCTGGCTGGCACCTGACACATGTAGTGCGCATTGAGACCTGTTGTCATAGAACATTCTGGCTGGCACCTGACACATGTAGTGCGCATTGAGACCTGTTGTCATGGAACATTCTGGCTGGCACCTGACACATGTAGTGCGCATTGAGACCTGTTGTCATGGAACATTCTGTCTGGCACCTGACACATGTAGTGCGCATTGAGACCTGTTGTCATAGAACATTCTGGCTGGCACCTGACACATGTAGTTAAGTGCGCATTGAGACCTGTTGTCATGGAACATTCTGGCTGGCACCTGACACATGTAGTGCGCATTGAGACCTGTTGTCATGGAACATTCTGGCTGGCACCTGACACATGTAGTGCGCATTGAGACCTGTTGTCATGGAACATTCTGGCTGGCACCTGACACATGTAGTGCGCATTGAGACCTGTTGTCATAGAACATTCTGGCTGGCACCTGACACATGTAGTGCGCATTGAGACCTGTTGTCATAGAACATTCTGGCTGGCACCTGACACATGTAGTGCGCATTGAGACCTGTTGTCATAGAACATTCTGGCTGGCACCTGACACATGCAAGTAGTGCGCATTGAGACCTGTTGTCATAGAACATTCTGGCTGGCACCTGACACATGTAGTGCGCATTGAGACCTGTTGTCATAGAACATTCTGGCTGGCACCTGACACATGTAGTGCGCATTGAGACCTGTTGTCATGGAACATTCTGGCTGGCACCTGACACATGTAGTGCGCATTGAGACCTGTTGTCATGGAACATTCTGGCTGGCACCTGACACATGTAGTGCGCATTGAGACCTGTTGTCATAGAACATTCTGGCTGGCACCTGACACATGTAGTGCGCATTGAGACCTGTTGTCATAGAACATTCTGGCTGGCACCTGACACATGTGCGCATTGAGACCTGTTGTCATGGAACATTCTGGCTGGCACCTGACACATGTAGTGCGCATTGAGACCTGTTGTCATGGAACATTCTGTCTGGCACCTGACACATGTAGTGCGCATTGAGACCTGTTGTCATAGAACATTCTGGCTGGCACCTGACACATGTAGTTAAGTGCGCATTGAGACCTGTTGTCATGGAACATTCTGGCTGGCACCTGACACAAGTAGTGCGCATTGAGACCTGTTGTCATAGAACATTCTGGCTGGCACCTGACACATGTAGTGCGCATTGAGACCTGTTGTCATGGAACATTCTGGCTGGCACCTGACACATGTAGTGCGCATTGAGACCTGTTGTCATGGAACATTCTGGCTGGCACCTGACACATGCATGTAGTGCGCATTGAGACCTGTTGTCATGGAACATTCTGGCTGGCACCTGACACATGCAAGTAGTGCGCATTGAGACCTGTTGTCATAGAACATTCTGGCTGGCACCTGACACATGTAGTGCGCATTGAGACCTGTTGTCATGGAACATTCTGGCTGGCACCTGACACATGCATGTAGTGCGCATTGAGACCTGTTGTCATAGAACATTCTGGCTGGCACCTGACACATGTAGTGCGCATTGAGACCTGTTGTCATGGAACATTCTGGCTGGCACCTGACACATGTAGTTAAGTGCGCATTGAGACCTGTTGTCATAGAACATTATGGCTGGCACCTGACACATGTAGTGCGCATTGAGACCTGTTGTCATAGAACATTCTGGCTGGCACCTGACACATGCAAGTAGTGCGCATTGAGACCTGTTGTCATAGAACATTCTGGCTGGCACCTGACACATGCAAGTAGTGCGCATTGAGACCTGTTGTCATAGAACATTCTGGCTGGCACCTGACACATGCACGTAGTGCGCATTGAGACCTGTTGTCATAGAACATTCTGGCTGGCACCTGACACATGTAGTGCGCATTGAGACCTGTTGTCATAGAACATTCTGGCTGGCACCTGACACATGCAAGTAGTGCGCATTGAGACCTGTTGTCATAGAACATTCTGGCTGGCACCTGACACATGCAAGTAGTGCGCATTGAGACCTGTTGTCATAGAACATTCTGGCTGGCACCTGACATATGCATGTAGTGTGCATTGAGACCTGTTGTCATAGAACATTCTGGCTGGCACCTGACACATGTAGTGCGCATTGAGACCTGTTGTCATAGAACATTCTGGCTGGCACCTGACACATGTAGTGCGCATTGAGACCTGTTGTCATAGAACATTCTGGCTGGCACCTGACACATGTAGTGCGCATTGAGACCTGTTGTCATAGAACATTCTGGCTGGCACCTGACACATGTAGTGCGCATTGAGACCTGTTGTCATAGAACATTCTGGCTGGCACCTGACACATGTAGTGCGCATTGAGACCTGTTGTCATGGAACATTCTGGCTGGCACCTGACACATGTAGTGCGCATTGAGACCTGTTGTCATAGAACATTCTGGCTGGCACCTGACACATGCAAGTAGTGCGCATTGAGACCTGTTGTCATAGAACATTCTGGCTGGCACCTGACACATGCAAGTAGTGCGCATTGAGACCTGTTGTCATGGAACATTCTGGCTGGCACCTGACACATGTAGTGCGCATTGAGACCTGTTGTCATAGAACATTCTGGCTGGCACCTGACACATGTAGTGCGCATTGAGACCTGTTGTCATGGAACATTCTGGCTGGCACCTGACACATGCATGTAGTGCGCATTGAGACCTGTTGTCATAGAACATTCTGGCTGGCACCTGACACATGTAGTGCGCATTGAGACCTGTTGTCATAGAACATTCTGGCTGGCACCTGACACATGCAAGTAGTGCGCATTGAGACCTGTTGTCATAGAACATTCTGGCTGGCACCTGACACATGTAGTGCGCATTGAGACCTGTTGTCATAGAACATTCTGGCTGGCACCTGACACATGTGCGCATTGAGACCTGTTGTCATGGAACATTCTGGCTGGCACCTGACACATGTAGTGCGCATTGAGACCTGTTGTCATAGAACATTCTGGCTGGCACCTGACACATGCATGTAGTGCGCATTGAGACCTGTTGTCATAGAACATTCTGGCTGACACCTGACACATGTAGTGCGCATTGAGACCTGTTGTCATAGAACATTCTGGCTGGCACCTGACACATGCAAGTAGTGCGCATTGAGACCTGTTGCAAAAAGAGGCTTACACACGTGTGCCTCACTGCATAGTACAGTGGAACCTCACTATTAAGACTATTGTTTGGTGGCAACCCAAACAATATTCACCAATGTTTTCCCCTTCATATCCAGGGGACATCCCGCTATCGCTACGTATCGATAACACTACCCAGATAAATCACTACGGCTGTTACTACGTATCGATTACACTACCGGGCTAAATCACTAAGGGTTAGGGTTAAAATAGGGTTAAACTTAGGTAAGGAATAGGGTTAGGTACGAAAAGGGTTCGGGTTAGGCATTCCAACTGACAGATTGGCACATCAGTTGTTCTCTATGGGTAGTAACAACGGGAAGTTATTTCGATATGTAGCGATAGCGCTACGCACCCCATATCCAGACTACTGAGCGTCCATCTCCCTATTGGGGCCTTTTTTGGGCTGATGTTGCAAGGTCTTAGGGGGTTCCTCTGTACTTATAAGACCACAAAATAAGATATTTCACAATGTACCCATTTTACATTTCAAGAACATCACAAAGTAAAACTTCACGTGATTGCTGCATGTATGTTTATTATTTTTCTCATGATGCAGATTTTGTGTATGACAATTTCTTGCAACAAAAAAAGTGTGTGTGTAGAGGGCGGGAGGGGGGGAGGGGGGGATGATACAGCTTAGTTAATGTTGAATGACTGTGCTGCTAAGAACCTGGAGGCCTCTGTACTGACTCTTAGGGTGCGTACACATACATGCGTAGATTCCGTGCGGAAACTCGTGCGCAATCCGTAAATAAGTAAACTAAAGAAGAGAAAAGATTTGTGCACGTGTCCGAATTTCCCCTAATCCGTACATTTTTACCCTTCTTTCCTTTACTCATTTACGGATTGCGCATGGGATTTCCGCATGAACTGTGTACGAGGCCTCTGTGCTGCAGCCAAGGGGATGAATTGGCCTTTGGGGACCTTCCCCAACTTCAGCAGTCTAGGGTAGAAAAGTGGCAACGTCCTTCTTTGGCAAGTCATAACCGCTGTAAACAATGTCCAGCACAGCTGTCCAGAATAGTTGCTACCCCCTCTGCTATCTGGAAGTCATAGTCGGACACATCTGACTGACACTTATTTGTTAAATAATAAAATTGTAAAGCGCCTTGGGCTCATTTGAGGTTAAGCGCTATATAAATCAATGTTATTACTATTATTAAAAGTGTTACCCGGTACTCTTGCTCAAGTCTATATAGGTATGCATTGGCGAGTACCGGTACTCTTGCTCAAGTCTATATAGGTATGCATTGGCGAGTACCGGTACTCTTGCTCAAGTCTATATAGGTATGCATTGGCGAGTACCGGTACTCTTGCTCAAGTCTATATAGGTATGCATTGGCGAGTACCGGTACTCTTGCTCAAGTCTATATAGGTATGCATTGGCGAGTACCGGTACTCTTGCTCAAGTCTATAATATAGGTATGCATTGGCGAGTACCGTACTCTTGCTCAAGTCTATATAGGTATGCATTGGCGAGTACCGGTACTCTTGCTCAAGTCTATATAGGTATGCATTGGCAAGTACCGTACTCTTGCTCAAGTCTATAATATAGGTATGCATTGGCGAGTACCGTACTCTTGCTCAAGTCTATATAGGTATGCATCAAGTCTATATAGGTATGCATTGGCGAGTACCGTACTATTATCTTATTCCTTGTTATTTACTGTATTTGGATTGCAGTTATTAATAGCTGGCTCAAGTTACCCTGTTGCATTATTGTTTTTTTAATTATTGTTAATTCTATGTATTGTTTAAATACAGTCATAATCATTGTTTAAATCAGAATTGAAGGTTGTTGTTTCTTGGGTGGGTGTGTCTGTATTCAAATTCAATTGTATATCTTTTGATGATACTCTGTGTGTGTGTGTGAGTGTGTTCTTTTTTTAATTGAATGTATTTTCACTAAAAGTGATATTAGGTGTGTGTGTATGTGTGTGTGTTTAATTTATTGTATTTTCACTAACAGTGATATTAGGTGTGAGTGTGCATGTGTCTGTGTCTGTTTGTGTTTGAACAGTGCCTTAGAGACAGTTACATGTGGGCATGTGTACGAGTAGGCCTATGTGTGTATGTGCATGTGAGTAAAGAGAGCAAAAGTGTTCATACTGTCTAGCAATTTTTAATTATTGAAATAAAAGTTATTACTTGAATACAACTAGTTGTTTGAGCATTGTTCTTTCATATTGTGTTGTTGTTCTCTCTCTCTCTCTCTCTCTCTCTCTCTCTCTCTCTCTCTCTCTCTCTCTCTCTCTCTCTCTCTCTCTCTCTCTCTCTCTCTCTCTCTCTCTCTATCTATCTATCTATTTATCTATCTCTGTCTCACTCTCCTTCACTTCCCTCCCCCTTCTCTCTCTCTCTCTCTGTCTCTCTCTCTCTCTCTCTCTCTCTCTCTCTCTCTCTCTCTCTCTCTCTCTCTTGCTCTCTCTCTCTCTCTCTCTCTCTCTCTCTCTCTCTCTCTCTCTCTCTCTCTCTCTCTCTCTCTCTCTCTCTCTCTCTCTCTCTCTCTCTTTCTTTCTCTGTCTCTCTATCTTTCTTTCTCTGTCTCTCTCTGTGTTCTGTTTTATCCGTAGAGTCGCATAATCTAATGCTAATGGGACTTCAACTGTTAAAGAAAGACTGTCCTTGATTTTAGTTCCTTCCGATGCATTCTATTTTATGAGTACGTGTATGTTTGGAGAGAAAGGAAGATACGCACACACACACGCGTACGTACGCGCACTCACTCAAACACAACACTCACCCATAGTGACATGCACATACACACACAATCATGCACGCACTTATTTAACATGCACACACAGACACGAAAACACATACACACATAATCGCACACACTCGTGCGCACGCACAAAGAGGGGTGGAGGTGGGGGGAAGGAAATTCAGAAGAAAAACAAAACTACTATTAGTACTAAACGTGGCAATGGTTAAAGTCTTACCCAAGTCCAATTGGTCCTGTCCATCTTGGATTCAGTAATTAAAACACACGTGCGGGCGCACGCACACACGCACACACACACCGACACACGCACACGCGCACACGCACGCACGCACACGCACACGCACGCACGCACACGCACGCACGCACGCACGCACACGCACGCACACGCACACACACACACACACACACACACACACACACACACACACACACCATGATTTCCATTTATAAAAGAATTATCCTCTACTGTAGGCGAGAAAAGCATTGCCTGGGTTTCGTTTAACCATCTGTCAACATATTTCTTCTGGAGAGAGGGGGAGAGAGAGAGACAGACGAACAGACAGAGAGACTAAGAGAGGCAGACTACAAAGACAAAGGCAGAGACAGACAAGATATACAAACTAGACACAAAGGCTGCCATACACACTATTAAACAAATTATAAACATTGTACTTAAAAATGAAGAAAAGGGAGGAGAGGACAGACAAATTAGGAGGGGTGGGGGGTGGAGGCAGAGAGAAAGAGAGAGACAGATTGACAGAGACAGGAGCAAAGAGGGAAAGAGATTCACATAGAGAGACAGGGAGACAGAGATTCTCATTGTAAACTGAATAAAATGGCTACA
>CM065709.1:16329845-16334845 GCA_017654935.2 Phymorhynchus buccinoides | reverse complement strand
AAATGGCTACTCTCTCCGGCATCTCCGCCAAGGAGGAATCGCCGTGTTGACGGTTTAATTTCTAGGAAACCAGAGCAAAGTGAGTGTTCCTATTCTTGAAAAGGCTGTCTTTCTGGTGATCTCGACGTGTTTCTTGCAAAAACTCATCCGTCAGGGTCCACCTTTAAGTGCAAAACCACGAGGGCATTGCCAGCCTTGTTTTATATTCGTTTTGTGGTAGTTTCTTTTGGCTTTCACCACGGGGAGAGAGAGAGACAGAGAGACAGACAGACAGAGCAAGGCAGAGAGAGAGAGACAGAGAGAGAGAGGCAGACAGACAGAGAGAGATGGGGGGGGGGGAGACAGAGACAGAGACACAGAGAGAGGGAGACACAGAGAGATAGAGAGAGAGAGAGAGAGAGAGAGAGAGAGAGAGAGAGAGAGAGAGAGAGAGAGAGAGAGAGAGAGAGAGAGAGAGAGAGAGAGAGAGAGAGAGAGAGAGAGAGAGAGAGGAGACATCAACAAACTGACATGTCACAACTCTCTTTTATAACTAACTCATTTTGAAGTTAACCTAGATAGAGAAACAGATAGTCAGCCAGGAACAAACAGACTGCCCTGAAAACATTAGCCATCTTTCGCCTCGTGGCTGTTTAATTATGCTGTTAGTCCCTCTTGTCCTAGGAGAAAGGAACTTGTGGGTCATATTCCTTCCTGCATGGTGTCAAGGGATAAGGACGATAGCTCCGCCTAAACAACCCATTGAAGTGTTTACCTACTCAAGGTACACGTTAACACTATTCACAATATATGTCTAGTCCCCCAAGCTAACACAGTGAGCTGTAAGTCATATTAAAGACCCCCCACGTCACGTGTCACAATTACGGTTTTCACGTGCTTTCCCTCTTAAGAAATCTTAAGAAATCTTCCTAGCATAAGAGGGAATGTGACACGTGATGTGGTGGGTCTTTAAGAGTGGGCTATCACTGTGTGGCCATGGGGAAATACAAATATCTCGTGAATTATGGTAACGTGTACACAGACCTTAAGGGAGATAAATCGGTGATAGAAAAGAGTAAAACAGGTTGGGTTTTCTTCTTTTTTTTCCAAGTCAACAGAAAATTCTTTTGGGGGGAAAATGAGATTTAAATGCTTTTAAAATCACACACGTGCATGCGCGCGCGCACAGAATGAAAGAGAGAGAGAGAGAGAGAGAGAGAGAGAGAGAGAGAGAGAGAGAGAGAGAGAGAGAGAGAGAGAGAGAGAGAGAGAGAGAGAGAGAGAGAGAGAGAGAGAGAGAGAGAGAGAGAGAGAGAGAGAGAGAGAGATGAAACGTTTTGCTCGTGTTTTTGATGCAGCGTGTTTCTTTCTTTTTATTGACTTCACGTTTTCTTCACAATTGAATTCCTCAACTACGCTGATGTTATCTGTTTTACATTCACAGAAAAGGAACTTCTTTAAAGGGACACCCTGATGGATGAGTTTTTGCAAGAAACACGTCGAGCTCACCAGAAAGACAGCCTTTTCAAGGATCAGAGCACCCACTTTGCTCTGGTTGCCAGAGAGAGAAGCCATTCTGGACGGGGTGGGTGAAGGTCACTCATTGTGGTTGAGGCTTTTTCTTCTTTGTAGTGCAGTAAAACAAAAATGGAGCTATTTCTTTTGTTGTGAGCGAAACTCCTTTTGGTAAACTGTAAATAAAAAGGCTTGTATTGTGGAAATGTTGTGATTTTTGTCTAAGCGACTCAGGCGGCCATTAGAAAAGAGAAGGCACATGCCCCTCTTCCACTGAAATAATCTGACTTCCAGCACCTCCGCCAAGGAGGAATCGCCGATTTGACGGATTGATTTCTAGGAAACCAGAGCAAAGTGAGTGTTGTAAAGGGTGTTTTCCTGGTGATCTCGACGTGTTCCTTGCAAAAACGCATCCGTCAGGGTGCCCCTTTAACGGGTAAGTAGTCCTCAGTTTTATTAAACAGGCTATTCACATTCACCGACAACAAAGTAAAGGCCAAGCCGGTTAGTGAACGATTATACCTGACATGGCAAAGGAAATCGACAAGCAAATAAAACGAAGACTTCAAAAACAATCGACGAATCGCCTTGACCTGATTGAAAAACTTTCAGAATTCGACTTCAGTGTGTGACGTGACAAAGGAGATGTGTAAGGAAATAGACTGAAAACTTCGCAATCGACGAATTCATCGCCTTGACCCGAAAAAAACATCAAGCCATTTTCTGACCACGTCTTGATCCTGATGGCCTAGTCTATTACGCTTGCAAGACTGCAGCTTTGGGACCACCGGAAAGGAAGAGCACATTGTGAAAGAATAACCTCTTTGATCTCAATTACTTTCTGACCCAGCCAGCCAGGGCACGATCTGAATTACTTTCTGACCCAGCCAGCCAGGGCACGATCTAAATTTCTTTCTGACCCAGCCAGCCAGGGCACGATCTAAACTACTTTTTGACCCAGCCAGCCAGGGCACGGCCTAAACTAGTTTTTGACCCAGCCAGCCAGGGCACGATCTAAATTAGTTTTTGACCCAGCCAGCCAGGGCACGGCCTAAATTAGTTTTTGACCCAGCCAGCCAGGGCACGATCTAAACTACTTTTTGACCCAGCCAGCCAGGGCACGGCCTAAACTAGTTTTTGACCCAGCCAGCCAGGGCACGATCTAAATTAGTTTTTGACCCAGCCAGCCAGGGCACGGCCTAAATTAGTTTTTGACCCAGCCAGTCAGGGCACGATCTAAATTACTCTTTTTTGACCCAGCCAGCCAGGGCACGATCTCAATTAGTTTTTGACCCAGCCAGCCAGGGCACATTTTAGTGTCGACGATGTTCGAGGGTCGCAGTGCGGGCTACGCAGTGGGGTCGGTGCTGATCGTGGCGGCCACAGCCCTGTCCCTAGTGGGCATGGCGTCCCCGGGCTGGCTGGTGTTCAGGGTGCCCCGGACCTCACGGAACGTCACCAGGGAAGGCCTGTTCCTGGAGTGCACCGGGCCCCAGCTGCCCTGTCAGTCCGTGCACCTGCTGCACGTCAAAGGTGGGCTAACCATGTTAGTACTTCACACTTTTAACTCGCATTGTTTTAAATCACTGCGTGGTTGACATCAACCTGAAGTAACTGATGGGACCTATAGGGTATATTGTAAATACGGTATTAACCAAATGAGGGATAGAATTAGCTGTGTTATCCAAGGTTTTTGTCAGTTTGGGGAAATCGTTGTACAGCATAGGCCTGATGGTTTAGTGAGGTAACTTAGAGGGTATATTCCAGAACGTATAATCACAGAGAAATAAAGAAGGATGATAATGCCTTCTGGCAAATACCCTTCCATTTATTTATCCCCTCTGCTCTTCAGTAGGATTAGAGGCGCGCACAATGGTGATGGTCTAAATGTCCCCCCAGCACCCCGGAATAGCAGCCCTCCTCTGCTATGTGGAGTGACATGTCCACGCAGCTGATGACTGGCTACGTAGCAGCCCTCCTCTGCTGTCTGGAGTGACATGTCCACGCAGCTGATGACTGGCTACGTAGCAGCCCTCCTCTGCTGTCTGGAGTGACATGTCCACGCAGCTGATGACTGGCTACGTAGCAGCCCTCCTCTGCTGTCTGGAGTGACATGTCCACGCAGCTGATGACTGGCTACGTAGCAGCCCTCCTCTGCTGTCTGGAGTGACATGTCCACGCAGCTGATGACTGGCTACGTGCTCGCCCTATCTGAAGGGAGTTAACTGGCTGTGTCCAAGTTTAATCATTTGGAGAGAGAGAGAGAGACAGAGAAAGACACACAGAGACACGCTTCAGAAACATTTTTTATTGACAATGCCCTAATTAAGCAGACAGAGAGAGAGAGAGAGAGAGAGAGAGAGAGAGAGAGAGAGAGAGAGAGAGAGAGAGAGAGAGAGAGAGAGAGAGAGAGATTGATAATGATAGTGATATTACATGATAATGATATTGAACCTTTATTTTACGATTTGACGGCAAGAATGGTCATTTTTCATACTTGCCGAACGCAAACAGACAAAAAAGAAAGCGAAATCATAGCTATAAAATATGGTAGAGAGAACGGGAGAGAGAGAGGGGGGGGGGGAGACAGAGAGAGAGAGAGACGATGACAATTGATTTGTTCATTGAGGCATCTGCCCCTCATGAAGGGGGTAGGGACAGGACTAACAAAATACAACATAAAACAAGGGCGTCGCCGAGCGGCAGACATGTCCGTCACCAGCAATGCCACGCACTTGCGACACCCCGTAGAGTGTCACATCCTGACACAAAATTGGAAGGGATTCTGTCTTCTAGTTCACGAGATACAGCTTGAAGAAGAAACATATAGCGCAAAGAAGGAAATTTCGGTTTTCAAGGTCACACTTCAAGGTCAAGGTCAGCATGGTGATAATTTATGCTCGGATGTTTTCTTCTCTAGGGTATACAGTACCACACACAATCTGAAGCGCTTCTGTCAAGTACCAATGTGGAAAATATGGCTTAAAACCCAATGTGTAGACCCCTACCACATTCACCTATGGATCGCCCGGACCGTGACCTTGACCTTGATCGGTATGCCACCATCAGAACGGGCATAAGCCAAAGTACCTTCATGCCAAATTTGAAGACTCTAACACTAACGGTGTGGGAGTTATGGCCCCTGAAAGATTTTCGGTTTTCAAGGTCGTACGCCAAGGTCAAGGTCACGACGGCAATATGGTTTGCGCGGATGCCTTCCTCTCATGGTGACACACCAGCACACACAATTTGACGTGATTCTGTCAACCCGTTCGAAAGATATCCTTGGGACAGACAGAAAGAGAAAAAAATGACCCTCCGATTTTCAGGCTCCAGCGATCTTTTTGACCTTGACCTTGACCTTGATCGGTATGCCATCATCAGAACGGGCATAAGCCAAACCACCTTCATACCAAGTTTCAACATCCTATGTTGATCGGTGCCCGAGATATGGCTAAAAATAGATTTTCGGTTTTCAAGGTCGTACGTCAAGTTCAAGGTCACGA
>CM065709.1:16309845-16322345 GCA_017654935.2 Phymorhynchus buccinoides | reverse complement strand
TAAACATAACAGTTGTACATACTCTTGTTTAGAATACCCACACAATAAATGTCATTTAATACGTTATACATATATCCTAAATGTATAGATTTATTTGATTATGCAATTTGTGTAATTTTGCTTTATACGTTTTTTTTCTTTTTTATGTGAGGCAGTATGTCATTGTGGCGAAAGTGGTACTATTCATGTTCAGTTAAACATGGAACATAGGAGACTAGTTTGTGGTTTGTAGTGTCACTTTAGTTTACACTGTAGCGGCTTTAATGGGTTAAGAGTTGACGGCAAGCAGGCTATAAAGTTTTATATCACCTTCAAACACGCCTTCATGGTCCAAAACAAAAAATAACTTAAACAAGGGCATCGCCGAGCGGCAGATATGTCCTTTGCCGGTTACGCCCTGTACATGCCCCGCCCTGTACCTCCCTTCCACCTTCACATCTTCGGTCCCCGTCCTCCTTGTGACCTTTGGGTGATGCACCTACACACTCTTGACTGGGTGCAAATCGTTTTCCGGGATGCACACCCTTAATTGGTGGGGTGCACACCCTTAACACTGAGGCATGTCTGCCACTCGCCAACATTTAAGCCCCACGTGGCACATTTTGTGCTAGAATGTCTTTTACATTTAGTATTAGACCCCCTCCTTTACCGGGATGTACACCCTTAATTAGTGGGGTGTACACCCTTATTGAGGTGCACACCCTTAAGTCGGAGACATGTCTGCCCCTCGGCGACATGAAAATCCCACGTGGCATAATTTGTACTGAAATGTCTTCTACTCTAATATATAGCGCAAAGAAGGAAATTTCGGTTTTCAAGGTCACATTTCAAGGTCAAGGTTAACATGGCGATAATTTATGCTCAGATGTTTTCTACTCTAGGGTATACAGTACCACACACTATCTGAAGCGCTTCTGTCAATTACAAATGTTGAAAATATGGCTTAAAACCCAATTTGTAGACCCCTACCACTTTCAAGGCCTACCGGTGTGGAAGTTATGGCCCCTTAAAGATTTTCGGGTTTCAAGGTCGTACGCCAAGGTCAAGGTCAGGACGGCGAAAATTGTTGCGCCGATGCCTTCCTCTCATGGTGACACATCACCACACAAGCTTTGAAGCGATTCGGTCAAGCGGTTCGGGAGATATCCTTGGGACAGACAGAAACAAGGGCGTCGCTGAGCGGCAGACATGTCCGTCACCAGCAATGCCACACACTTGCGACACCCCGTAGCATAATTTTTTTTGTGTAGGCCAACGCAACTCTCTCTCTCTTTTTTTTTCTCTCTCTTTCTCTATTTATCTCCACACAACATTTTAAGCGATTCTGTCAACCAATTCGGAAGTAGGGTCCAGCGTTCTCCTTCAACTTCACCTTGACCTTGATCAGTACATAACATTCGGAAGCACCATAAGCCAAACCATCTTCACACCAAGTTTCAACATCCTATGTCAACCAGTGCCTGAAATATGGCTAAAAATAGATTTTTTTGTTTTCAAGGTCATTCATCAAGGTCATGACCGTGATCTTAAAAATTCATGTTTGGATCTCTTAATATTAAGGTGGCACGCCACCACACAAAATTAGAAGCGATTCTGTCAACCCATTCGAAAGATATCCTTGGGACAGACAGAAGGAGAAAAAATGACCCTCCGATTTTCAGGCTCCAGCGATCTTTTTTACCTTGACCTTGATCGGTATGCCATCATCAGAACGGACATAAAAACATATAAACCAGCCCATCGCAAAGTCCGATCACCTATGGTGACGGACAAAAAAGAAGAAAACAAGGGCATCGCCGAGTGGCAGATATGTCCTTTGCCGGTTACGCCCTGTACATGCCATGCCCTGTACCTCCATTCCCTTCACATCTTCGGTCCCCGTCCTCCTTGTGACCTTTGGGTGATGCACCTACACACGCTTGACTGGGTGCAAATCGTTTTCCGGGATGCACACCCTTAATTGGTGGGGTGCACACCCTTAACACTGAGACATGTCTGCCACTCGCCGACATATAAGCCCCACGTGGAACATTTTGTGCTAGGATGTCTTTTACGCTTAGTATTAGACCCCCTCCTTTACCGGGATGTACAGCCTTAATTAGTGGGGTGTACACCTTTAATGGGGTGTACACCCTTAATTCGGAGACATGTCTGCCGCTCGGCGACATGAAAATCCCACGTGGCATAATTTGTACTGCAATGTCTTCTACTCTTCTTTTTACACCTCCCCACAAAAATTGGAGTGATTCTATACAGTATTTCACAATATATAGGAGGGTGAAGAAAAACGGAAACATGTCTGCCGGTCGGCGACATTCTATTTCCGAGGGATAATTTATGTACGAATGTGTTATACTGTTAGTGTCACATCCTGACACAAACTTGGAAGGGATTCTGTCTTCTAGTTCACGAGATACACCTTGAACAAGAAATATATAACGCAAAGAAGGAAATTTCGGTTTTCAAGGTCACACTTCAAGGTGAAGGTCAGCATGGCGATAATTTATGCTCGGATGTTTTCTACTCTAGGGTATACAGTACCACACACATAAATGACTCAATCTGAAGCGCTTCTGTCAAGTACAAATGTGGAAAATATGGCTGAAAACCCAATTTGTAGACCCTTACCAATTTCAAGGCCTACCGATCTCCCGGACCGTGACATTGACCTTGATCGGTATGCCATCATCAGAACGGGCATAAGCCAAAGTATCTCCACGCCAAATTTGAAGACTCTAAGACCAACGGTGTGGAAGTTATGGCCCCTTAAAGATTTTCGGTTTTCAAGGTCGTACGCCAAGGTCAAGGTCCCGACGGCGCGGATGCCTTCCTCTCATGGTGACACACCACCACACAAAATTTGAAGCGATTCGGTCAAGCGGTTCGGGAGATATCCTTGGGACAGACAGACAGACAGAAAAACAACAACCAAGGGCATCGCCAAGCGGCAGATATGTCCTTTGCGGGTTACGCCCTGTACATGCCCCGCCCTATACCTCCCTTCCCCCTCACATCTTAGGTCCCCGTCCTCCTTGTGACCTTTGGGTGAAGCACCTACACACCCTTGACTGGGTGCAAATCGTTTTCCAGGATGCACACCCTTAACTGGTGGGGTGCACACCCTTAACACTGAGACGTGTCTGCCACTCGCCGACATTTGAGCCCCACATGGCACATTTTGTGCTAGGATGTATTTTATGTTTAGTATTAGACCCCCTCCTTTACCGGGATGTACACCCTTAATTAATGGGGTGTACACCCTTAACTCGGAGACATGTCTGCCGCTCAGCGACATGAAAATCCCACGTGGCATAATTTGTACTGCAATGTCTTCTACTCTTCTTTTTACACCCCCACACAAGCTTTAGAGTGATTCTATACAGTATTTCACGAGATATAGGAGGGTGAAGAAAAACGGAAACATGTCTGCCGCTGGGCGACATTGTATATTCGAGCGATAATGTATGTACGGATGTATTATACTGTTAGTGTCACATCCTGACACAAAATTGGAAGAGATTCTGTTTTTTAGTTCACGAGATACAGCTTGAACAATAAATATATAGCGCAAAGAAGGAAAATTCGGTTTTCAAGGTCACACTTCAAGGTCAAGGTCAGCATGGCGATAATTTATGCTGGGACGTTTTCTACTCTAGGTTATGCAGTACCACACACAATCTGAAGCGCTTCTGTCAATTACAAATGTGGAAAATATGGCTGAAAAAACCCAATTTTTATACCCCTACCAATTTCAAGGCCTACCGATCTCCCTGACATTGACCTTGACCTTGATCGGTATGCCATCATCAAAACGGCCATAAGCCAAAGTACCTACATGCCACATTTGAAGTCTATAAGACCAACGGTGTGGAAGTTATATCCCCTTAAAGAGTTTCGGTTTTCAAGGTCATACGCCAAGGTCAAGGTCACGACGGCGATTTATGCATGGATGCCTTCCTCTCATGGTGACACGCCACCACACAAAATTTGAAGCGGTTCGGTAGATATGCTTGGGACAGAAAAACCCCAATTTTTAGACCCCTATCACTTTCAAGGCGTACCGATCTCCCTGACCTTGACCTTGATCGGTATGCCATCATCAGAACGGCCATAAGCCAAAGTACCTCCATGCCAAGTTTAAACACTCTAGGACCTACGGTGTGGAAGTTATGGCCCCTTAACGATTTTTGGTTTTCAAGGTCATACGCCAAGGTGAAAGTCAGGACGGCGAAAATGCGCGGATGCCTTCCTCTCATGGGGACACACCACCACACAAAATTTGAAGTGATTCGGTCAAGCGGTTCGGGAGATATCCTTGGGACAGACAGAAAAAAGAAAAGAAAAAAGATAGACTCGAACGAAAACATACTCCTTTGCGATCGTAGATCGGCAAAGGACAAAAAGCCTCTAACCCTAAACAAATTGGAATACGAGCAAACTTTACTGTTTCGTGCTCGTTGAACATATAAAAAATAACATATCAAACTCGACACAAATATCTGGCGCAACGAATTAGATAGGCCTATGTTTGTTCAAAATCAGTATCCCTAATCGGACATTACGTAATGTAAGCAACATACGGGTTAAACTCTAAAAGCATGCCCGCGACTATTGTAATGTTAAACAAGAGAAAGAAAAAAACACCTTTTTTATTTAATCGGTAACTAGAAAGCACTGGATGAGTGCAAACTTCTACCATGGAAGCTCCTTTTTGCATCAAACATGTCTGTCTTTCTGTTTGTATGTATGTCTCTCTCTCTGGAATGCAAAATGCATAATCGGTTGAATTAACCTTCCTCAGTATGCTTTCTTTTCTGGACCATTTTACTGTCTGGTCCCTAGCGAGTGTTGCTATGTAGGCCCTCTACTATGCTTGTGCAATGATTTCCCACGATTATTATAAAGTCATGCAATGCACAGCTTTCACTCTCATTTTACTAATGGCCAACGACATAAGCCAGTTAAGTAAAGGGCCCCACGGTAACATTAACGAGATACAGCCAGGACAGACACAGACAAACAACACCACGACTAACGGGCAAAGCACAACACACGCGCGCGCGTGCATGCGCGCACACACACACACACATTTCTCAAAATGGGAGGTAAAACATGGTTTTGAGAAGGGCGTATTACACATAGACAAGGTTGGACAATGGGCTGAACAACGGGGTTGGGAGATAACTGAAGACTTGGGGAATGGAGGTGGGGGAGGTGTTGCTGGTAGTTGTGACAGTAATGAGGGGTTATAGGGAGCTGGATCCCTGTCCTGTAGCACGGAAACAACGGATACTCACCTCTCTTATCTGGTAGCTACAGCCTGCAGCAGTAGTGTAGCCTGTCATTTTCCATCGGTACTTTTCAAACGTATCTAAAGGAAGGTTACCTTGAAAAGAAAACGCCCTTTCTTGTTTCTCTAACTTTTGTCTGTAGCCCCCCCCCCCCCCCCCCCCCCCCCCCCCCCCCCTCTCTCTCTCTTTGGGTTGCCTATTTTTTCCCATTTTCTGTCTCCACCCCCCTTTTTTTCTTTCTGTCTCTCTTCTTTACCTTTCTTGTTCTCTTTCTGTTGTTTCTTGCTTTCTCTTGCGTATGTCTCTCTAGCTCTGTTTCTCTATCTTTCTCTCTGTCTCGCTTTGTCTCTCCATTTCCCTTCCTCTCACCCCCTCTGTGTTCTCTGTGTGCGCGCGCGCAAAGCGCGTGCATTTGTCATATGACTTAATTAACCTACAGGTACACAACACAACACCCAAAGAGAAGAGCATTTTAATTCATATTATTATGCCTAGCAGGCGTTTGTAGCTAGGTGGGGATTTACTAAGGTGTCAATGGGATCCGCAGTAGGCTGTTAGAAATCCCCCGAGGGGATTGTCTGCTTCATATCAACTTGTCATCTTTGAAATTGATCGGCCGAACTGTTTTTATTATAGACATATACTTTTCCTTCTTCCTCTTTTGACATAGGGGCCTACTTCTTTCTCTCTTGTTTCTCACTTGTTTCTTTCTTTTTGTTTTCCTTTTCTTGTTGTAAAGAAGCTTGATCTTATCCGTTCACCCTCATTAAACATTCGTATTCGTACTCAACATTCGTATTCTCTCTCTCTCTCTCTCTCTCTCTCTCTCTCTCTCTCTCTCTCTCTCTCTCTCTCTCTCTCTCGTTTCCAGACTCCATAAAATAAGTTTGTTTCAGATTTTAATAATTTTGTTGTTGATGTTCTCATCAATTCATGAGATTACAATGATTTGAAACAACGACGTATATCGATATCAGCATTGACAAAATCCTATGTTAGCAAACAAAAACGTTTCCAATGTGTTGGTTTTGATATTTTGAATTGAAAACAGTTTTTCACATCAGTGATCAATGCACTCCTTCTGCACAATAATCCTGTCGGAGCATCCGCCCAAAACACCAATGCGGTTGAAAGAGATCAGGTGAAAACACATCTTCAACAGCAAAGACAATCCACAGCAAACCAGTTATGAACATTGCATTAACGGTTACCAGTCAATTGCGCCTCTTTGAAAATTAGGCCCATTGAATTGCGCCTCTTTGAAAATTAGGCCCACTGAATTGCGCCTCTTTGAAAATTAGGCCTACTGAATTGCGCCTCTTTGAAAATTAGGCCCACTGAATCTCCGGGTATGTACATCAACTGTGCCTGGTTTCCGCATTTGATGCATCTAAACGCACGTACACAGTACATCCGGATTTTCCGCGTGGAAACAATAAGTAAAAGAAAGTAGGAAAAAATATACGGATTAGGGGAAATACGGACACGTCTGTATATATTTTCCTTCTTTCTTTTACTAATCGAATATTTCCACGTTGGAAATCTGGATGTACGTTTACTGTATCTCTATAAGTTAGCTCTACCTTGTGAAACAAAAAACTCAATTTATGCAAAATGCCACAATGCCTACTTCTCTCATAACACATTTGAGCCATTCCAACGGGCGCAAGTGATGATTGCTGACACAGGTGCAATTGAGCATAGGGGTAATTAAAAGATGCGCAATTGAGATGCACCAGAATCAACGATGATGATGAGGCCGTGTACACATAAACGCGGATATTCCGCGCGGAAACCCATGCACAATTAGTAAATAAGTAAAAGAAAGAAGAAAAAAATAAGCGGACCTGTCCGTATTTCCCCTAATCCCTATGTGTTTTCCCCTTCTTTCTTTTACTTATTATTTCCCGCGGAAAATCCTGATGAGGCCTGATGATGACTAATAATCATTGAGAATGAGCTTAAAAACGTCACATTTCGCACTTGCAGTCTGTGACATAACGTATGGTCATTGTTTTTTCATAAGGTACAAATGAAAAATAAACATTCTTAATGTGGCAATGAAAACAAAACAAAAGAAAAAACTTCTATAAATACAGCTTGTTAAAGCCTTTCAATTTAAAGATTATATCAATTAAATGCTAAAACAACAACAATACATACACACATACACACAGTGCACACACACACACACACACGTTTATAAGTAGCACACGCACTCACACACAAATAAAGCACGTCTCTTTCTTTTCATGAAAATAATATTCTGTAACCCCACCCCTCTCTCTCTCTCTCTCTCTCTCTCTCTCTCTGTGCCCCCTCTCTACTACACTTTTACCAGTCGCTTTTAATTTGTACATGACAAAACTATGGCAAATTATTATGGCAACATGTGACTTAAAATTTACTCTGTACATGTTAGTGATTATCAAACGAAATAATTATATATCAACAGTAAAAAGTAAACACTGGATTCAAAATACACATTTTGCAGCCGTGTTAATGTCAAAGTTTGCATCTCTCTCTCTCTCTCTCTCTCTCTCTCTCTCTCAAGCTTCTTTGTTGTGGGCTCCACATAGCATATTAAACAAAATAGCTGCCAACATAGAACGAACACACACATATATACACACACGCGTGCGACCGCTTACACTTTACATAAGTTACTCTACATGTCATCCTGACTTTAGACAGGGCTCACAATCTAACGCACAACAAGAAATAACCGTAAATAATGTAACACCAATAAAGCAAAAACATAATAACATAATGATAAACGGCAACAGCAACAACTGTAATAAACAACATTAACAAACAGCAATATCATTAACAATAAACATGACCTCTCAATCCCTGAATCTGCTTCTTTGGTGTGTAGTAACAATCATCACTGTGTCCTCCGAAAACATTTCGGAAAAATGTAGTTAAAACACTCCCGTGAAATTTGTACATTGAAAACTTTCAATGAGGCAACATTCCGTCTTTCTCAGGAAAAGGGATAGGGTTAGAATCAGCCTAAGGTCATTGTCATGAAACTGAAAGGACCAGAGTTTGAGACACACAGTCGTTAACAGGGGGGGTGCCTACACTACAACTTTGCCAAACAAATCAGCCAACAAATTGCTCCCCTCCTACACTACTCCACAACAGCAGGGACCAGTTAATTTTTGTTTGTTTGTTTGTTTTTACAACCGCGTAAAACAAAGATGACTCAACCAAGTCCTTCGAGGGGTATAATTCCTTATTTTGAGAGATGGTGCCTTCTGACATATCTCTCAGAATAAGGAATGTGTGCAAGCTTCACTATCGTTTCCGACAATGACTGCCAGATAGCAGAGGGGGCAGCCGCTATTCTGGCTGGCTGGGCTAAAATGTGTTTATAGCGGGGACGCCTTGCCCAGGGTACATCCTCACTCTCTCGGCCAAACGCATTGAAGGACAGATGGCGTCCCCAAAAGTCAACCAATCCCATTGGCTGCAGCACCAGAGCCGGTGCAAAATGCCCCCTAGTTTGAGAGTCATAGTGTTCCACGAGAGACTAAGCTGTGCCTTGTTGTACCTTGTGGCTTTCACCTGAGAAGAATGATAGTACCTTGTGGCTTTCACCTGAGAAGAATGATAGTACCTTGTGGCTTTCACCTGAGAAGAATGATAGTACCTTGTGGCTTTCACCTGAGAAGAATGATAGTACCTTGTGGCTTTCACCTGAGAAGAATGATAGTACATTGTGGGGGGAAAAGTTATCCTTAACTTTCATTGAGAAGTGTGCTTCCTCTGGCCGTCCTATTTGGAACACAGTGCATGGTTAGACTACAAGGCACAGCGCGATGTACAGAGAACAACAAAACAATGCATCACTGTTTTCACTGACTGCACACTTCAAGTTTGACAGATTAAAGGGGCATCCTGACGGATGAGTTTTTGCAAGAAACACGTCGAGATTGGCCAGGAAAACACCCTTTTACAGAGATCGCAACACTCACTTTGCTCTGGTTTCCTAGAAATCAAATCTGCGATTCCTCCTTGGCAGAGGTGCTAGAAATCAGATTATTTCAGTGAAAGAGAAGACATGTACCTTCTCTTTCCTAATGGCTGCCTAAGTCGCTTAGACCAAATCATGAAGTTTCCACAATACAAGCCATTTTATTTACAGTTTACCCAAAGGAGTTTTGCTCACAACAAAGGAAATTGCTCCTTTTTTAAAAAACTGCACTACAAAGTAAAAAAAGCTTCAGCCACTCGAGTGGCCTCCACCCACCTCGTCCAAAATGGCTTCTCTCTCCGGCAACTCCGCCAAGGAGGAATCGCCGTTTTGACAGTTTGATTTCTAGGAAACCAGAGCAAAGTTAGTGTTCAGATCCTTGAAAAGGCTGTCTTTCTGGTGATCTCGACGTGTTTCTTGCAAAAACTCATCCGTCAGGGTGCCCCTTTAAAGACCAAACTGTAACTTGTTCGGTTGAGATCAAATCTACTCAGTATTTGATATTCCCGCAAATATACACTTAAATCCTAAGTGGTCAACGCTTTAAATGTGTCCATGGTATCCATAAAGAAAAGTGTTGCTTTCCACCAAAGGTTATGATAAAATATAGCAATGAGAAATTCCCAATTAAAAGATACTCTTAAAACAAAAGTTTCAAAATGCATAATAGTATGCATAAAAAGATGTTTAGTTTTACAAAAACTGAAGAAATTATCAACGACAATCGTTAAAAAGATTTCTATATCTAAAAGATCAGCTTAAATGACAAACAAAAATGAATTGTTAAAATGTGTAACTCTAATCTTCAGAACATACATCATAATATAAAATAATAGCAAGATCATCTCAAAGGATTGCTTCAAACGATGTATCAACATAATATTGAAATAATCATGTGTTCTAAAAGCACACGCCTTGAAGTTTAAACAAAACCGACGAATTTACGTTGATGCATCTTTAAAAGGGTTAATCTGATATGCATGATTTTAACCGTCTCAAGATATCTTTCAAATTAAAAAAAACCACACACATGGTGTACACCAATGGATACGCATTAAACCACACCCTTTAATAAGGAGCATTTTAAAATCTAAATGGAGGGGGTGTGCATTTAAACATAGGCATTAAAACGTGTGCTTAAAAAAGACATAAAACAGTGTTAACTAAATTATGATTTATTTTCTTCCGATGACATTTGAATCTTCCTCTTCCCTGTCTCTCTCTCTCCCTCACACACACACACACTCTCTCTCTCTCTCTCTCTCTCCCGGACGCACGCACACCCGCACACACACTTTAAAAAACAATTTGCCCTCCTCTGCTATTTCATTACAAACACACTTTTCATGTAATACTATTCAGCAGATCTGATTCTCTCACAAATCACAGTCCGATTTGTACTTTTGTTTATATAAACTAAAGTCACTTTATCAACGTGATTAACCAAACGTCACCTTCTTTTCCGTCTTTGTACTTGGCGATTATAAATAATTATTTAAAAACTCTTTCGTTTGCAGACAGAACACACAAATATAATACAGCATTTTGATGTTGTATACGAGTGATATAAACTTAATCTCCGCTAGACATGAGGCATGCACACATTTGCGCACTGTTCACTTCAAGCCAACTTTATCGTCGCTTATAAGTCCGATTAGCGGAACGGTTCAATCTCTCTTTGTCTCTCTCTCACACACACACACATACACACACACACACACACACAGTGACACACACACACAGAGTGTGACACACACACACACTGACACACAGTGACACACACACACACACACAGTGACACACACAGTGACACACACACACACACACACACAGTGACACACACACACACACACACACACACACACACACACACAGTGACACACACACACACACACACACACAGTGACACACACACACAGTGACACACACACACACACACACAGAGACACACACACACAGTGACACACACACACACACAGTGACACAAACACAGACACACACACACAGACACACACACACAGTGACACACACACACTGTCACTCTCTCCCATTCTCTATTTTGCGCTCTTATCACCCCTCCCTACTTTTTTTCCCTTCTTCCTTCTCTCTCACTTCCCACCATTTCTCTCTCTCCTCCTCCTCTCTCTCTCTCTCACTCACTCCTCTCTCTCTCTCTCTCTCTCTCTCTCACATTCACCCATGCTACCTAAACCCGATAAAGTTTCTCTCCCAAGAACCTAACTCCACAAAAGTCAAGGCAGTCACAGTCCTACACGATCTAGACAAAACCGTACTTCTCAACATCCTACTACTACGTGTTGTCCTTCTGCCGCTGCCGCTGCCATCACACAGCACAGTATGGAGGTTGCTGCATATCATCGGCAGCAAAACACACAACCACAAAACTACAGACGAATTCTGCCTCACGCTCTCAGCCCGGTTAGACGTGGCGGGGTCTTGATGGTTCTGAGGCTTGGTGGTGGAGGGCTGGTGCCGAAGCGTGGACGCTCTACCGCACTGGGAAACGCGGACCAGATCGGAGAGAAAGACAGGATCCACACACACAAAATACTCCCTCCCAGCCTGCAGCCTTTCCACCGTGTGTGAAGCCTGGTTCGGGGACAGGCTTTGCTGAACGCTCTGACAACCTCCAGGATCTGTGTTGGAGGTTGCATTGTCGGAACGCTGTGGAGCGTTTTGCTCTTCTACGCACCGTAAGCGAAACGTCCAGTACAGCTGACCTCCATCCACGAACGGCCATGACACAGTCAGAGAATTGGTGGTGGAGGAGGTGAACGTTACATTCACCCACACTTCCACGGGGTCTTCAACATTTTCGAATCGGAATCCTCTGAGTTGTGTCAGCGGGTTGTGCAGCACACTCAGTACCTGCAAGGTGGGCCCTTGAAGGAGGTCTGCAGAGAGTTGGCGAAGATCGTTACCATCCAAATGTAGATGGGTCAGCTGAGTTAACTCTTCCAACGACCCTTTAAGGATGGAGCTGAGAGAGTTGGAGGACAGGTTCAAGGACTGCAGGTTTCGCATGCCTCGGAACATGCCGTGATGTAAGCTCTCCAGCCTGTTGCCCGATAAATCCAGAACATAGACACTCTCCCTGAAGCTGTCCAAAGCGCCTGTCTGGATGGTGTGCACTCTGTTATAACTCAGGTCCAGTGTGGAGACCCTCTTCACTCCTTCCAGCATCTGTCTGTCGATGGTGTCTAAAA
>CM065709.1:16289845-16304845 GCA_017654935.2 Phymorhynchus buccinoides | reverse complement strand
GAGAGAGAGAGAGAGAGAGAGAGAGAGAGAGAGAGAGAGAGAGAGAGAGAGAGAGAGAGAGAGAGAGAGAGAGAGAGAGAGAGAGAGAGATAGTCTGCCTGTACGAGCGTGTATTTAAATGCGTGTTACACACACACACACACACACACAGAGTCAGTTCGGCCACTAATAGGTTTAACTCGGTCTTTTCCCCTTCCTTTTCCGCATTGTGAGGCTAAAACTCTCCGAACTTCCGCTAAGGAAGTCACGTTTTTTTGTTGCTGTCAGTGCGTCTGTACATTGTGTGTGTGTGAATGCGTGGGTGCGTGTGTGCGCGCGCGTGTGTGTCCGACAATAACTGTGAGATAGCAGAGGAGGCCAGCTGCTGCACTGGCCAGCTGGGCTGGAGTTGGGTTGTGTGGGAAAGTGCCCTGCCCAGGGGACACCCCGCCTCTCGGCCTGGGACGCTGTAAGACAGCTGGCTCTGAGGAGGGTTTCTGAAGGTCAACTTCTCCCTCTTCTGCGTTCCCAGGTCATAAGGCCATAATGGGTAAGGTGCGTATGTGTCCAGTTTTCAGTTTTCACTGGTCTCCCCGATGCATGCAGCCGACACATTCTGATTTCGGAGGAGCCGAAAGCGGAAAAGTATATGAAATAATTTGTTTGGGGAAAGAATATTCAACTAATTTACAAGTTATACACACACTACCCCCCCCCCCCCCCCCCCCCACACACACACAAAAAAAAAAAAAGAAAGAAAAAGAACAAGTGCAACGCCGGGTAGCTGCAAAGTCCCAACGCAGCATCGCCGAGCTACTCCGAAATCGGAATGTGTCGGCTGTACACACAGCGGGGAGACCATTGAGAACTGAAAACAGGACGCATGCACGGACGGATGGACGGCCGGACGGAAAGAAGTGGGACATATCGGGCCTGTGACACAAAGGGCCTAGGGCACAGCGGGCTTATCCCATGAACAGGCGAAGCGGCACATATCAAAAGAAAACGTACTTACATAAAAACGCATCAAAAGAGCACGTAACTGAATAGTTTTTTTATATATATAGGGCCTTGGGGTTCGGACCCGTGATTTGAGCGCGCGCGATCATGCGCACACGAGCGCACAGAAAAATTCATGACAACTGTGTTATAGACCATTCATTAAGAAATGTGGAAAACTGCATTGAAATGCATGCAAAACTCCGCGAGATATTAGCGAGTATGTGTTTTGGGGTTTGAACCCCGTAACTGGCGCGACCTTGACCTTAATGTAAAACTAAATACATCAGTGGATAGCTCGCATCTTGGCAAACTAGTATACCAAATTTGATGATTTTTTTTTTTTTTTTAAATCATGATGATAGACTGAATAGTCTTTGAGAAAAACGGACCAGTAGCCGGACGGACGGAGGCACGCCGGAGGGACCAGACAGAAACAATAGCTCCCCGAACCTTCGGCTCGGGGACTAAAAAGGCTGAGCCGTAATTATTGCAGTAGAAGATCGCTCATCATCCAGTTCTGACTCTCACTTTACTAGGCTACTAGTCCACACTGGAGATTAACGACTTTTCGACAACCAATGATTAGAGCAGCAGGTCTTTATGTTATGGGAGCAGCTTCACTAAAGAAAAAAACAAACAGATTCCGAACATTTTTATTTGGTGTTGATGGGACTATCATTTAAAAATACCGGACAATGCCGGGGTCCCGGTGCCGCCTTATTCAGTCACCTAGTCCCTGGCAGGCTACAGGGGCAGCAGCCTTGTTTTGAAAGAAGGGGGGGGGGGGGGCTATTTTAAAATGAAAAGGATTGAACACGGTCTCCTTTTGAGTCAAAGTACAAGGCATGGTGTGGGCAGCGACAGGTGGTGGTAGGGAAAAAATATTTTAAAAATATAAAAAAAATGGGTAGGCACTCCACTTGCGCTCGCCAGGGGAGAGCAGCCCGAATTTCACAGAGGTAAGTCTCTGTGACTAGAATATACCAAATACCAAATATGGGAAGGTGAAGAGGGGAGGTTGCTCCTCCATTTTGCAAAAAGCTGCAATTCAGAAGACGTAAAAAAAACTGAATTCCGGCACATACCCTTAAGATAAGCACCCGTGATTTCTTCTTCTTCTTTTTCTTCTTCGATCGCTCAGACAGCTTTCTGTCAATTATGAGCGCAGATGCGTTATGCTGCCGTCATGCGTCTAACTAAAAAATAGTAAGGCCCAGCAAGTCCGACTTCGGCTGAAGGAAATGTTTTTGAAAGTGTTTCTTTAAAAAAAAGGCAGGAGGATGGACGGTAAGTCAGAAAGATAGTAGATGACAGTAAGCAAAGGGGAAAGGCAGAGTCAAAGAGAGTGACAGATTAGAGAAAGTTACAAGCACAGAACTTCCAGAAGGTGTGGAAACTATGCATACAAAAGACCTCCCGGTATCCCCACGGGGGGACCCGTGATATTAACCATGATTTTTCTTTAACAGTTTTTAAAAATTTTGTATTGCGCATAATTGATAGACAGACAGATAGACAAGTACATCTGCTTGAAATATGAATCGAACTAAAAGAGATACTGTCACCTACCATCTCTGGGTCCTTTTTCACACCATGAGCGGTTTTTGTCGTTGTATTAGTTTGTTTTCCTCACTGTTTATTTTGTTTCGGTTTTCATTCTTTTTGGTTCTTTTTTGATGGGGGAGACAACAATAAAGACGCTTTTCTTATAAAATTCAGTAATAAAATGTCATGCGAGTTTCTCACCCTCCTGATTCCTCCCTACACTTACATCTCCCACCTTACCTCCCTCCCCCTCTCTCTCCTCCCTCCCTCCCTCCATCTCCCCCCCCTCTCTCTCTCTGTCTCTCAAGGGCTAGCCACACACATATTAATCGTACGATGCGATGTTGACGATGTGAGTCAAGAATCACGTGAAATTCAAGCATTGGGTCTACTTGAGTATTGTGAGTTTAGACGGAAGTATTTCACGTGATTCATGACTCACATCGTCCAAATCGCATCGCATCCCCATACGATTCGTATGTGTGTGGCTGGCCCTTAAGTAGTTTATTTAGAAGATTTTTTAATAGCGCACATCTTAAAACTCGCTGCGCTTTACAAACTCACTAGAATGATAAAACCAACGATTAAAAGGCATAGAGCACACGCGCGCGCGCGCGCCCACGTTCGCAAGCACGCACACACACACACACACAGGCCTATACACACGCACGCACGCACTCACAACACACTAGGCCTATATACACGCACACTCACGCGCATGCGTGTCTGTGCGCGTGTGCGTGCGCGCGTGTATGTTTGCATGTCTCAAAATGATCTGGGTTAAACAAGATGATAGGACTGAATAAACAGATCATGTTCAGTTTAACATAAACCAAAGTGTGAACGCATTCTAAATAAAATAGTTTTTTTTATCGATGGTGTTGAATTTCACTCAATCCTCCCTACCGCAGAATAATTCATAGACAAAGCCCTCAGAGGGGGAAAGGAAAAGCCAACAAACATTTGATACAGCTTGCTAAAAAAACATTGTGTGTGCGAAGCAAAACATTGGCTTGGTACTACAGGATATTGCTTTCAAAGAAAATATATGCTAAGCTTCAAGCATCTGTTAGAAGTTACAGCGCTATAGGTTACAAAGAGTGTTTGCATAGCAAAGTGATCGGTTTTCTGTTATGACATTGGTTTTTTAACTGTATGGTTTATCACAATAATCCATTTTGAGTCACAACGAGCCACACACCCTCCTCCATTTCTCGGTTCTTTCCGGTTTTTTCAATCTTGCCTTTCTTATTGCAGATTGAGCACTTCAACCTCTATCGTTTGCTGTATTGCACGTTAATTTTCATCCATTTACATAATTAAAAATATGCATACAATAATAGTAGAAGATAAAGGCAAGACGGAAAGAACGCTATGAACCCAGACTGTGACCAACGCTCCGCGGCTGTTGCGTGTATTGCGCTACATATTAAATTATGATTGCGATTAATTATTCAACAAAGATAATTAGCACAAAAAGTTCTATTAATATTTGCTAGAAAGGCAAGTATGAAAATGCGGAGAGAGCCGAGAAATCAAAGGGGGTGTTGATCTGCACCTTTACCAGCTTTATAAATAAATAAAAACAATGTTAACCAAATTCCTTGGCTTAGAGTCTTTATAGTATTATTACATTTAAAAGAATTTATGTCAAACACAACAACAACAAAAATATGTACAGAACACACAATCTCCCTTATTCTTTCTCTTTTCTTCCCCCCACGTTTTCCCCTCTCTCTACATCTCACAAACAAGTACTCTCTCTCTCTCTCTCTCTCTCTCTCTCTCTCTCCCCATGATTAATGGCAAAACGCCAGCCATTTGACAGGTTCAGATCGCTATAGAGGCTGGATTCCCTTATGTCCCTTATTCGCATATGTCTAAAATAAATAGTTGAGAAAAAAATTGTGGACTGCATTTACAAAAAACTCCAGTGAGTCTACTGGGAGAAAGAAAAAAAGCTGAAGGTGTGCACCTTTAGGTTGTGTGTGTGTGTGTGTGTGTGTGTGTGTGTGTGTGTGTGTGTGTGTGTGTGTGTGTGTGTGAGAGAGAGAGAGAGAGAGAGAGAGAGAGAGAGAGAGAGAGAGAGAGAGAGAGAGAGAGAGAGAGAGAAAGAGAGAGCGAGAGAGAGAGAGAGAGAGAGAGAGAGAGAGAGAGAGAGAGAGAGAGAGAGAGAGAGAGAGAGAGAGAGAGAGAGATTTTTAATGCTCAAGATTTTTGTCCATAGCATGGAGCTGAATGAAAACAAAAACAACAACATAGCACGTACATGTGAACAACATTTTTAAACCACCTTTCCTCACCCTATCCAATTTTCCTGATCATTCATATTAACTAGCGCAACGCCTAGTACTGGCAATGCATCGTACTGGTAACGCCTAGTAACGGTAACGCCAAGTACTGGTAACGCTGAGTACAGCAAATTTGAAGCGATTCGGTTAAAAAACGGCGGAGTTATAAGGCCCCGTTTCCCGTTGGCGCTGCTCTGAGAGTGACGCTCTCTCCCGATTCTCTTCCAATTTGCTGCCAGGTGGGGTTATTCGTGAAAAGGTGAAGCGGCGCATAGCGCGCGCGTTTCTGAACCGATTCGCTTCCGGTTTGACACACCGATAGTCACCGTCCCCGGTCATGTACCTGCCAAATCTGAAGGCAATCGGTCCAGAAACGCCGGTGATACGGGCGCCGAGAGTCCGGCGGATACGCGTTTCGCGCATTTGCGAAACCGCGCAAATGACACGGCCGCCCCGGTTGCCGTTGCCGTTGCCATCGCCCCGTTAGGGCTCACAGCAAATTTGAAGCGATTCGGTCAAAAAACGGCGGAGTTATAAGCCCCGTTTTGTGTTTCAGACAGACAGACACACACACACACGGACGGACACTTGGCTTTTTACTATATGATTCATAATGCACAATCAATCCTACCCCTAGCCCGATGAGAAAGAGAGAGAGAGAGAGAGAGAGAGAGAAGAGAGAGAGAGAGAGAGAGAGAGAGAGAGAGAGAGAGAGAGAGAGAGAGAGAGAGAGAGAGAGAGAGAGAGAGAGAGAGAGAGACGCACACGCAATCAATTTCAAGGTGTTCATAATCACTTTTACCATAACACAATAACATTCATCACCAATTACATGCATGTCACATTTTGTTACATAAACGGTCCTGTCGGTCAAGTCCAAGTCACGCACACACACGCACACGTACATACACACACACACAAACTCTGTGAGCACGTGAGCAGGCGCTCCTGTTTGTGTGTATGTGTATGCCCACGAGTGCAGTATATGAATGTGTGTGTGTGTGTGTGTGTGTGTGTGTGTGTGTGTGTGTGTGTGTGTGTGTGTGTGTGTGTGTGTGTGTGTGTGTGTGAAGTCAAAGTCAAGTCAAGTCAAAAATACTTTATTATCACGTTAGGTGAAATTATGGGTGACAGGAATAACACCGAATACACATCGTCGCCTAACACCGAAAATTTTTGAGGGAAATATACACTGTCGCCCAACACCGAATTTCCATACTAAATATACGATGTAGCGTAACACCGAATAGACAACGTAGCCCAACACCGAAAATATACGGTGTCGCCCAACACCGAATCTACATTGAAGCCTAACACCGAATATACATTGCAGCCTAAGACCGAAAATATACAGTGTAGCCTAACACAGAATCTACGTTGCAGCCTAACACCCAATGTACAGTGTAGCCTAAGACCGAAAGTATACAGTGTAGTCTAACACCGAATCTACAGTGTAGCCGATCACTGAATCTACAATGTCGCCTAATACCGAATATACGGTGTAGCCTAACACCGAATCTACACTGTAGGTCAATGCTGAATCTGACTGTGGCCTCACACACACACACACACACACACGGCGCACCCACGCACGCACCCACGCACGCACGCACGCGCACGCACACACACACACACACACGCACACGCACACGCACACACACGCAAAATCCCCCTGCTCAGGGACTAAAAAAAGATAATAATCCATCGCATTTTTAGCTTGGGGAAGCATTTTGTTTCTGCTTGCCCAGCCTTTCTTAAAGGGAGGGTGGCATGGATCGTTTTATGCTAAAAAGACGTCGATATCTGCTGTACTGTACATTGGGTGTTAGGCTGCACTGTAGATTTTCGGCTTTAGGCTGCACTGTACATTCGGTGTTAGGCTGTACTGTACATTGGGTGTTGGGCGACACTGTAGATTTTCGGCTTTAGGCTGCACTGTACATTCGGTGTTAGGCTGCACTGTATATTCGGTGTTGGGCGACACTGTATATTTTCGGCTTTAGGCTGCACTGTAGATTCGGTGTTGGGCGACACTGTATATTTTCGGCTTTAGGCTGCACTGTACATTGGGTGTTGGGCGACACTGTATATTTTCGGCTTTAGGCTGCACTGTACATTGGGTGTTGGGCGACACTGTAGATTTTCGGCTTTAGGCTGCACTGTACATTCGGTGTTAGGCTGCACTGTAGATTGGGTGTTGGGCGACACTGTATATATTTTCGGCTTTAGGCTGCACTGTACATTGGGTGTTGGGCGACACTGTATACATTTTCGGCTTTAGGCTACACTGAACATTCGGTGTTAGGCTGCACTGTACATTGGGTGTTGGGCGACACTGTATATATTTTCGGCTTTAGGCTGCACTGTAGATTCGGTGTTGGGCGACACTGTAGATTTTCGGCTTTAGGCTGCACTGTACATTCGGTGTTAGGCTGCACTGTAGATTCGGTGTTGGGCGACACTGTAGATTTTCGGCTTTAGGCTGCACTGTACATTCGGTGTTAGGCTGCACTGTACATTCGGTGTTGGGCGACACTGTAGATTTTCGGCTTTAGGCTGCACTGTACATTCGGTGTTAGGCTGCACTGTAGATTCGGTGTTGGGCGACACTGTAGATTTTCGGCTTTAGACTGCACTGTACATTCGGTGTTAGGCTGCACTGTAGATTCGGTGTTGGGCGACACTGTAGATTTTCGGCTTTAGGCTACACTGTACGTTCGGTTTTAGGCTGCATTGTAGATTCGGTGTTGGACGACACCGTATATTTTCGGTGTTAGGCTACACTGTAGATTTTTAAAAAAATCGGTGTTAGGCTGCAATGTACATTCGCTCTTACGCGACAGTGTACATTCGGTGTTATTCCGTCTTCCCGAAATTAGTGTGGTCGTACAAGCACAATACAATCAAAGAAACACAACTAAGGAAAAATGAACGACAAATCATGCTACGCAAAAAAATGAACATAGTTAGGGTCGATACAAGCGACTATCAAAACAATAAGAACTGCCCTCTTTCCCACCATTACAATTATCGCATTCATTTGTTCACCCCCACCCTACCCCAACCCCCCACCCTCTCCAAGTCACCCAAAGCTTATATTTTGGGTCCCTTCCCGTTCCCATCATTTCATGCGCCTCCCTCCTGTCTCTCTCTCTATCTCTCTCTCTCTCCCCCTCTCTCTCACGCACACACATACACACACAGGCATAGACATACGGACAGACAGACGTGTGTGTGTGTGTGTGTGTGTGTGTGTGTGTGTGTGTGTGTGTGTGTGTGTGTGTGTGTGTGTGTGTGTGTGTGTCTCTGTGTCTGTGTGTGTCTGTGTGTGCCCACGAGTGCAGTATATGAATGTGTGTGTGCATGCGTTACGCCCAATCCGTGAAAACATTACTTGCCCAGTCCGTGAAATAGCCAATTTGAAACTTGCTATTTATAAAAAGCAATATGAATGAAAAATACGTTTAATTCATAAACACAGAGATAAAGAATTGGCTCAAACGAATGAGAAATCACACCTGTACACGAGTTTTAAAATATCTTATTCAGACTTAATTTGATAAAACGTTTCATACATCATGTGGCTCAGGCATGCCCCAGGACAGCATCTGGTAGAGTTAGGTAGGATGGGGGTGCAAATGCAATGTAGAAAAGTATGCCACTGTTGAATCAACTCCTGTGCGAATGGGAATTAAAAAATGTGATATGCATTGTACATTTCATGAGTAGGACAAATAGCATTTTACCCATTAAAATAGGCAATTTCACGGATTGGGCGCAACATGCACGCGTGCCAGCTTGTTTGTAGGGGCCTGTATGCGTGTGCGTGTGAGAAACTCAGATCAACAGGCAGGAGGATAGTCAAAGACAGACAGACAAGTACAAAGAGAAAGAGACAGAAACAAAAGAGTCAGACAGACAGACAAGCACACACGTGCCCTCCTTTCGATTGCAAAGTACTCGCCACTCTTAACGAACATGGGTAGCACAAAATAAAGAGGACAGCAATCGGATAAAGCGACAGAAAGAGAGAAGAAAACAACGGACAAAAAAAATACCAATTGGGGTTGACATGTTAAAACCTATAGTTGAAAGAATAGATCATGTCTCTCTACTACTCATGTGTGTGTGTGTGTGTGTGTGTGTGTGTGTGTGTGTGTGTGTGTGTGTGTGTGTGTGTGTGTGTGTGTGTGTGTGTGTGTGTGTGTGTGTGTGTGTGTGTGTGTGCGTGTGCGTGTGCGTGTGCGTGTGCGTGCGTGCGCATGTGTGCCTGCATGCTTGCCTGCGTATGAGCGAGGACAGTGTGAAACCGAAGCCCTGCAATTTGACATACCGACAACATAGTGTTAGTGGCTAAGAGCAGATGGATTGGAGGAACCGGGGAGAGCGAATTAGAGAGAGAGAGGGGGGGGGGGGGGGGAGAGAGGGGGGGAATCAGGGAGACATATTTCTTTTGTAGTTGGTTCAGATATCAAAATATACTTATATGGGGCCTAAATGTCAATGGCTCAGCAAATAAAGCCTCGGTGATTCAGGGAAAGTGAGAGTGTGACAGAGAGAGCAAAGGAGGCACAGACAGAGACAGACAGATATACAGAGACAGGGTTGTCTTGATGACTGTCATTGTGTTAGATTGACACTTGTCAATTGTTGTTGTCCTTTGTCGATCTACGATCGCAAAGGAGTATGTTTTCGTTCGTGTATGTTTCTTTGTTGTTTTTGTTTTTGTTGTTTTGGGGGTTTGTTGTTATTGTTGTTGCTCTTGCTGCTGCTGCTGTTTCTGCTGAAGTATCTGTTGCTGATACTGTTATTATTGTTTTTGTGTTTGGGTGTATGTGTGCGTGAGCATGCGCATATTTATATGTAGTGTGTGTGTGTGTGTGTGTGTGCGTGTGCGTGTGCGTGTGCGTGTGCGTGTGCGCGCATGTGTGGCTGTGTGTACGTGCAGGCGTGTATGTGTATAATAGTGTACTTTCTTTTCATATCTTATTTAACTCCAGATAACCATCGTTTTTCATCTTTTTTACTTTAGAATTTGTATTCTTCTTCCGTCTTCATACATTCCACTTGCTCTTTTTCTTCTTCTTTGGATAATTCCAGTTTATGCTAGAGGTTTGGGCTGAGATGTAGTCTACACACACACACATTCAAGTTTTTGCACTGACAATTTTCACTGAGCACCAACATTCTGCTATTCTCAGGAAAGGGATAGGGGTAGGATCAGCCTAGGGTTATTGTCATAAAACCGAAAAGAACCAGACTTTGAGATCGAGAGTGGTAAACATGAAGGGTTTGTCTAGAGCACAACTGTTGCCGAGTTTTGAACACCACTTTTGTTTAGATCATTTCTCCTCGCTGCTCGCCTTGCTTCGTCTTTAGTGCACTGGATTGGAGAAGGGCTTGTCAGATCTTTGCAAAGAAAGCTATGTCTTTCTTAGGAAAGCAAATTGAAAGCTTTAACCTACGCACTCGCGGGCACACACGTACACGCACACGCACGCACGCACGCACGCACACGCACACGCACGCACACACACACACGCACACGCACACGCACACGCACACGCGCACACACACACACACACACACACACACTTGTAGGGTATGGGGACAAGGGCTTTTTCAGAGTAATTTCTAAACTAAAGCACTTAGTCGCCTGGCCGTATAATAATAACTAGCAATCGCCCCGTGGCAGTTTTAACCCCATGGCAGTTTTAACCCCGTGGCAGCTATCTCCTCCCTACACCTACATTTACTTGCTCGGGGACTTATCTGCCACTCAGCGACACACTTGTTTGTTATTGTGGCTTTCAACAGACAGCCAGTCTCTGTGTTCAACTCCTGTCTTTTTCACACACATCTTGGGAAGGCAGCAATGGCAGTATATGTCTGTGGTACCCTAGATGACAGACGGCATCGCAGACTGTTGTGTTTATTGTAGAACGGCGGGGTACACGGTGTTTTTCGTTATGTTTATGGGGGCAAATATGAAGAGACTTTGCTGCTGCCCAACACGTGAACACGTGTTTTTTGATCGCCTGAGAATCTGTTCTGCTTAGACGTGCAGTACTACCACCCCCACCCCATCCCCCTACATTCGTAACCAAACCATACCGCACACAGGCACACAAACTTCAATCGGCTCTCTCTCTCTGTCTCTCTCTCTCTCTCAGCTCACCGCCCGCTGTCCCTGGGCCTAGCCGTGAACATAGCGCGATGCTAGTACCACGGTAAAGTGATCTCCGCTCTTCAAACGGCGGAGTTATAAGGCCCGTTTTGTGTTTTAGATAGACAGACACACACACACACACACACGGACGGACACTTGGCTTTTTACTATATGATGATAATAATTATCATTAAATTAAACACCCAGGAATACAAGCCTCTAGATTTGCCCATTTACATTTTGAAATACTTAGTTTGGAACAGTTTGGAACACTTTTATTTGAGCTTTGGCCCCAGGGGGGCTTTTAAGCTAATACATAGATAACAACAAACACAATGGCAGACACTGGTGAGTCAAAAAAGAAAAGAAAACATACATTAAAATATGAATAACAACAAAAAGACTTAATGATCTAGGAAATAAAATTCAAACTAAAAGTATCCCATACAAACTACCTACTATTTTTCAAAAAAAAGAAAAAGAATAACAAAGACATTGGTTACAGAGCAGTGGCTTAAACTAAAAAAACAAGCAAAAAAACAAGCAAGTAGGTTTCACATGGTTTTTTTTTTCTCCGCATTTATGTGTTTCTTAAAGTTTTAGAAAACAAAGTTACAAGTATAATTATGGATAAACTTTGCGAGTTTGACAAGTTTCGATTTCAGTACTAAATTTAATAACATTGGGGTGACGCTGAAAATATGTGGGTAATAGCTCTGACCTATGGTCTTTTATCAAAGGAAAAGAACAAGCAAACAAATAGTGAAATTCATCACCAATTTCATTCAGTTCACACAGGTACATTTTCTTTCTAGGGATATCCAAAAATATACCCTGCTGTACGGGAAACTTATTATTGCAAATTTAAACTGATTTAAAGAAAACATGGGATTTCTCCACAAATAAGACAATCCAAGTTCGTTCAACAGTGTCAAAACATGCTGTAACCATGGGAGTCTAAACTGGCCAGAATCGAACATAAAGTTCTATTCAATGAGACCGAAGCACTAAACTTGTTCGAATAGGATTCCACCCATTTTGTTTCTCTTTCACTACAGTATAAATAACTGATTTCTATGGTGTACATAGCAACAGCTGTGTCAAAATATCAGATTTCTGATTAGAACAATTAAGAAAAGACTATTTTACTACTTTGATCCAAGACACTCTCTCTCTCTCTCTCTCTCTCTCTCTCTCTCACACACACACACACACACACATACGCACGCACACGCACAGACAGACATACATACACACACACACACACACACACACACACACACACACACACACACACACACACACACACACACACACGAGGTCGCCTTCGCACAACAAGGCACCAAGGGACTCAAGTGCTGATGGGACCCAGAGACGCACTGGCCACGCCTACTCTCGTGTTGATAGGGCAGGCGTGGCCGGTGCGTCTCTGGGCTCCATCAGCACCTTGGGGTGTTTCATTTTCATTCTGGTAACTTTTGACGCGAGGGGTGGGCCATACATAACCAACACCTAGTAGTTCTACACAGTTCTACACACACACACACACACAGGTTGAATATTATATTAGAGCCCGGAAGTACCATTCCCCCTAAGCCAAGTAAGCATTGACCCAGATTAATGTACGTCTGTATGGGCCCTTACAAATAGCCCCCTCTGTAGAAAAATACCCCTTGGGGCACAAAAAGGAAAGGAACAAAGAGAAAGAAAGACAGACAGACAGACAGAAAGTAAGAAGAAAAAAAAGATATAGGAAAAGATTGACATGTGTTGGAAGAACATTGTCGTCCCCTTCTATTAATTTGTTCCGCTCTTTGAATACGGGCGGGTTTGTTCTTCTTTGCTCTTTTCATCATTTTTGTCCGTTACCATAGGTGATCGGACTTTGCGATGGGCTGGTTTGTATTTTTTTGTTTGTTTGTTTGTTTGTTTTTCTGTCTGTCCCAAGGATATCTTCCGAACGGGTCGGCAGAATCGCTTCAAATTTTGTGTGGAGGCGTGCCACCTTAATAGAAAGAGATCCGCGCAAACCATTTCGCCGTTGTGACCTTGATCTTGACGTATGACCTTGAAAACCGAAAATATAGCCATATCTCGGGCACCGATCGACATAGGATGTTGAAACTTGGTATGAAGGTGGTTTGGCTTATGCCCGTTCTGATGATGGAATACCGATCAAGGTCAAGGTCCAAAAGATCGCTGGAGCCTGAAAATCGGAGGGTCATTTTTTTCTCCTTCTGTCTGCCCCAAGGATATCCTTCAAACGGGTTGACCGAATCACGTCAAATTTTGTGTGCTGGTGTGTCACCATGAGAGGAAGGCATCCGCGCAAAAACTTTTGCCGTCGTCACCTTGACCTTGGCGTACGACCTTGAAAACCGAAAATCTTTAAGGGGCCATAACTCCCACATCGTTAGTGTTAGTCTTCAAATTTGGCATGTAGGTACTTTGGCTTATGCCCGTTCTAATAGTGGCATACCGATCAAGGTCAAAGTCACGGTCCGGGAGATAGGTAGGTCTTGAAAGTGGTAGAGGTCTACAAATTGGGTTTTACGCCATATTTTCCACATTTGTACTTGACAGAAGCGCTTCAGATTGTGTGTGGTACTGTATACCCTAGAGAAGAATACATCCGAGCATAAATTATCACCATGCTGATCTTGACCTTGAAGTCTGACCTTGAAAACTGAAATTTCCTTCTTTGCGCTATATGTTTCTTCTTCAAGCTGTATCTCGCGAACTAGAAGACAAAATCCCTTCCAATTTTGTGTCAGGATGTGACAGTAAGAGTATACTACGGGGTGTCGCAAGTGCGTGGCATTGCTGGTGACGGACATGTCTGCCGCTCGGCGACGCCCTTGTTTCTTTCTAACTTTAATAATCAAAAGCGCTTAGAGCTTAAAGATTTGGCGCTATAAAAGTTGTCTTAATAAATAATCATACAGGACTGGTGGACACACACACACACACACACACACACACACACACACATACGACACAGACATGCTTGCGCTGACGCACAGGCACAAGCTCAAGTACACACACACGAACACATATAATGGTCTCTGTCTGTCTCTCTTTCTCTCTTCAAGGACAAATATTGGAAAAATAGGCTTGGCCTAAAATCTCAATCATTGTGTAGTAAAGTTTTTCACTCTCTCTCTCTCTCTCTCTCTCTCTCTCTCTCCCTCTCTCATGTTCGCTCACACTGGCGTGTGTGCGCATATATGTGTATGCGTGAGTGACACGACTGTATGCGTTCATGCGAGCTTGCGCGTGTGTGATGTGTGTATGATGTGTGTATGTGTCAGTCAAGTCAAGTCAGGTCAAAATGATCTTTATTGACGATAAAATAAAAAGCTTGATAAAGCTTTTTTACATCGTGTCCTCATAAATTAATAAGAAAAACAATTAAGGTAAATAAATAAAAAAACATAAACTGGAGAAAAATCAACCACAATCAAAAGTCACGGTGAAAATACATACACTTCATACAAGCACAATACAATGATTATGTATACATATGTACAAATGTAATCATAGTGGTAAAATAAAAGGAAAGAGGAAGAGGGAGTTGGGGGGAGGGAGAGGGAGAATAATAATGACTGCGACAAAGAGACAGAGAGACAAGAGAGAGAGAGAGAGAGAGAGAGAGAGAGAGAGGAGAGAGAGAGAGAGAGAGAGAGAGAGAGAGAGAGAGAGAGAGAGAGAGAGAGAGAGAGAGAGAGAGAGAGAGAGAGAGAGAGAGAGAGAGAGAGAGAGAGAGAGAGAGAGAGAGAGAGAGAGAGAGAGAGAGAGAGAGCGACGAGGAGAGAGAGAGAGACAGAGAGAGAAAACTTTAACTTTCTTTTTCAAGGATAAAGATTTTAGGCAACGCCTAGTCTTCCAATCTGTCCTTGGTGCATATACGAACATAGAATACAAACATGGCAAGGCATAATAACATTGCAAGGCATAATATTACACATACAGATTTGAACACCTTTCACTGTGCCTGCGGGAAGAGAGAGCGAG
>CM065709.1:16272345-16284845 GCA_017654935.2 Phymorhynchus buccinoides | reverse complement strand
GACTCAAAAAGAAAGGCACTAACAAATTTGGCTGAGCCCGGGCAGAAAAAGTTGCTCCTGGACCCCCAGTCTCCAATTGTTTAAGATTTTTAAAGAAATTTTGTTATTTTAATAGTTTATTAAAAAACCATCTATGTTTAAGATATTTTTAAAACCAAGGTTTAAAACTAGTACTTTATGACGGGGATAGTTAACGATTCCTACTTGTTTAGGTCGGAGGGAGGGAGGTAGAGGGACCCCTCCTCTCCGGCCAAAACAGTGGTAGGGCGTCGTTATATAGGTCCAGCATTAAGTGCGGGGGGACCTATTGGGATAACCCTGACCGTAATTTCACGTTCGCGACTACGAAGGCACCCCCCCGGAGGTCGGGCCGCGCACCCATCTACTAGGGGAGGGGGAGTAAAATATACTCGGAATCAAAAGAATCCTACCGGTCATGTGTAATACATGCCGTAAGTTAAAAAAGGGAAAACTGAAAATTTGTATGGGTTTGGGAGTGGACTGTGGGTAGGTACGCGGCCCGCTGTCCGGAGGGACCCTATACCCGTCATTAAAATCATTTATTTAAAAGTTTACAGTTAAATCTTATTTTGGTTTGGTTTTATTTTTCCCTTCTTGATCAGAAATGCTGACCAAAGGACGTTATGACTAAGGCTTCGGCCAGCCAGACCAACGGGGCCCATCCCTTTATTGCATGTTTATGTATTATAAGTTTAGAATACATTATGTTGTATAGTTTAAGTTTTTGAATAAGTAGAGTTAATTCTTTTGTTATATTTATACATGGATTAAAAAGGTGTTCCGTGTTGAGGGTTTTCCCACATTCACAGATTACTTCAATATAAGTACATGGATTTGAATTAGTTCTTAATCTAAAAATTAATGATTGTAAGGTTGGTTTAATGGGCAGAAAAAGGCCGCCTTTTACTATTATATGGTCCCAAGAGTGGGCTTTGGCATAGCTTTCAAGCTCTCTGCTCCACTCTTGGAATGCTGCTCTTTTTAATTTGCTTTTGGCTTCTTTTATAGATAATTTGATGTTAATTAGGGTACCTGATCTTTCTTCCGCGGCACTTTTGGCCGCCCTATCGGCTCGGTCATTGCCCAATATCCCACAATGGGAGGGTATCCAAGTTATGAGTATTGAGGTTCCCTTAAGTATAATTTGATGTATTAATATTCTGATTTCGTTTAGAATTTCTAGTCTGTTGTTTGTTTCTCCCTGAAGGGCCTGAATGGAGGATAGTGAATCTGTGTAGATAACTACATTTATTGGAGGATTAGTTAGGTTATTTAGGAAGGAGCATACTTCAAGTATTGCCCATAATTCGGCACTAAAAATTGAAAGATGGTCATTTAGTTGAAAGGATTTTGTTATTTCTAAGGTGGGGATAGTAAAAGCGCACCCCACCTTATGGTCAATTTTAGAACCATCAGTATAGATTTGTAAATGATATTTTGCTGCTTCAATTTTTTCTTTCGCTGCTGTACTTATTAGATTAACCTCTTCTTTCGAAAATTTACTGTTTAATGTTGTGTCATATTGAATTTCTTCTCTTTCCCATGGGGGAAAACACGCTGAAGGGTGTATTGAGACATCCTGTAAGTCCAGGTTAGCCTCTTTAAACAGGTTTGCTGAGAAATGAATTATGTTAGTGTTCTTATCACTTGCTGTGGGATTCTTTTTCTTTTTAATCTCATAGTTCAAAAAGGGGTCTATTATATTCATTTTAAATTCTTTAAATGAGTCCGTCTTGGCTGCATACCAGCGCACCAGAAAATTGGCACAGTTTACCCTCATCAAGTTTTCTAATGGCAACCACCCGATGTCCCTGTACACTAACTTGTTTACTGCGTACACAGGGACACCGAGTGCAATCTTAAGTGCCTTAGTCTCTATAACTTGTAGTTTTGAAAACTGAGTTTTGGTTAATGAGTGGAAGGCTTCCATTCCGTAGGTTAATCGGCTGCGCACCAGGGCCCTAACCAGGTTAACCAAGAATTTTGGGTCCTTAGCCCATCTTTCTTTAGAAATTACTTTGATGAAACTTAGGGCTTGCGAAGCCTTTTTTGCTGTATGTTCCATGTGTGGTGTCCAATTTAACGTAGGAGTAAGAATAACTCCCAAAAATTTTACTTTTGTGCTCTGTTTTTTTTCCGTTCCTAGTATATCTATTGTAAAATCCATTTTATCTCTTTTGTTAGAAAAAACCATAAACTCACATTTGTCCTGTGACAATGAGAAGCCATTATCCTGGAGGTATGTAGCTATGGCTGTTATATGGCGTTGGTGTTCTTTATGCATTAATGCGTATTTTTTGGTATTTGGAGGTGTCCATATCGCAATATCATCGGCGTACATAGAAATTTTTGATTTACCCAATGATACGTTCTGTATGTCGTGGAGCATGATGTTGAACAACGTTGGTGCGATCATGCTCCCTTGTGGGACGCCCATGTCCAAAGTGTAAACTCTGGACAGGGACTGTCCCACGTTTACTCTCATTTTTCTGTTCTCTAAAAAAGCTTTAATAAAATTGAATGTATTGCCCGCAATACCGAGCCTGCTAATTTTTTGAAGTAACCTCCCATGCCAAACCGAGTCGTACGCCCCTTTAATGTCGAAGAACGTAGATAGTATTATTCTTCGGCGATTAAACGCTCTTTTGACATGGGAGGTCAATTTAACTACTTGTTCCATACAGGATCGATTTTTTCGAAAACCTGCTTGGAAGGGGGGCAAAATGTTATTTTTTTGTAAAAAGTAATCTAATCGTGTTCTCACGATTCTTTCATAGACTTTACCCAGATGAGGGGTGAGGGAGATGGGCCGGTAACTTTTGGGATCCCTCTTCGGTTTTCCGGGTTTAGGGATCCCTATTACCTGGGCCTCTTTCCAAGCTTGTGGAATTTCCCCCCCCTCCCAACATCTGGAATAAAATCCGTGTAAAATTTGTAAATAATTTAGGGGAAGTTGTTTTATTATTTTGTAGGAGATGATATCACCTCCTGTTGCTTTATTTACCTTTTTTATACTGCGAAGGGCTCTAGCAAGCTCGGTATATTTGATTGGGGAGTTTATAGGGTTTGAATTATCCGTGGATTTATTAAAGACAGGAATACTTTTTCTTCTTTCTTGTTCTTGTGGTGGCAAAGCATTGGTTTGACTAGCTTTACTAAAGGTTTCAGCTAACACGTTAGCTGTTTCGATATTTGATGTTGTTAATTTGTTGTTTACCGTTAACCTTGTCTTTCTTGAAAAACCACTAAGTTTTAACCTTTTTAGCCTCTTCCAGGCTTTTCCTATGTCTTTGAAATCAGTTATCTTTTCGTTAGTAAAATATTCCAATTTGGATTTAGCTACGATTTGTTTACTATGTTTCTCTTTGATTTTTTTGTCGTTGAAATTTTCTTCTGTGGGGTATTTATTAAATCTGTTACATGCCTTATGTTTATCTTTTACTACTTCAGCACAGTCCTCGTTCCACCAGGGATTGTTTCTGGTCTGGTTGATCTTTTCCGAGGACTGTGCACTCATGGGGATGGCTTGTGTACTAGCTTCTAGGATTTGTGTGTGAATATTTTTATAGTATATTTCAATGTTCTGATGTTCTACTTCATTTGGGGTGTGTTTCTCTAAAATTGCTTTAAAAACTTCCCAGTTAGCTTTTTCATATAGAAATTTCTTTGGGGGCAAATCTTCCGAATCATCTATGTCTTCAGCGATCTCTATTGAAATGGGCCTATGGTCTGAACCCAGGGAATCTATTAGGGGGCACCAGTCCGTTTTTGTGTATAACTGTGGACTGATCAAGGTTAAGTCCACAGTGGTAGCTCTATTATTTAATATGTGAGGGTACCTTGTGTTTGTTCCATCATTAAGCAGAACCAGATTTGATTCATTAATGTCATCCATCAGAGTTTGATCTTCGTTTCTTATACAGTTATGCTCCCAGGCTATGTGGTGAGCGTTGAAATCTCCCAACACAGCCCAGGAGCAAGTTAGGGGCAAAGAGCTAAGCCAGTTAGTTATGGGAGCCTTTTTGTATCCCTGTGGGTAATATACGTTTACTATATGTAGGGGATGATCTTTTAAATGAATTTGTATGGTGTTAGAATATTGGATTGTGTCAATATTTGTAATTGGTGAGGCAATGTTGTTATAGCCTATATTTTTCCTTACATAAGTTGCTGTTTTTACTTTATCTAGTGAGTTACTAATTGAAGGGGGGTGGCAAAAGCCATCTATTCGAGGTAGGTTTATAACTGTGCAATTTAATGATTGTATACAGAGAATGTGATATTGAGTTGTGTTTGTAGCAAGAAAATTTATCAGAAAGTCTATGTTGGAGGAGACTGCTCTGCAGTTCCACTGAAGAATGTTAACAGAAGAAGAAGACAGGAGTTTTTTAACTGGATTTTAATGAGACTGTATCATTCAAGATACTTACAGGGCTTTGTTTGACACGTATCTGTATCGCCTGGAAGCCTCAGCCGGTTCGCAAACCAACTGAGCCAGACGATACAGACTACTGCCTTGTGTGGTAGGAATGGGGGACTGGCCGTCTGTTGGGAGGAGGGCCACCAAACCGTCAAGGAGCAGTTTGGGCTTGTTGCCATTTCTGGCCTTTACTAGAGAAATGAGAATTTTGGTTATAAGTTCCTCACCTGGGGATTTATTTGTTTCCTGTTGTTCTGCTTGTTGTATTTGTTTTAAGTCAATGGGTGTGACTAGAGTATTAGTTTCACAGGGCGGACTCAGATCCAGTTTTTGTGTCATTTTGTCTTGGAAGTTTGTCATTAGTCTGTCCATATGTTTAGTTATACACGTCATCATAGTTTCTGTCTGTTTTTGGATCTGGTCCGCCACAAGTACTTCAATGGTTTTTTCTGAGGCTTGTTTTTGTTTTTTAGTTAACAGAATGGCTTTGGCTTTTAATAGTCTCTTTTTAGTGCTATTTAATCTTTGTCTTTTTGAAAGAGTTCTTGTTCTTGTTCTTCTGAATGCAGGGGGTACATGTTCCGGGTCACCGGGGGGGTCCTGAACTGGATCCCCAACAGTCTCCCGGTCCACAACTCCCCTCACTTTGTCTGCGAAAGTGGGTTTAAGTGTCCTCCCTGGGGGGCCTCTCTCTTCCGTTCTCCATGCCCCATCTGGTGGCAAATGTGGAGGTGGCCTTCTTTGTTCCCTGAGTGTTTTCTCTTCACTGAGCACGACCTTGGCCTTCTTAATGGCCTCTGAATAAGGCAAGAATGTTTCTGCTCTAATTCTGTTTGCTTTCAAGCGCAGTTGATATTGTGGGCAGCCCTGGTATGCAGCCGAATGCTCTCCCATACAGTTTATACATTTGAGTGTCTGACTCTTACATTCTTTGATGTTGTGTCCAGGCTGGGCACACCTCACACAGATTTCCCTTTTTGATCTGCATTGATCTTGACTGTGTCCCAGCCAGGAACATTTTCTACATTTGCGAACAGGCGCCACGTAAGGGTGGACTTTAAATTCCTCCGCGTTCAATTTCACCAAGGACGGGAGTGTGGTCCTGTCAAACGTGATTCTGACTGCCCTAGAATCACTCCCGTCCTTGTTTTTCAGTCTAGATACCTGTTTGGCTCCTGGAATTAACTTCTTTATTTCTTCACAACTTTCCTCATGTGGAATTGCCTTTATTACTCCTTCAGTTGTGGCCGTTGGAATAGTACATTTTATGTTAATCTGAGCAAGTTTCTTCATCCCTGCCAGGGTACGTTGTTGTTTTTCTGTGCGACAGCCTATCAAGTACCTGTTATTGGACAGGGGTCTCTGACTAAGAATGGGCCCCGTGGTCTGGCACCACATATTGTAGCTGGTAGTGGGTCCGAGGGACCTGAGCGTGGCCGAGCCTGTGCCCAGGTCCTCCAGAACCACTGGGAACTGTAAAAACACTGGTGGGGGTTGGTCTCCCTGTCTCACTGGCCTTGTATTTTGTTTGTTTCTGTGCCGTCTCAGAGGCTGTTTTGGAACCAAGTTCCTCTGCAGCCCCCGGGGCAGACTCAAATTGACAGGGCCGTTGGCCCTCTTTTTCCTTGATTACTTCAATAATTTCCGGCTCCTCCTCGGTCTGGACCTTCGACTGGGTCTCAGTCTCCTGATTTGGGGGCAGAACGGGGGGTGGATTGTCGTCCATGTCTTTGAGTTCTTCCCTGATTTTTTTTTCATGAGGGAGTGGATCACTAGATGTATCAGAATTGGAATTTGAAAGTCCTTCATTTCTTGATCTTTTCTTTTTGTTTTGTACCACTGTGAAGTTGGTATCTTCATTTATCTCTTTAGAGAATACTGAATCATTCAGAGGATCTGCAGCCTCTGGTGACTGTGGAGAATCCTCCATGACGTCAGACTCAGTCTCTGACTCACTGCACTGTACATGCTCTTTTTCTGTGTTTAATTGAAATGAAAGGGTCCTCTGGGACGTTGTCCCAGGATTTACTAGCCCCCTTGTCTGCTGAGACCCAGACGAACTCATGTTTTAACTTGTGACTAGTTATGAATTTAAGTATGTTCAAAGAACAAAATTTAAAGTTAGTTTTCTAATTTACAAAATATTTCTCTAAGTATTGCTCCCTCCCACCAACGGTTAGGAAGGAACAATACAACGTGTCTTTTTGTTATTCCCAGCGACCAATCAGATCGCTGGGATTTTTTAGCCGTGGATTAACCACTTGTACTACAGTTTTTGACTTGACGCCAAACGCCCACGAAAGGAACCAATGGGAACCTTTCGTAAACGAGGGCGACCAATCAGAATCAAGCTCTCCTAACCAGAGGTGGTGTCACAGTACAGGTCGTGACAGCCTCTATAAAGGTTTAATTTTTTCAAGATTCTGGTTTGGAATTTTACTACTCTTTTATCAAATTCCCTCCATGTCCACTGGAGGGTTTACTATTTAGTTTTAACAGAAAATATTAGTTTTGTCAAATAGATCAGTGTTATCTTGTGCTATTTAAGCACCAAAGTTTACAGAATTCTTATTTATTATGTTTAGATGTCATAGATTTTAAGACTCCTATCTTATTCAGAAAAAAACTTGTTTTTTAGTGTCTGTTCAAAGGAAGAGAACAGGCCTTCAAATCAATTTAACTTTAGTTTTTTAACAAACAAAATGTATTTATTTATGTTTACACCTACATTCACTCCTACGCTTCCCTACGGCAATTAATTAAAGAATATCCAAAAAGATTTGGAGAGACAGGACAGACCTATTGGTTTATACACCTAACACCTATTCTGACTAATTTAGTTGCCCGCACACAAACTCCTCCAACAAATTAGGAGGCTGGCAGGAACCCTAACAGAGTGTGGAACTGCCCTAAAGAACCCTAGTCTATGAAGTCCGTGTCCACCAGGCCGTAGCCTACGAGTGGAGGGAATGACAGAAACGCGAGAATGACATTGAAAAGTCAAAAAAAAGAAAGTGAGCAAAGGTAAAAAAGTCCAGTAAAAACTAGCTATCTGCAGGTCCTAGGCCCTACTCCCAGGAGTCCTGCTGTGACCTGGCTCTACGGCCGGCGCAGTCCTCCTGGGTATACCACTTTTGTAGTATGTCCTACGTCTCTACACTAGGCAGCTGAATAACACATCAAACTGCAAAAAAAAGGAAAAAAACAAAACCCTATTCCCTATTAATACTCACTAACGAAAAACTGCCTCAGGAAACGCAGAGGCGAACGGAGGTAGGTGACGTGTGGCTCAACGGTGAACCCGGAGCAAGGATGGTGGCCCAAGAAGAACCGGTCTTTCGTACGGCGGTACTGGCGGGAGCGGCTCAAGAGTGGTAGGTGCCCATCTTCCGTCAGCAACCGTCGTACTGTGATGAATCGTAGCCCAAGCAGCCCAAGCAGGGATCCAACGCTGTAAAGTGGAGGAGGCCCAAGAAGTGAACAGCAAGAAGGTAGGCTGTGTAGGCTCTCTCTCTCTCCTGTTGTGTCCTCTCAGCTGGCCTGCCAAAGTCTGGATGATGTCGATGAAAAAATGGCCGAACCGGAGATCTGGCTGAGTTTTTATAGTAAATAACCACTGATACGAGAGCAGTGTAGGCTCGACCAATCACAGTCGACTAATAATACGCGAGTAGGGTAGGCTCGACCAATAAAAATCGAACAAGACGAATTCCAACATGGCCAGGCTACTGGGCCTTACTGTTGAGTCTAATAGTGAATGAAATTCCAACTTTGCGAAATTATGTGAAAGTGACAGCGTTCGGGATGCAACTGATTCAATAGAAGGATTATTTGTGCTTGTGTGTGTGGTGTTTACAAGTGAAAAAAATAATATAATTCAAGAAAAATTCAAAGGATTAACAACGTCTCCAGTCAGGAAAAAAATGGTACAACTGTTCTTACAAGGTAAGTTCGACTTCCAAATCCCTTTAAATTCACTTTATAGAATCGATAACCACAACTACAATGAACTCCAATAATGTGTGAACATAACATCTTCCCAATTGTACAACATTCCAGTCAATTTCGAGTAAACGCGGCCTAACAAGTGACACTGTCTAGGGTTAGGCCTTTGTTCTCAAACTAGATCTATCAAACGTTGTAGAATCAACACAAGATGGTTCCCAAACATTATTGGAACCTTCCCGGGACAATTAACAATATGCCATCTAGACCAGTCGAGCATTATGATGAGAATAACAATTGGAAAAACATAAACAAAGCATGATAATCATGGCTGCCTTGAGCAATCACACATGGGCTAAAAACGGAACAAGAGCAATATGGCCGTCGCCATACGAATACCAAGTCACGTAGAAACAGTGTTTTTATAAAAACTGGCTCACAGCCATTAAACAAACTGATTGAAGAAGTTAGTTTAATGCTTTAGCTGCAATATTGAATAGTATTATGTATTTGTATAGGCATGATATTGAGAAAATGGACAATGAATAGGGAGGTTGACTTAATATGGAAGCTTCAGCTAAGTACATTTCAAAAATTGTTTAAAAATAAACTGTCTCACTCATAATGATGAAATCAAATGAAAAGCAAACTCTAAGTTATGGATTTGACATTAAGTAAGCCTGAAGTGGCTGAGTGAGCTAGATTTTACATAAAACAGAGGTAAAGTAAATAAACAATATGGCCGCCGCCATTAGTCATATTATTACAGCAAGTCACTTAGAACAGTGTTTTTGTGAAAACTGGTCCACAGCCATGAAACAAACTGATTGAAAAAGTTAGTTTAATGCTTTAGCTACAATATGGAATAATATTATGTATTTGTACAGGCATGATATTGAGAAAATGGACAATGAATAGGGAGGTTGACTTAATATGGAAGCTTGAGCTAAGTACATTTCAAAAATTGTTTAAAAATAAACTGTCTCACTCATAATGATGAAATCAAATGAAAAGTAAACTCTAAGTTATCGATTTGACATTAGGTAAGCCTGAAGTGGCTGAGTGAGCTAGATTTTACATAAAATAGAGGTAAAGTAAACAAACAATATGGCCGCCGCCAATAGTCATATTATTATAGCAAGTCACTTAGAACAGTGTTTTTGTGAAAACTGGTCCACAGCCATGAAGCAAACTGATTCAAAAAGTTAGTTTGATGCTTTAGCTGCAATATGGAATAATATTATGTATTTGTACAGGCATAATATTGAGAAAATGGGGAAACAATTAGGGTGACAATGGAGCATGGCAACCTAAGCCAGATCAAAACAAGTCACATTTCAACAAGGATTTTAAAACGAACTATACGAAATAAGATAGAAAGATTGACTTAAAAAGTAACTTTAATGCAATGGTTGTAAGATTATATTATGCTTAATTGAATTAGTGGGAGGATTTGGCTATAATAAATGATTTGGGGAACCTTACCAAGCAAGACAGATCTAGATCTAGACTGCAAGTACAATAAGACAAGGCTTTGTTAAACAATGAAATAACATAAAATAAAGCCAATAAGGCAGACATGGAACCTGATACAAATTTGTGAAAAGACTCTAGAGAGAGCGGGACAGTTAAGGGTCAGCTGAGATAAAGCCCATCTACATTAAGTGTTTCAGCATAAATGAAAGTACAAAATATAGATCTAAATTAATACTAATTTGTCGGTAAAATATTAATTTAGCAAATAAATCTAGAAGTTTGCATGTCTCTAAAATCAAGAATGCAGCACTTTATTACAAAAAAATATTAAGTGATGGTGCTGGTGATAGATCTAGAGAGAGTAAGTGCAGCTTACAACATATATATAGACAGATAGATAGATAGAGAGAGAGAGAGATAGACAGACAGACAGATAGATAGATAGAGATAGATAGTGAGATAGATAGATAGATAGATAGAGATAGAGAGATAGAGAGAGAGATATATAGATAGATAGATAGATTGATTGATAGATAGATAGATGTAGAGAGATAGATAGATAGATAGATAGATAGATTGATTGATAGGTAGATAGATAGATAGATAGATAGATAGATATTTGATCAAAGAAACCACAAACACCACTAACTGTGCATACTTTTTGAAGGTAGCTCTGTGCTGTGAAAAGAATAAAATAAAAGTAAAAGATTGTGCTGGTTTACTTTTTGTCCCAATGGGGGACAGACAGTGTATGAGCATGGTACATAGAGAGATCTCTTTCGAATTATGGAATTCTCGTCAGTATGTATATCTGCTAACAAACACTATCTTGTGGATCAACCCCAACAGGAAGACATTTCTAATAAAAGAATGGTGTCTTCTCTGCACTAGGCCGAAAAGTCCACAATTTAAGCAAACCAGCACAAGGTGAATACTAGATAGATAGATAGATAGATAGATAGATAGATAGATAGATAGATAGATAGATAGATAGATAGATATAGATAGATAGATAGATAGATAGATAGATAGATAGATAGATAGATAGATAGATAGATTGATAGATAGATTGATAGAGATATATATATATATATATAGAGAGAGATAGACAGATAGATTGATTGATTGATAGGTAGATAGATAGATAGATAGAGAGATAGAGAGATATATCAGAACATTAAAAAAGAAAACACAAGTAGAAAGTACAACAAGAAAACACAAAAAGAATTAGATAGATAGATAGATAGATAGATAGAGAGAGAGAGAGAGAGAGAGAGAGAGAGAGAGAGAGAGAGAGAGAGAGAGAGAGAGAGAGAGAGAGAGAGATTGATTTGATAAAACTGTTCTGTGTCCAATGTCTGTATTCGTGAACCTCAGAAACAAACTCAGTTAACGTTAACTTTATAAAATTATTCTGTGTTCTGAAAATAAATAGATAGATGGATAGCAGAAAAAAATAAAGAAAACACAAGAAATGGAAATAACTGTTAAAACATTTATTAAAAATGCAAATATTTCGAGACCATGTCACTTCCTCGGTGCAAAGCCTCCAAAATGCCGACAATACAAGTCACACTCCAAGAAAAAAACCCACAGTAGCAGTGCAAGACGTAACAAGAGGCAAAGCCTTCAAGGCTCACGTCTGATTTTTATTACTATAATACTGTTATGTAGACACTTGTGCATCTGAAAACAGAATGAATTTTTATTTTACTGTGTAAATTAAATTATTTCTGTGCATTAAATTACCCTTACCCCTTTCTTTAAAATGTAATTATATGTATGTTTATATATGCGCATGTAACATAGTGGAGCCCTATTTTTATTTTTGGCAAACAAGTAAAATTGAAAAGCATATTGACCAAGCTTTCAGAAAAACATAGTGACCAATCCCCCCCCCCCCCCCCCCCCCCCCCCCCCCCCCCCCCAGCCGGGGTAAGGGGGGTCTACGGACACCTGTCCTCTTAGAAAATTAATCATTGAAGTTGCGGAATTCGTAAGGCCATACTCCTGATCTGTTACTGTTTTAAACTGATTGTTCATGCGATAAAAACTTGTTCCACATCATCTACATTTCTGTAAGATACTTTAGTCCTAATATTTTATTTTCGTTTCGTTAATCCCCCCCCCCCCCCCCCCCCCCCCCCCCCCCTCTGCCACAAAGCAAAGGTCAAGGTCCCAGCGTGCACGCTCATCCATGGTGATCAATCTTCTAGGCCTAATATAGGATTCTGATCTGTATTCGTACGTCGAAGGCAGTGAAATCGACGAACACTGGATTTTCCGTATATTTTGTTCAAGACTGAAATGATTGTGGGCTAAATGGTAGGTACGTCGTCTTGATTATGAAGTAAGGCGTGATCTCAACTTGTTCTGAGTTGTTGTGTGTGCGCTCGCCGGAAGTGCGATAATAAGTATTGCATGCGCATAGATGATGCGCGAATGAACACGAACAACCGTTGTCAAAGGCGCAAATAAAACGAAACAACCGGGCCGTCAACGCCCCACACTCGGTACATCCATTTGTTACAGAAAATATAAGTTAACGACGTTAAAATGTACCTATTTGTACACACCTGAAGTCTTGTTTCTTTTTAAACAGCGTTTTTGTATATCTAATGGAGAGTCTTCTTTCCAG
>CM065709.1:16262345-16267345 GCA_017654935.2 Phymorhynchus buccinoides | reverse complement strand
TCCCCCCCTCTCTCTCTCTAAAAAAAAAGATTCCTTTCCAATTTGATTCTCTGTCAATTATTTCATGAGCCAATGTTTGTTTCATTTTCTTGACTTGATTGTTTTTATGTAAATTTTTCTTTGCCTGATGCATGGTGTGAGTGTGTGAGTGAGAGGGACAGGTGCAAAGAAGCTATTGTAGCTTATCCTTTTTACCCTCAATAAAACATTCGTATTTCGTCTCTCTCTCTCTCTCTCTCTCTCTCTCTCTCTCTCTCTCTCTCTCTCGGGTGACAGGAATAACACCGAATCTACAATGCAGCCTAAGGTCGAAAAAACATGGCGAATGTAACATTGCCGCCTAACCTCGAATTTTCCCTAAAATTATACTGTGTCGCCTAAAACCGAATATACAGTACAGCCTAAGACCGAATATACAGTACAGCCTAAGACCGAATTTTACCATGTCGCCCAAGACCGAATATACAGTGCAGCCCAACACAGAATGTAAAATGCAGCCTAAAATCGAAATGTGCCATGCAGCCTAAGACCGAATATGCAGTGTAGCCTAAAACCGAATATACAGTGTAGCCTAAAACCGAAATATACAGTGCTGCCTAACACCGAATATACAGTGCAGCCTAACACCGAATATAAAGTTCAGTCTGACGTGGAATATGACAGTGCAACCTAACAGTGATCACCATATCTTGCATCGTATATTCGGCCTTAGGCTGCAATGTATATTCGGTGTTATTCCGCTTTCCTATTGTAATCTTAAAGTATTTAACTTGATCTTGGGGGTGGGGGTGGTGGTATTGGACGAATCGAGCATAAGTTCACAAAAATATCGACCCCAAAAATTAAATTAGTGCGAACAAGAAGGGCGGGGTGGGGGGGATTTTATGCTTTTAAGCATACACTCCATTAAGAAATAAACGATACTTTCATTCTTTTAAATGTTATTCTTGTGCCTGTTAATAAATGTACACATTTTTATGCTCTGTACTCTTTTGTGTGGCTGGTGACGTGACAGATAAGAGAGAAAGAGAGAGAGATAGGGGGGGGTGCGGGGTTCGGTGTTAGGCTGCACCGTATATTCGGTGTTAGGCGACATGGTATATTTCGGCATTAGGCTGCACTGTAGATTCGGTCTTAGGATGCACTGAAGATTTGGTGTTAGGCGACATGGTACATTTCGGTATTAGGCTACATCGTACATTCGGTCTAAGGCAGCACTGTATATTCGGTGTTAGGCGACATGGTACAGTTCGGCATTAGGCTACATCGTAGATTCGGTCTTAGGCTGCACTGTACATTCGGTGTAGGAGACATTGTTTATGTCTATGTTAAGCTGCACTGTCACTTTGCACTGTTTCTGCTTTAGGCTGCATCGTATATTCGGCCTTAGGCTGCAATGTATATTCGGTGTTATTCCGCGTTCTCTCTCTCTCTCCCCCCCCCCTCTCTCTCTCTCTCTAACACACACGCACAGAGAGAGAGAGGGGGGGGGCGAGAGAGAGAGAGAGAGAGAGAGAGAGAGAGAGAGAGAGAGAGAGAGAGAGAAACTTCAGAAAGGAACAGAGACACACACACCAATAGCAAAATACTCCCTTTTCATACAGAAATACTTGTGAGAATACTTGTGAATCTGGAACGTGCTCAAAGCACGGGTTTATGGCCAATATGTCGCCCGCTAGCGTTCTACTCCACTGGGCAAGAGCTTGACTGGGCTCTAAGACGTAGCACTGTGTCCCCGTCTCTATGTGTCCCTGTCTCTATGTGCCCCTGTCTCTATGTACCAACGTCTTTATGTGCCCCTGTCTCTATGTGCCCCTGTCTCTATGTGCCCCTGTCTCTATGTACCAACGTCTCTATGTGTCCCTGTCTCTATGTACCAACGTCTCTATGTGCCCCTGTCTCTATATGCCAACGTCTCTATGTGTCCCTGTCTCTATGTGCCCCTGTCTCTATGTACCCCCGCCTCTATGTGCCCCTGTCTCTATGTGCCCCTGTCTCTATGTGCCCCTGTCTCTATGTACCAACGTCTCTATGTGCCCCTGTCTCTATGTACCAACGTCTCTATGTGCCCCTGTCTCTATGTGCCCCTGTCTCTATGTACCCACGTCTCTATGTGTCCCTGTCTCTATGTGCCCCTGTCTCTATGTGCCAACGTCTCTATGTGCCCCTGTCTCTATGTACCAACGTCTCTATGTGCCCCTGTCTCTATGTACCAACGTCTCTATGTGCCCCTGTCTCTATGTACCCTCGTCTCTATGTGCCCCTGTCTCTATGTACCAACGTCTCTATGTACCAACGTCTCTATGTACCAACGTCTCTATGTGCCCCTGTCTCTATGTACCCCTGTCTCTATGTACCCCTGTCTCTATGTGCCCCTGTCTCTATGTGCCCCTGTCTCTATGTACCAACGTCTCTATGTGCCCCTGTCTCTATGTACCCTCGTCTCTATGTGCCCCTGTCTCTATGAACCAACGTCTCTATGTGCCCCTGTCTCTATGTGCCCCTGTCTCTATGTGCCCCTGTCTCTATGTGCCCCTGTCTCTATGTACCATCGTCTCTATGTGCCCCTGTCTCTATGTACCCTTGTCTATGTGCCCCCGTATCTATGTACCAACGTCTCTATGTGCCCCTGTCTCTATGTACCCCCGTCTCTATGTGCCCCTGTCTCTATGTGCCAACGTCTCTATGTACCAACGTCTCTATGTGTCCCTGTCTCTATGTACCAACGTCTCTATGTGCCCCTGTCTCTAAGTACCCTCGTCTCTATGTGCCCCTGTCTCTATGTGTCCCAACGTCTCTATGTACCCCCGTCTCTATGTGCCCCTGTCTCTATGTACCCCCGTCTCTATGTGCCCCTGTCTCTATGTGCCAACGTCTCTATGTGCCCCTGTCTCTATGTGCCCCTGTCTCTATGTGCCCCCGTCTCTATGTGCCCCTATGTCTCTATGTACCAACGTCTCTCTCTATGTACCCCTGTATCTATGTACCAACGTCTCTATGTGCCCCTGTCTCTATGTACCAACGTCTCTATGTGCCCCTGTCTCTATGTGCCAACGTCTCTATGTACCCCCGTCTCTATGTGCCCCTGTCTCTATGTACCCCCGTCTCTATGTGCCCCTGTCTCTATGTGTCCCTGTCTCTATGTGCCCCTGTCTCTATGTGCCCTCGTCTCTATGTGCCCCTGTCTCTATGAACCAACGTCTCTATGTGCCCCTGTCTCTATGTGCCCCTGTCTCTATGTACCAACGTCTCTATGTGCCCCTGTCTCTATGTGCCCCTGTCTCTATGTACCCTCGTCTATGTGCCCCCGTATCTATGTACCAACGTCTCTATGTGCCCCTGTCTCTATGTACCCCCGTCTCTATGTGCCAACGTCTCTATGTACCAACGTCTCTATGTGTCCCTGTCTCTATGTACTAACGTCTCTATGTGCCCCTGTCTCTAAGTACCAACGTCTCTATGTGCCCCTGTCTCTATGTACCCTCGTCTCTATGTGCCCCTGTCTCTATGTACCAACGTCTCTATGTACCCCTGTATCTATGTACCAACGTCTCTATGTGCCCCTGTCTCTATGTACCAACGTCTCTATGTGCCCCTGTCTCTATGTGCCAACGTCTCTATGTACCCCCGTCTCTATGTGCCCCTGTCTCTATGTACCCCCGTCTCTATGTGCCCCTGTCTCTATGTGCCAACGTCTCTATGTGCCCCTGTCTCTATGTACCAACGTCTGTATGTGCCCCTGTCTCTATGTACCAACGTCTCTATGTGCCCCTGTCTCTATGTACCCCCGTCTCTATGTGCCCCTGTCTCTATGTACCAACGTCTCTATGTGCCCCTGTCTCTATGTGCCCCTGTCTCTATGTACCCTCGTCTATGTGCCCCCGTATCTATGTACCAACGTCTCTATGTGCCCCTGTCTCTATGTACCCCCGTCTCTATGTGCCAACGTCTCTATGTACCAACGTCTCTATGTGTCCCTGTCTCTATGTACCAACGTCTCTATGTGCCCCTGTCTCTAAGTACCAACGTCTCTATGTGCCCCTGTCTCTATGTACCCTCGTCTCTATGTGCCCCTGTCTCTATGTACCAACGTCTCTATGTACCCCTGTCTCTATGTACCAACGTCTCTATGTGCCCCTGTCTCTATGTACCAACGTCTCTATGTGCCCCTGTCTCTATGTGCCAACGTCTCTATGTACCCCCGTCTCTATGTGCCCCTGTCTCTATGTACCCCCGTCTCTATGTGCCCCTGTCTCTATGTGCCAACGTCTCTATGTGCCCCTGTCTCTATGTACCAACGTCTGTATGTGCCCCTGTCTCTATGTACCAACGTCTCTATGTGCCCCTGTCTCTATGTACCCCCGTCTCTATGTGCCCCTGTCTCTATGTACCAACGTCTCTATGTACCCCTGTATCTATGTACCAACGTCTCTATGTGCCCCTGTCTCTATGTACCAACGTCTCTATGTGCCCCTGTCTCTATGTGCCAACGTCTCTATGTACCCCCGTCTCTATGTGCCCCTGTCTCTATGTACCCCCGTCTCTATGTGCCCCTGTCTCTATGTGCCAACGTCTCTATGTGTCCCTGTCTCTATGTACCAACGTCTCTATGTGTCCCTGTCTCTATGTGTCCCTGTCTCTATGTGCCCCTGTCTCTATGTACCAACGTCTCTATGTGCCCCATGTCGCATGAAAATAGGTAGCTCGTAAAAATAAGTAGCTCGCTACCTATGACAGTGTGTATTTGCGACATTGAGCATGAACCACAAATTTCACTTTTTTCTAGGGTTAGGGTTAGGGTTAGTTAAATGGCTAAAGTACAGAAAAAGTGAAATTTGTGGTTGTCGCAAATACAGACTCTCATAGTAGCGAGCTACTTATTTTTACGAGCTACCTATTTTCATGCGACACCCCCGTCTCTATGTACCAACGTCTCTATGTGCCCCTGTCTCTATGTACCAACGTCTCTATGTGTCCCTGTCTCTAAGTACCAACGTCTC
>CM065709.1:16237345-16257345 GCA_017654935.2 Phymorhynchus buccinoides | reverse complement strand
GTTGTGTATCATCAGCAAAAGACTGAGAATCAACTGAATGAGAAGTGATCAACTCGGACAGAGGTTTAGTATACATAATGAAGAGGACTGGTCCAAGTACTGAGCCTTGAGGAACACCACATGTGAGGCCAACCATTGCACTGTAAAAAATCACATCATATAATAAAAAAGGCAAGTGTGTGTGTGTGTGTGTGTCTGTCTGTCTGAAACACAAAACAGGCCTTATAACTCCGCCATTTTTCGACCGAATCGCTTCAAATTTGCTATGAGCCCTAACGGGGCGATGGCAACGGCAACCGAGGCGCCCGTGTCATTTGCGCGGTTTGGCAAATGCGCGAAACGCGTATCCACCGGCCTCTCGGCGCCCGTATCTCCGGTATTTTGGGACCGATTGCCTTCAAATTTGGCAGGTAGATGACCGGGGACAGTGACTATCCGTGTGCCAAACCAGAGCGAATCGATTTATAAACGCGCGCGATATTTGCCGCTTCACCTTTTCACAAATAACTCTGCCGTTTCTTAACCGAATTGCTTTAAATTTGCTGTCAGGCTTGCTGTGGCCGGGGCAAAGCCTGGCAGGCATGTTGAAGGGATTCGGGAGAGCGCGTCACTCTCAGAGTAGCGCCAACGGGAAACGGGGCCTAACTCCGCCGTTTCTTAACCGAATCGCTTCAAATTTGCTGTACTCAGCGTTGCCAGTACTTGGCGTTACCGTTACTAGGCGTCACCGTTACTAGGGAGAGCGCATATATGTGCCACCCCCCCTACCTATCTCGGTTAATTGTATTTTTCCGTTATTGCCTTTCTTACCATACATAAAGCTGTATTTTAGGAACATTTTTAGCTAATAACCTTTTTGGAATACTAACCCTAACCCTAACCCTAGCCCTAACCCTAACCCTACTCCCCACCGTATAAGACGGAAAAACGCAAGGAACCACAACTGTGACAAATCGCGGTGTACTGCAGTACATAGTGGGGGGTAGGGTTAGGTTTAGGGGTAGGGTTAGGGTTAGGGTTAGTATTCCAAAAAGGTAATTAGCTAAAAATGTTCCTAAAAGACAGCTTTATGTATGGTAAGAAAGGTAAAAACGGAAAAATACAATTAACCGAGAAATGCATGGGGGGTGGCACATCTTTACCTTTACCCGTAATTCAATTGATGACAACAAACAAACAAACAAACAAAGTAATATAATGCCAAAATCGTTATGAAAAAAGGGCTAACACTTTGCAGCGTTATTCGCCTCTGCCACAGAACGCTTCAACTTAGGAAAGTAACACAGGTAGTGGAAGGTAGGTGGGCTCAAAGCAGACGACAAATTTGCCAGGGGCTGAGTGAGTGTGAGCATTATTTTTGGTGTGAGCCAAAACCTCGGCGACAGATCGACAGACAGACTGACTGTCGCTGTAACGGACAGACGGATGGATTGAAGGACCGACGCCACGCGCTCGTGAAAATAGAGTAAGGGGGTAGTTACAGATAGCAGATGGTGCGAAGAATTCGGGGTGGGTATCATGTTTCATTGGGCCGTTAGCGAGGGTTGTACTGGCGAATCGGACACAACTTGAAAGCTTGGGCGTGCGTGCGTGTGTGTGTGTGTGTGTGTGTGTGATAGAAAAAGGGATAACAGATGGGAGAGAGGGGATGGCGGATTGGATGGAGGTGGGTGATTATCATGATGCCTGAAGGCAGGTTATAACAATTTAGAAGACCATCATCATCAATAACAACATAAAATCGTCAACGTCGTCATCATCAACAACGTCATAATCATCATCGTCCTTGTCATCATTGTCCTCCTCCTCCTCCTCCTCCTCCTCATCATCATCACCGTCATCATTATCGTCGTCTGTGTCGTTATCCTCATCCTCATAATCTTGTTCTTGTTCTTCTTGTACTTCTTGTTGTTGTTCTTCTTTTCTTCCTACTCCTTCTTCGTTTTCTTCTTTGTCTGTGCCAATACCGTAAACCAGCAATGTTTACACGCAGTGAGTGTATGTGGAGGTGGGGAAAGGAGGGAGTGAAAGCGTGTCTTCGCGGGTTTTTTTGTTTTTTCTTTTGTTGTTGTTGTGGTGGTGGGTTTCTTTGTTTTCTTTGTTGGGGGGGGGGGGGGGGGTAGGGGGGGGGGGGGGCAATGTTTTGCTGATTTGCTATGCAACAGATACAAACTACAAGCACAAAATAATCGATGGTTCTATGAATTTTATAAAATCAGTTTAAGCTGCAAAAAAAATTAATCATCTTCACTTTTCTGAAGCCATACTGCAGCCACACGAGCATTAAGCAAATAATTTAAAACTAGATTATTGTTTACATAAAGAGCGTTTTACCTTAGCAACCTTTCCACATAACAGCTGGGTTTATAAAATGGCTTCTTTAGGTATCTTTTTTTTAAAGCGCATCACGAGTCGCCAGAGGGGATAGGCGTGACGTGATAAAATGACCGATATATGTGACAGGTCATCCGTCATGGCCAATCAAATCAAGTCGTCATTATTTAAAACACACGCACGCATGCCCACAATCACGCACGCATGCCCACAATCACGCACGCATGCCCACAATCACGCACACGTGCACGCACAGAAGCATAACAGTATTACCACAAACCAATATTCCCACACGCCATTAGTACCACATACCATTAGACCTACGTACAATTAATTATTACCACGACACGTGGGGCTAAAGTTAAGGTATGTAGTACTAATGGTGTGTGGTAGCCATAGCATTTTTCATTCAAAATTATAGCAGAAGTTGAACTTTGCAGAAATGTCATGGATGAGAAGTTATATTTAAACAGCCATGGTAATAATAATAAGCAAGGAAGGAGAGGAGGGGTGGGGTTAGAGGAATGAAAGAACAGAACATCGACAGAGGAAAGGAATAGCTTTATCCCAGTGGAGATGATATGAAAGACATGAAGTAGGCAATCAGAAAAGGGACCATGTCAGGTCTTAAACTGAACAGCACAGGCCTAGTACAAATAAACACCATTACAATCACCATAGTCATTGTCATCATCATTTTCGTCACCATCATCTTCCAGATGATTACTTAGAAGTCACTCTTCTTCATTCTATTATACCTTAGTATGACCACAGACGCCACATTTTCTAGATGTAGATTATAATAGGCAAGCCAGTTGAATGGAAACGTACTTTAATGAGAATTTCTTGCTACAGAGAAAAACTTTTTTTCTCTGCATATTTTTTCATCACTGCTGATGTAATCTGTGCTCTGCTGAACATCCTGATGGAACAAACTGACCATCAATACTGCACACGGTGTCCTCCAAATATGGAACACTCAGTGTTTAGTAAAGTTTTATCTTTTGCGTGTGTGTATATTTGACGGTTTAAGGTTTGGGTTAGGTTTAGAGATAGGGTTAGGGTCAGATTAGTGTCAACTTGAAAGGTTAATATATCGATGTACAAGTAGTGCGAAGAGGCCTGCCAGCCGTGAGATATAAAACAATATACCGATCTCCAAACATGAGAAAGAAGGCCCAGCCGAGTGCCACCAAAACACTTATTGTAACATCTAATTATCACATTAACTTCTTGTTTTTAGATCTCATTATTATCATTTACATTTCATTAACGCGTTTAACTCAGTGTAAAATATAAAATGCGCGAGAGTTTTTGTGCAAGAATTAGAATACATAATGAATATGATCTTTAGGTCCGTGCATTCAAACATAATTAATATCATTAGAATGTATTTACCGTTTGTCAACACCAACACGATGTTTACAGCTGTTATCTATTTTTGTTGGTAATCATTAGCTTCCGACTAGATTTCCACCGCACCGTTCGTGGCGCTTTTGTTATGAAGAAAGCCAAAAGATCTTGTCTTGCTTACTCACACGTCAGCACCACTTTTACGTCATCAAACAAAAAATGCGTCATTGCGTGATGACAATTTTCTGGGCGACAAAAGTATCAGGGCTTGTCCGACCCCGCGACAGGTTCCTCATTTCATTTTTATTGTTAAAGACCTTCTCTAGCAGAGCACCAAATTCGGCTGAACGACCTCTTATCATACACCCGACCCCTGCCCTAACCATAATTTTATAAAAATCGACACAGCTTCTTAAAGACCCCCTCTAGTGCCGTAGTTTCTCCCCAGAATTCGTTTGGGGTAGAAAAAGCAATGTCATTTGCCATAACCGCGACAATCACTTTGACCCAGTGACCTAGATATCGGACTCTGAAGACGCCATTTTGCACCTGGATTTTTTCCGGAAGTGAAAGGTTAGAGCTGTAAGCGATGTTACATCGCTTACAGCTTTGTTGTCCTTGACCTTGCGCTTACAGAAGAGTAGCTGATCGCTCCTGCATCTCCTAGGAGTTGTGCTTTTATTTTAGTCGCATTCTGTTTGCTAATGAGTATTGTAGCTATGCCTTGGTTTCAGTTTTCTCTTCTAACAACGTACGTCAAATTGATAACTTTCTTACTTGCCGATAACGGCTGCAATGTTCGGTTGAATGATCGAATTGAGCATTCGTGAAAACACGGTAAAGTAAGGTCAATAACTGGTCTTCTTCAGGCTAGCCGAGACTAAAACAGACACCTCCAGGATGAATGCGAAGGTAGTTTGGATCGTGATACCAACAAACAATAAAGAAACAACAGCTGGTCATCAGAATCTGGAAGAGAACACATGATAGACTAGCGCAAAATAAAGAACACTGTCATCTGACATCAGCAGTGACGTAAAGAAGAAATGACGTTTGCTTGACAAGTTCCAGGAAGGTTGATTCACATTCTTCTTCTTCTTCTTCGCAGTACGTAGCCACAATCAACACACTGATTATTATGCCACGGAACCGGGGAGGTTCATCCACATATGCCGGAAGAAATGGCCAGGAGGCCGAAGAATAAAGAAAGAGGAGAGAGGACGGACAAAAGGAAAACGCCTAGCTTGATGGGAATCTGCAGGGGAGGGGGGGGGGGGGGGGGGGGGGGGGGGGGGGGGCTTTTGCTTGGTTGTTAGACTGATGACCCCTGAGTGGGGCCACCAGCCGCAGCAGGTGCAGCAGGCGGGTGTCCTTTGAGGAACTTCCAGACTCTGGCTGCGAAGCTCTCTAGAGTTCTGGCCTCCACTGCGGGTGTTGGCATGTCGTTCCACTACTTGATTGTTCGTGGAAAAAAAGAGCTTTGACGGTACTGCGTCCGACACTGGGGGATGAGGAGCTGTTGTGAATTACCCCTGCGTTGCCGCTCTGGCTGAGGTATGACTTTGCTCCTGTTCACACTCACCATGCCATTGAGTATTTTATACAGCATGGTGAGTCTGGTGGCTTGTCTGCGTTGCTGCAGTGGATTCCATCTGAGCCTCTGTAGCATGTCGGTAACGCTGGCTGTCCTATGTTATCTATCTTCAAGTCATATTCTTCTGACTGCAGATCTAGAATAGGTGTAGATCTATTCAAATGACAAACATCCTTTGAGTTGAAGCATGTGTGTCTAACAGAGAAGCGACATCACAACTGATATATTTAGGCGATATCTGAAGCTGAAGCAACAAAGGAAAGAAAAAAGCAGTTATAAAACTGCACTTTTTAATCAAATCTTATCAGCTTGGTGGTGAGCACACGCAGCCTGGCAAAGTGACCAGAAACTCCTTTTCCCCACGAACTACCATCGGGCGGAACAGACTGCCGAAGTGATCTTCAGAAACTCATTTTCCCCACGAACTACTATGTACCATCGAGCATCAGCCTACCGTCTGCTGGGCAGTTCAGGAAGGCTCTGTCAGATGCCATAACACCAATTTACTCCCCCCCCCCCCCTCCTGCAAGGCGCGGCATCATGCTGAGGGCCTGATCAGTGGGACCTGGCTGCCTGGGCCATATTTGTAGAAATAGTTGGGTGTTGTTGTTTTTTAGCTAGAGAGTTGCTTTCCCCAAGTTCTTCCCGCCAGTGCTTATATCCATAATTGGATTTCTTCCGTTGTAACGAATCAAGATCAAGACCAGTCAGTGGACTGTCAACGCAATGTCCCCCCCCCCCCCCCCCCCCCCCCCCCCCCCCCCCCCCCCCCACCCCCTCTCTCTCGGTCCCAGCCCTGGGTGGGGGAAAGCCCCCCCCCAGTAATGACCCCCCCCCCCCCCCAAATCGGGATACCGGGCGGAGGGGTCTTCTGTATAAATAATTACTCCACCTTCTGGAAATTCTGTGCTTGTAACTTCCTCTAATCTGTCACTCTCTTTGACTCTGCCTTTTCCCTTTGCTTGCTGTCATCTACTATCTTTCTGCCTTTCCGGTCTATCCTCCTGCCGTTTTTCAAGAAACTATTTCCAAAAGATGTCCTCCAGCCGAGGTCGGACATGCTGGGCCTAATTATTTCTTACTTAGGCCCGTAATGGCAGCATGATGCATCTGCACTCATAATTGACAGGAAGCTGTCTGAGCGATCGAAGAAAAAGTTGATGTTTTTAAGCCCCACCTTAACCAATATTTTCCACACAGTGGCAAAAACATCAATGCCCTAATTTTGATGACCTGGCCTGTGGCGTGTGTGTGTGTGTGTGCGCGCGCGTTTACGTGTGCCACTTGTCCATGTATTATCACACATATTATGCAATCATTTAAATCCCATTTTTTGCCTCACACTAAATCTAAAATCATATCTTAGGTTGTATTCTTTTGCAAACTCTTGTGTTATATTCTGCTGTTTTCTCTGTGATTTGTCTGTTTGTGTCTCGTTTGTTGTTGTTTTCTTTTCTTTTTTTAAGTGGTGACAGTAAACAAATTACATTATGTTTTATAAAAGGACAATAAAGATTAGTTGATTGATTAAATGATGGTTTGACTGATTGATTGAGATTACTTGAATGATTGACTGTTTGACATAAATTAATTGATATATCTGAGATGCTGATGTCATTCATTGTTTTTTATTTTTTTTATTGAAGCCACTTGGTATTTGATTGCATGCCAATGTTCAGTAAGAATAATGTTTGCAGGTGAAGCCATTTTCTATGCAGTTGCATTGTTTTTAAATGCATAGGCGTACACCTAATTTGCATTTGTCTGCATACTGTATATACCATGTGTGAATGCATGATTGCATGAACAAACTATACATGGGGTAAAATAGTTTAAACAAATTTTGAACACCACGAGTATCATAGACATTGTGATTGTTAAACAATATTTCAGTGGTTGACTATATGTTACTAAACAATATTTCAGTGGTTGACAATAGGTTACTACCTATCTTGTTTAACAATCACAATGTCTTTATGATACTCGTGGTGTTAAAAAAAAGTACTATGACTAGAATCTTACAGTGTGCATTTTCAATGCATGATATGTCATAGTGCATGAGAACAACAAACATGATTTTTGTGTGTGCATAAACTGATTTTGCTTTCACTGTATGCAGCAAGGATTTCTAACGAATACACAGAAAACAATGTATGGTTTCCTTATGTACCATTACATATTTAATTTATTACAAATGTAACAAAAATCATGAAAACAAACGAACAACAAGAAATTTAAAAAAGGTATGTGTGTGGGCGGGGACGGGGTGGGGGGTATGCAATGTACAGCCCAATTATGGTGAAAACAAAGAAATCAAACCCAAGACTTTTTTAAATATAATTTTGGTGTAGTCTAGTCAGAGACACTTATTAGATCTCTGTGAAATTCGGGCTGCTCCTACCTGGAGAACGCGTCATCGCAAGACTAAGAGCGGTGCCATCCATATTGTATGAAAATTGGAAACTTTAATTTAGCGTGCTTCTGTCCATTTATGATGTTCAAGCACATCAAAAAAGAATTTAGTAGTATGGCCGATATCCTGTTGCTTGGGGTGGGTGGGGGGGGGGGGGGGGGGGGAGTTCAGAGAAGAATAGAGTGCTTCAATGAAAACAAAAAAGATTTTTTAAAAATGGACGAATTAAAGCTAGTAGGAACTAATAATGAAAACAAAAACAGACAAAGTGATTTTTTTTAATGATATAAAAAAAATTCATTCTCTCTTCTTTCATTCAACACACATAACTGATCTCTAAACAAAAATATTTATTTCAAATCTCTCTTATTATTTACACCCACACACACACATGGATGAAACCAATTGCAGGAAAAGCAGGAATTCTGATTTTGGCTTTGTTGTTTTTCAGAAAATCCTGAATTTGCAATACTTTATTGAACGATTATTACCCTGAAATGAGATGGGAAAAAATTGTTTTATTGTTTTAAAAAATGAAAGCTGTCTACAATTTATTGCTCTGATTTTATTAGTAAAAGTGTACAACAACAAAAACTTTCTGTATTGGGGTTTCACCCCCTGACCCTCACAAACAAGTTCATCCCTTGACCCCACCAAGGTGGCCCGCCAGAACCAAGGCCTTCCTGCTTTTCATTTTGTCCAGGTTTCATCCTTGCACACACACGCACATGCGCGCGCAAGATACTAAGTGATGATTTAAAAAATATGTGTAAAATAAACAATTGTCAAAACGCACACTTCTCTCTGTAAGAGCAGGCAATATACATGGATGCAACTGGAGAAAATCCAAAAACAGACAAGGCAGGGGTCCAGGGGCCACCCAGGCCCTTGGGCGGTCAGGGGGGCAACAGCCCCCTGAAGCTGAAGAAAAAAAAATCATACTCAATTTCAAGCTTATTCTAGGCTTGTAAAGTGAGAATTCAACACTTTTTTCCCCTTGAACTTTGAATCATTTTTTGGGTCAAAATTTAAAAAAAAAACAGGCGCCGTCTGGTTTTCAGATTTAAAAAAAACCAGGAGCCGCCTTGCATCCATCGTATAATATCATTGACAGAAGAAGCACTGGTTGCACCTTTTTCCGTTTATGAATTATCTCCTTTTCAAGTTCAAGTTCAAGTTCAAGTATACTTTAATATCTCCAAAAGAGAAATTCAGGTTAGGTGCAACAACATGACAGATACAACATAACTGAAATAACATTAATCAAACGTGTGAAACAAAATTATACCAATCAAATAATTATTAAAATAATAGCCCTTTTACAGGCCTAAATGTGAATATATCCAAACTAGTCTTCAAAGTCTCTCTTATTTCCCTGTGAAATAATAATAATACAGTTTACTACTACTAATAGTAATACAGTACACCCCGCTTATAGTAAAGTACAGGGGAGCAAGGCTTTTCCTTTACTATAACAGGTTTTTCTTATAAACGATTTTCGGATATAGTAAAGTTTTGATGATATTTTTTATCTTATCCGATGTTGTTTTTCAAAGTCAAAGCTAACGTAAAATACTAAATATAAACCCATCCTACCCCTTCCTCATATGGTTTGAGGTCCAAGAACGTGATTGGGTTTATACATGGTATATTTCCCTGTGCACAAAACAAAACTAGCTGTAAAAGCATATAGTGTACAACCTCTAACTTCCAGAATCGCCTTTGAATCTATTCATGCATGCACATGCACGTGCATGCGCACACACACACACACACACACACACACACGCACCGTGACCGAACAGTTTGCCTGCCGACATTTCGCCTATGGACACTTTGCTACGGACATTATGCCTATGGTCACCATGCTCACCGGACATTTTGCCTACTGGACATTATGCCTACAGACATTATGCCTGAAAATAGATTATCATCCCTGCAATAAAATATCGCATTTTTATGATGCTACAGCAAAACCCAGTTATAAGAAAATCGAAGGGAGATAATTTTTTTGTTTTCTTAAATCCGTGTTTTCTTATATCCGAAACTCAGATAAAAGAAAACATTTTGATTTCTTTTTCTTATAACCGAGTTGAATGGGGGAAAAGGGAAAAAATAAAGAGAAAAAGAGAAAAAAATAAAATAAAATGCAAACAGAAACATAAAACGAAGAAAAAAATGCTTTTACATAAATTGGGTGCATGAAAAAAAAGGAAAAAATGCAAAACAAAGGAGGAAAAAAAGAAAGAACAGAACAGAAAATTGAAAAACAAAAATGAAGGCAGACGTGGTGTGAGTTGCATGATGAGCGAGCAAGATAGCGGAGAGCAGATGAATGAGTGGGTGTGGTGTGAGAGTAACATATTTGTTTAAATGTAAATTTCTGTTTCTTGTTTTTAATCAATATTCTAATTTGGATGTATAACTTACTTTACACAGTGGAAGACAATTTTGTATTTGCGTTTGTACAATGCCAATGGACAATAAGGAAACTTGCGACCTATGACTCATGTTTTACATCATAAAATCAAAATACAGCAAAACTCGGTTATAAGAAAATCGAAGGGAGATGATGTTTTGCTTATTACCATATCCAAGTTTTCTTATATCCGAAACTCGTTTGCTTTTATGTGGATGTTCGTCCACATATTCAGTTATTTGTATTTATCTTCTTAAAGAAATGAATTGCCTTTTCCTCTCTGCCATTGCTGCTGAAAATGTAAGGATGGACAGTCTCTCTACCACCAACACAAAAGTACTCATATTTTTTTCTTCTGCTCAACATTTATTTTGCACAGAATACTGAAGGAAAGTATGGAATAAAGGAACAAAAACAACCCAATTAGTCTTGTAATCAAGTGCCTGTACTGTTTAGACTGTCTGTGACACAACTGGTATGAGGTAAACTTTCCCTTTTTGGAACGACTTCAATTTTCTCGGAACATCCTTTCAGTTCAGGTCCAACTCATTTTTAAAGACACACTGACCCAACACAATTAAATCCCTTGTTTTTTCTGGGTAGCTGTGACCCACATACAAATTCCCCCAAACTTCAAATTGAGGCTGCTCTTTAAAATGTTTCGTTTTCAATTGGGGGCATTTGTATGGGAGTCAAACCTGGTCAAAACAAGATTTTGTACCAGCTATAAGGAAAACACATGGAACCCGTGATTTTGACATGTTATATGGTGGGTCTTTAAGAAAATGTTGTCAATGGTAGTTCGCTTATAAGTAAATAGAACTCGCTTATAAGAAAATGAACTGCAAACCAACTCGCTTGTAGAACATAATTTTCTTATATCCAAGTTTCCATTGCGGATGGGATAAAAAAATTGCTTGCTTATAACCGAGTTTTCTTGTAAGCGAGTTTCTTATATCCCAGTTTTGATCATAGATAAGAAAGAAGAAGTTTGGCATGGAATTTTTTTTTGCTTCATTGCAAGCGAGTTTTCTTATAAGCGAGTTTCTTATAAGCGGATTCGGCTGTATATATTATTTTTTTCCGATTAATTTTTTTCCACTAAGTAATGAGGGGAAAGAAACATGTTTTTGAGTGCCTTTCAATTTCGTTGATGAAGGTGGGTAGAGGGAGTAGTGAGACTGTGACGTATACATTGATGACGTATTTACAAAGGTCAGGAAGAGGACAATTTTTTTTGTTGTAAAGAGGAGGAACCACAAATGACTTTACTATATTATACTATATTATTTACTACGTAATTATAACCCAGTTGTTATTATGGGTGAGGGAGTGGTGAGACATTGGTGACATATTTACAAAGGTCACGAAGAGGACAATTTTTTTTATTGTAACCGAGGAGCCAGTCCTGTGGGGAACCAAAAGTAACTTTACTATAGCAGGTTTTTTGTTATAACCGAGTTGCTACTATCCGAGGTCTATTTAGTAATAAAACAGTAGACCTTTGGCCGGGAACCAGTGCTTTCCTTTACTGTAACCGAAATTTCTTATAACCGAGTTTACTATAAACGGGGAGTACTGTAGTTGTAATAATAAGGAATCTTATTACAGTACTAATACAAGACTAACAAGTGCAACGCCGAGCGGCTGCAAAGTCCCCTCGCAGCATCGCCGAGCTACTCCGAAATCGGAATGTGTCGGCTGTACACATACATAAAAACGCATCAAAACAGCACGTAACTACATAAAAACGCATGAAAACAGCACAAAACCAAATAGTTTTTTATATATAGCCTTGGGGTTCGGACCCGTGATTTGAGTGCGCGCGATCATGCGCACACGAAGAAAAATTCATGACAACTGTGTTATAGACCATTCATCAAGAAATGTGAAAAAAACTGCATTGAAATACATGCAAAACTTCGCGAGATATTAGCGATTATGTGTTTTGGGGTTTGAACCCCGTAACTGGCGCGACCTTGACCTTAATGTAAAACTAAATACATCAGTGGATAGCTTGCATCTTGGCAAACTAGTATACCAACTTTGATGATGATAGACTGAATAGTTTTTTTTAGAAAAACGGACGAATAGCCGGACGGACGGACGGACGGACGGACGCACGCCGGAGGCACGGACGGATCAGACAGAAACAATACTCCCCGAACATTCGGCTCGGGGACTAATAAAGAACAAATAACTGCCACTTCATTTATTCAAAAGCGGCAACTATTTTGAGCTGTAAACTGCTCTTCCTCAGTGCTTGCCTCCAAAATGCCGACAATACAAATCACTTCCATAAAATAAAATAAAAAGTAGTAGGGATAAAAAGTCAAGGTGAAAAAACACTTCGGTAAAGGTCAATATGAGCCCCGTTTTTCCGTCTTATAGGGGGGGGGGGGGGGGGGGGGGGGGGTTAGATAATGGCCTTTATCATGACTGCGATTTATTATTCCAGAAAGATAATTAGCTCAAAAGGTTAATAAAATACAGCTTAATGTTTGGTAAGAAAGGCAAATAACGAAACATCGACAAAAAGAATGTTATTGACTCATACACATTCCTAGCTAATGTTCGTCCCAGCGTCCTGCCAAGCATGCCCACCAACATTGTTGAAGCTCAACAACAACAAATCGTGATGACATCGGACAGTGTAGGAGATGGAAGGTGGGGAAGAGGGTGATGAGACTGGGAAGAGTATAGAGTTAGAAAATAATTGTAAACAGAAAAGGGGCGAAGAGACAAGATGGAGAGACTTGGAGAGAGAGGACGGGGAAAGAGAGGAGTTGAGGGTAAAGAGATGGAAGAAGAGGGAGGGTGAAGGTGGGATAGAGAACGGAGGTAATAGAGGGGAGCAGCAACAATGGAAGGAGAGAGGAGGGACACACACACACACACACACACACACACATTATATTAATGTAATGCAAGAGATAAATAGAAAATAAACCGATAAGTACTGTGGAATAGCCAGAACACAAAATAAATAGATAATGAAATGGCAGAAACAAATTGATTAATAAAATGCATAAACAAATGCATGAATAAATAAACAAATATTGTTTTAATGAATTAAATTAAATCAATAACGTCAGAACATAATTAAAACTGTAGAGGGTGTAGGGGGTAGGGGATAATGTTCTCTAATTCTTACAATTAATTTTTTTTTTTAAACTGATAATATAGCGCGATATTTTGGTTTATTCTTCAACCTTCAACGGGCAAAGCACCAGGGCAGCTAAACCAGCCTTTAAAATACAGTGGTACACAATTACCAAAACAACATTATGATGAAAACTCATAACAGGGAGCACGGAGCAAACAAGCAAGGAAGGCGAGTTTTGCACGAGCTCTTCAAAATAAAAATATCACTGTGATTAAAAGCTAACCCACAAAACCAGAATTGGTAAGAGATCGTGTTCAATACATTTGTATCTAGGTCTTAAGCCGGCGACAGACTATGCGACTGCCTCATATGACTCGATCAGGTCGTGACGTAGATCAAATTTTGTTTCCCGCACAGAAAAGGTCACAAGCCATCTGACTCGATCAGTGAAATTTATAACCCGCCCTATTCGGCCCTGTCACCTGACTGGGCCCGACTGAGTCAGACTGATCGAGAAGGATGGTATGCAAATGAGGTGAAACGTCACGACCTGATCGAGTCCCATGAGGCAGTCACATAGTCTGTCGCCGGCTTTACATATCTCAAAATTGTACTTTTTCTTTCATACAAGATATTCTGTTTTTAATTTTATATTGATTAGCTTGTTGCCTTTTTCAACCAGAAATGTTAAATTTTTCATGCAAAGTATCCACAGCAAATAAAATTCTCAAGAATCAAGAGCAAAGGCCATTTTCGCAAGCGCGCACACGCACGCACTCACACATACAAACATAACACCTGCTGTCTGGGCTTCTGGAAAGTTATAAAAAAAAATCCATGTGATGAAGTAACTAGGTTAAAAAAAAGTAACACAGAACACAGATACAATTATATCTTATTCACCTTTGCATAGAGCACAGATTTATAACCTTTCAACTGGTATAAGACGAAGATTGATTTACTACTATATCATTTTGGTAATATAATTAATTAAAAAAATGATTTTTTAAAAACAGGTATCAATGTACTGCAATATATTTCATGAAACTATCATTTAGGATCCAATAAGAGTGTGTTGGGCATTTTTTTCTGGTTATTTTATAGGAACAAAAATGTGTTTATTGATGAAGATGCCTTGATGCAGTGGTAATGTCATGGACTAGTGGCTGGGAGGTCCCGGGTTCGAGATCCATCAGAGGCAATGTTTTTTTCGGTTCTTGCCAGAGTGAGTTTGGTATGGGAATAATGAAACAACACAGTCCAGCTTCATCAACTTGATGGGTGCGATACTGAGAGTGAGAGAGATGCTCTACTTTGTTTATTAAGGTATTAAGGGCATGGTTAACGTCGGGGTATCATTATGAAAGGAAGCATAGAATATGGCCCTGTCATGTAGTCTCAGACTAATAAGGAACTTAATTTTTTTGGTCTTGCATACCCTGCTGTTATGGTGACCAGTTTTGATTTCAAATTTGGTGCATCAAAGTCATGGGAGTCAGTCGATGGACAGACGTGTTGGGGCTCACGGTAGTTCTGCGACTAAGACATTACTGTCGTCAGTAGGGGGCTTAGTGGGTGGTTTCCTGTGTATGTTAGCTCAAAACAGGCTCCACTGAACTCCACCGAAGTGACTCAGCAGCAGTGCAATGTCTCCTCTGGTGGTCGCCTCCTGACAGCCTAACATAGATTTTCTCCCTTTGGACGGCTGATTTCGGATTCTGCGACCTGACAAACCAGGGTGTGGTTGTGAGTTGGGACTTGGAATGAACAGCGTTGGAGCAACACCACTGTATGGCCCAGAAGTGGCCAGAACAGTAGATCGGACAGCAAAAAAAAAAGTCTATTGTACATGGGTACAACATTAAATTATATCCCTTTGTACTTCTTTTTAACATTTTATGATTTTGCTAATTTTGTATGTTTGATTATTATTATAATAAATTATTCACACACAAAAAGATTAAAAACCTGTCAATGCTGTCACTAAACCGACTTAAATTAGCATAATAATTTTTTTTTTATAATGTTTAAAAAACAAATGTGACTGGTGCTGATTTGCTTGCTTTGCTGGAACCTCTCCGGCATCATTTACACCCTTTCTTTGTGGTCCACTGCAGTCTGTTGCTAGTTCCATGTCTCGGTATTTGTAGCCTCACTCAAAGAGGAATACACCCACACTGCCTCTGAACACACACACACACACACACACACACACCGTCACACATACATACACACACAATCAGCACAATCACACACAATCAGCAACAATTTTGTAAGTGTTCATAGCATAGGTCATACCACACTAAAACTAAAATCTTACTACATCCACATTCAACTTACACGAACTACAATAAAAAAAAAGATCTACATTAACCTAGTCAAGGCATAAACTCTCTACTAAAATAAATAAACAAACTACCCGGTAAATGAACAGTCCAGTAAAGTGTGTGGATTAGTAATGTCAGTGTATGTGTTGTTATGAGCTATGACAGTAAAGTGTGTGGATTAGTAATGTCAGTGTATGTGTTGTTATGAGCAATGAAAGTAAAGTGTGTGGATTAGTAATGTCAGTGTATGTGTTGTTATGAGCAATGAAAGTAAAGTGTGTGGATTAGTAATGTCAGTGTATGTGTTGTTATGAGCTATGACAGTAAAGTGTGTGGATTAGTAAGGTCAGTGTATATGTTGTTATGAGCAATGAAAGTAAAGTGTGTGGATTAGTAATGCCAATGTTTGTGTTGTTATGAGCAATGACAGTAAAGGGTATGGATTAGTAATGTCAGTATCTGTGTTGCTATGAGCAATGAAAGTAAAGTGTGTGGATTAGTAATGCCAATGTCTGTGTTGTTATGAGCAATGACAGTAAAGGGTATGGATTAGTAATGTCAGTGTCTGTGTTGTTATGAGCAATGACAGTAAAGTGTGTGGATTAGTAATGTCAGTGTCTGTGTTGTTATGAGCAATGACAGTAAAGTGTGTGGATTAGTAATGTCAGTGTCTGTGTTGTTATGAACAATGACAGTAAAGTGTATGGATTAGTAATGTCCAATTTTGTTAATTATAATAAAGTCCATTAAAGTAAAGCATGATTAATATTTCATGCCCTGTATTTTAAAATTCAAAGACTTACTGCCATACTCTGGTTGAATAAATCAAATGTACATAACCACAGTAAATGTAACATAACAATGATCTAAGACACATACAAAAACCGCTCCTTTGTGGGCATGATCTGCAAACGCTGACTTAACAACACAATGCATAGTCCCCACCTGTGAAAGTCTCCTGTTTATCCTGTGTTTATATCCCCAAGTAAAATCCCAATGCCCCCAATGTCCGAAAGGCCAAAGAGGGCGTAAAGCATTATTTTCACGTGACATAATTAACATGTACCTTGTTTTATTCATAATACTATAAAGAGGTTGGTGTGTGTGTGTGTGTGTACATGTGTGTGTGTGTGTGTGTGTGCCGGTGTGTGCACGCACACGCATGTGCTTGTGCATGAGTATATGGCTTCATTTACTTGACTTATTTCCTTGGATTCATTGTGGAGCATGGGGCCTCAGCAACAGTTATCCAGCAGATTCGGTTTGGGGAAGCTTTCTCGAGTTCCCCCAGGACAAACTGAACTTCATTTCTTCCTTACAAGACCACTTCCATGTTGTCTTTGGTCGCTTGCCCTGAGGGTTCCATTCCAGCGCCTTGTGTGTGATGTTGCCGGGCAGCTTCCTGAAAGAGTGACTGATTCATCTTCATTTACATTATGTGTACATATATGGGTGCTCATGTTTATCAAAATACAGGGGAAGTAACACATATTAGCATTCTCTATTTTATTTTGACGGTTAACTCCCACTTATGAAACAAACAACGTATAGCTAGATTCAGTCTACCTAGATCCAGTCAACACACACACACACGCACACACGCGCACACGCACACACACACGCGCACACACACACACACACACACAAAGATTGTTTAATCCTTTGACCCCTTTTGGGGCATGGAGGACTTGAAGCAAATCAAGCAAATACAAAATTAATGCAACAATTGAAAACGGTTCCACACACGCATTTGTATTATTCAAATTAATATTATGTGTAAAAGTCCAAGACACGTTTCATGCTTCTAAGTAACTAATGATATTTCTGAAAGCTATTGTTAAGTGGCTTTGATGTCATCGATTCTATGAGCTAAATATTGAGTTATAAAACAACGAGGATGCATACATTTTAAAATTAATAATTATAGCTTGAATTCTCTACACACTGTGACACCCCCCCCCCCCCCCCCCAAACACACACAACCTTCCCGTTCCTTATCTCACTGTCATTAAAATAGTGCCCCAACAAAATGGGAAAGGTAGGCCTGAACACGGTGCGTAGCGCTGTCACCACTACGACGCATAGAGAACAATTGATGATGACTGTGCCAATCTGTCAGTTTGAATTCCAACAGACCAACCCTAACCTTATTCCTAACCCTAACCCGAACCCTTTTCGTAACCTATTCCTATTCCTTACCTAAGTTTAACCCTAACCCTTAGTTGCCGTAGTGAATTAGCCCAGTAGAGTTATCGATACGCAGTGAAAGCCGGGCTGGTTTATCTTCATTTTCTTGGCAATGTTACCGATACGTAGCGATTGCGGGATGTCCCCCACGATAAGTACAACAAAATAACAATTATTCATCTATCACTCAGTTTCTGAGCGCAGATGCCTCATGCTGCCATTGTGCGCATAACTACAAAATAGGCCCAGTCTGTCCCTCTTTTGCTTGAGGAAATCTTTATAAGAGTTTTTATAACACTAAGGCAGAAATATCTAGATGACAGAAAGCAAAGGGAATAGGTTATAAGCACAGAACTTTTACCAGAAGCTGGGGGAAGGGTGGTGGTGGTGGTAGCTATTTGTATGAAATACCTTACCGGTATCCGCACGTGTGGTGGTGGTGAGTGGGGTGGTGGTGGTGAGTGGGGTGGTGGTGGTGGTGGCGAGACTCAGTTCAGGAAAGCACAATTTTCGAAATTAGTAGATACAAAAAATTAAAGGGAATTTTAAAACTAAATGAAATTGAAACTGAATTTAATTTATGTGAAAACAAACACACACGCACACGCACGCACACACACACACACACACACACACACACACACACACACACACACACACACACACACACACACACACACACACACAGAGGGAGAGAGAGAGTCATGTTGACACACACATACACACAATTTCTTCAGAAGCCTAGATCCAGTAATTTATAGCCAATCTAGTTATGGATACAGTAACACTAGGGGAAGACGGGGTAAAAAGCGCATGGGCGGGTAAGAAGCCCACCCCAATTATCTCATGAAATGAGGCAAATTTCAGTCTCATTTTGCCCATGAGACAAGCGTTAATGTCTAGCATTCGTCTCATGGGCAAATTTGACTGAAATTGTCTTTATTTCATGAGATAATTGGGGTGGGCTTCTTACCCGCCCATGCGCTTTTTACCCCGTCTTCCCCTACAAACACTCAGCAAGATCAAACTGCATACAGTGGATACTGCGGTTACCTTAGCAGGAGAAGAACAAATGCACACACACGCACACACACACATGCTCACACACACAGACACACCTACCCACTCACACCCGCGCGCGCGCACAAACGCACACACACCACGCGCGCGCGCACAAACGCACACACACAACGCGCGCGCAAAACTATTCTACATTGCTGTAAATATCAACTTACTCAACTGTTGGTAGGCCTATGTTTCCTGTTTGGAGTCTATGATGCAGCCAACGTTTATGCATCATCGTGTCACTGGAACGGACCCTGCTAGTCTAATGAAACACACACATACGCACGCGCGCACGCACATACACACATGCACACAAAGATTACTCATGGCAACACAACAATGTGTTCAGTATTCCTTCCAGTCTTGCGCATGCATTAGATCTAGACTAGTCTGGATAACTAAGGCACTGTTACAGTGTTAGAACGACACTTTTCTAGATATAATTGGGTTAAACCTTCCTATATAACAAGTCTAGACTGAAATGCTCTATATTATACTGCGTAGAACGTCTGTAGCAGCTCTAAATTGTTCACTGTCTTCACTGATCAGACACAAAGTTTAGCCATTGAAAAAACGCACTGATATTCGAACGGAATCTATCCATTTTTTCTTAACACATCAACAGTGCCCACACTGCAGTGCCAAATGCGCTAAGCTGTTGTTACTCATTACATAACTATTTGTAGTCAATTCGATCTATTTCAATCAGACATACTACTGATAAGAAGAAGACCAGAGAAGAAGATTGTTTCGACGTTTGCAAACACTACTTTGGTAGAATTATCATGACTAGATCTAAATTTCGCACATCGTCATCGAAACAGTTTACTTACTTGCAGATCTTATCCTCATGCTCTCATAGCCTGTGGCTGATTGCTTTGTCAAAATAAAAAACACAACATTCCGTTTGTCTGCATCTCCAAAAGAAAACAAATGCGACAAAGGGATACACTGCTGCACTGACTGCCAAACAATGGCAGTGCTTGATATTATGGTTTGGGACTCCCAACAAACATGGACGTCTTTTAATTGCTTCCGATGTGAGGGGTCAATCAGGGTCAATCCAGGTGTGTCAAACTGCGTCAAAGTCAGTTTTTACCGTTTTATTACAAAGCTGTGTCGATTTTTATAAAATTATTGTTAGGGCAGAGATCCTGTGTATGATAAGAGGTCGTTCAGCCTAATTTGGTGCTCTGCTAGAG
>CM065709.1:16206001-16236845 GCA_017654935.2 Phymorhynchus buccinoides | reverse complement strand
AGCATCATCGACATTCCTAATTTGGTAGACATAATCTAATCCTGAGTTAAGCAAATCATTTATGAAGGCATTTTCGTCAAAATGGGTAAAACATCTATAATAGATTTCTTTATGTCCAGTTTTAGGAATTTTAACACCTTTGTGTGTGTGTGTGTGTGTGTGTGTGTGCGCGTGTGCGTGCGTGCGTGCGTGTGTGTGTGTGGAGGGTTCTTTACCAGAGATATCCTTCCACCCGCACATTTTCAGCTAAAGTCAGAAGTTTTGTTGAGGGGGCGGGGGTGGGGTGGGGGGGGGGGGGGGGGGGGGGGGGGGGCAGTACTCATGTTTTGAACCGATAAATACCTATCAACTGGTGGTGCTGTTAAGCTATTGGCAATCATGGGTGCTACTCCCCAAAATGAAAAATACTGAAAGGCCGGGATCCAGGGGCCGCTCAGCAACGCCCCCCTGAAGCTAAAGCAAAAATGCAATTCTTCATTTGCAAGACGAAACTGATGACGTCATCCTTCGGTCGTGTCGTCTGCGCAGCCGCCATTTTGTGCTGTACTATTCAACAATGGCGAGCGCATCACAGACGAATGTTACTGAGAGAGGGTGTTTTTTAACCGATGTTGACGTACGCGCTCGATACAAAAAGAAGACGGAGGGTGTTGGAGTGTGTCCATATGGTCTTCCTGTCGAAAAGTACAGCAGGGATCGAATGAAGTGGCCTGATGTCTCCTATATCGACAGTGTCAACTACCTTGTACTTGGGTAAGCAATGATCATAATCAACGCGTTTACTTTCACAAGTACATGATAGATCTACTTTTCTGACAACTTTAGCGTAACTAATCTGTATGTTGTTACAAATAATTGAAATATGCACTGAAATTAAAAATGTAACGTTCTCTCTCTCTCTCTCTCTCTCTCTCTCTCTCTGGGGTCTGTCGGGGCCCACCCCCCACGATCACTCAGTTGATCATTCTGGCACCCTCAGGAAGAAAACAAAGACTGAAGGGGGGGGGGGGGGGGGGTCAGTTCCATTTGAAAAAGGACATTTGGCAAAACTGCTGCATGGGCGTAGAGGGATAGTGACCCAGCCAGCTCGCACCGGCTAATCGGTGCTAAAAGCGCTTAGAGCTTAAAGATTAGGCGCTATAAAAGTTGTCTTAATAAATAATCAAGTTTGAGCGTAATGCTGCGTCCTGAAGTAGGATATGGAGGGGTTGAGGGAAGAGGGGGGGGGGAGAGGCTGGGGGGTTATTGCTGATTCTCCTGCACCGCTGACACACTATGAATCCTCTCTCTCTCTTCTTCTCGCCAGGGCCCACAGTCATTAAGTTTATTATCCAGACTCTTACTGTTGTATCAGTCGGTCTGGCAGTTATTAATGTAGGCTTGGAACAAACATGGTGTGTGTGTGTGTGTGTGTGAAGTTATTACATTTTCATTTTTAAAGTAGTTTCTAATGTGATCTTTGCAGATGTTCTGCATACACAAAGGAGGACATGAGACACTACAAGTCTATGGAAGCGTACAGATACTTCCAGGACGACTGGATAAGGGAGGTGCTTCATGCTGAAATCAATGGCTATCATCTCCTGAAGGCAAAGGTAACAATGATTTAATACTAAACTAGAAGCACTCAGAGAGTGCAAACCTCTGACAAAGTCTGCATTGTCCCTGAGCCTCATAAGTTTATCCCTATAAATTATTCCAATGCCTCAACTGGGCACAAAATAAAAAAACACTTTAAAACTGTCCCATCCCCTTAATATCAATCCCTTTGGCCTTATTAAAGCCTAGCAACATGAAAAAGCACTGTAAAGTTGGCCAAATCTAATTGAGTCTGGGACATTAATTTAACATTACCAGACACACATTCTAAATGAACCATTGGGAATATGGTAATACAATTTTACGTACCTTTATCAAACATAGTTAACTTTATGTTAGTAAATGGTGGTGCCAAAACAGCAAAAAGGGATTGTATGATTAGTCGTACAACTAGGAGAGGGATAAACACTGTTGAAATGCATGTAAAAGTCTGTGGGTACAAGGAGACCCGCACCATGTGGAGTAGTATAATCAAAATTGACATTTGGTGAAGGCTAAAAAAACCACTCACTGTATCAAGATGGTGATACATCATACGGATCACCACCAAAAGTTACTCAGTTGCGGAGAATCACATTTTCCATCTTTCCTCCAAATATTAACCCCCCTCTCTTGCTCAGTTTTGGCTAAAAACTGAAGAAACAAACATACAAGCTCTGGAGGAATATTTTCTGTACTTAGTGAAGGCCTGAGGCTTAATTTCTGATGGGCTTATTGGGGGGGGGGGGGGGGGGGGGGGGGGGGGGGGGGGGGGGGGGGGGTAGGGGGGGGGGGGGTAGCCTCTGGCGTGGCTACAGGATTTTTTGCTATGCATGATTGTGAAGATGTTAGTCATCATTTGTTGTTGAGTAGCTATGTGAAAGAAAAATGTTAATCTCTCATGTTGCAGAGATACATCAGTAATGCAACAATTTACAAAGACGATTACCGTATTTTACAGACTATAAGGCGCACCTGATTATAACATAAGGCATTCCCCAGATTTTACACAAAATTCAAATTTTGTTCTGATAGTTTCTTACTATGTTATTCGTCACATTATAAGGCGCAGGGGTCTAAGTCTAGAAAAAAAAAGTATCGCCTTATAGTCCGTAAAATACGGTAAACCTCTTTACTCGATTCCAGTTAAGGAAGTTTTCCGCTTCCATTTGAGGGAGTAGGTAACAATAGTATGGGGTGTAATAATAATAATAATAATAATAATAATAATATTCAGGACAATAATACTTTAGTTATGCTGTATGACAGTACTCTACATCACTGTTTTTTGGTGATAAATGTAAAATAACACGTAGATTATACCTAAGTGTAGTGCTCAGTTCCTCAGTTAGTATATTTTTTTTCTCAATGTGTGTTAATTGGGTATTTGATTTTATTATAGTCACAGCGGCGTCTCTGTGAAATTCTGGTTGCTCCCACCTGGAGAACGCATCGCAGCCAGAGGCGCGCCACCCTTTTTTTTTTTTTGCATGCGATTTTTGTGTGACTGATGAAGAAGGAAAAGGGGGGGTGGGTAAATTTTGACCAAATGACAACTTTGTCGCTGCCACTGGGTTCAACGTGTGCTAAGTGCATGGGCACATGGGACCTCGGTTTATCGTCTCATCCGAAAGACTCCACGTTCAGGCTGTAAGACCTAGTGCAAAGTGAGAAGAAAAATCCTCTGTACACAGGTTCTATGTAATCTAACTTGGGTTTACTTGACACGAGGCGAACAAGCTACCACTGTGCAACTCTACACTTAAGAGTATTCATCTCAGCTGATACCTCACAAACAGGGATTTAGTTCTGTATAAGGAATTCTACAAAATGTTTTAATTATTTTTCAGATTACCCACTCAATGAGGGTGAGAGAGAAGCCACTTGAGCCTTGGGTCATCATCGGCAAGGATGGCTCTGTGGAGGCGGCGCACTGTACCTGCATGGCGGGCCTTGGAGAGGGATGCAGTCACGTTGGTGCTGTACTATTCTGTCTGGAAGCCTGCACCCGTGCAAGAGACAAGGCAACTCCTACCGATCTCCCTGCATACTGGTTGTTTCCCAGCTCCACCAAGCTGGATGTGGAGTGCCAAAAGATCAAAGACATGGACTTCTCTCTGCGCCACCCTGGGTGGAGATTAATGAAATAGCCCCTCTTTCTAGGGGATGGACTTTGACTCTCATCCATCCTGCTCACTACTCTAGTAGACATAGTCAATGGCCTTATTTTAAGTTGCCACAGGGAGAGCTTGTGTGTTTTGAAGCACACAGTGGCCCCCAATCATGCATACACCAAACCTCTGTTGACTTGATATTTTGTTGCTCATAAAGCAGGTATTCTTTTTTAAATAGTTATCAACAATTTCACCAAACACCACCACAATACCATTACATAGTGATTCACAATAGCTTTTCTTTCTTGTATTTATTTTTCCACAAACATGTTTTATCAATTTGATTTCCAAAGGAAATCACAATTGTATGTATGACCTTTCTTTTTTCCATGTTAATTTCTTAGTATCAGTATATCACTATCAAGTTCACCTTAAAAAATTGTTTATCAATTTATGTGCTAAAAAAATTAACACACGCAAATACATACCTAGTCATCACAGGATCCTAAGTGCAAACATACATGGCATGAAAACTTTAACAGTGGAAGCACTCTTCAAGCAAACAAAATGGTGCAAGGAATGATAGACTCACAATGATACAACTCACATTTACATGATTTAATCAAAAGGAACAACAGACGGGTGGAGATTAACGAAAGAGCAGCAAACTTTCACAATCTTGTCAATGGTGGGTTCACTTTCGCCTTTTCTTAGTTTCATATACTGAACAGGCACCGTGCTCTGTAAAATTGTATACAGTCTTCGGATTCTGCCAATGACTCGTTCGACATGAACTCTAACGCGCGCAATTTTCTGCGTATTTTCAACTTCAAGTGGATGCAGTTGTTTCTTGCCCTTTGTAAAGTCTGGAACAACAAGTTTTGCCTGGTAAAACATAACTTCTTCTTCTATCCCAAATCCTCTGTCAGCCATTAAAATGTCATCAGGCAGAAGGTTATCAAGCATGCCCGAGTCTTCAATGATTACTTTGTCTGAGGCTCTGCCTCCCCATGACTCAGTTATACAACTTACTACACCTTGCGGTGTTACACCGATGCAATACTTAACAGTCTGGTGGTGTTTGTAATTTGAATACGTAAGCACCTGGTTAGCTGCCCCAGTGGGTTTTTCAGCAAATATTTCAAAGCAGTCAACGATGACGGCCACCTTCGTACCAAAGTTTTCACGAAAACACATAGGCATAGAAATCCGGAGAGCATCTCGTTCTGGCCAACGGATCAAAAATGACAGTCTGGCCAGCAAAACATCAAGAGTTCTATGAAAGCTTCGATGGACAGTGCTACAGCTGACACCAAGCTCATAAGCTATGTCCTGAAAATGATAATTAAGGCGTAGCTTCATGAGGCATAACAGGAATTCTTGCTCCTTTGTTAGTTTTATGGTTAAATTTGACATGTGGTCTTTTACCAAGTTAAAAACAAGCTCAAGCACAGAAAATGTTGGCAGACCAGTGTAAAAATTCACCTTATCATTATCAGATCTGTAATAGTCAAAATCAAACTTTGTCGCACTATTTCGAAGCCTAGATGATTCCAAGACACGGGCTCTGTTGTCTTCAAATACCTTTTCTATTTCCTCTCCTGTCAAATCAGTTACAACACTGACCTCATGAACCACTCGAGCCTCACAAAGATTATGCCGCTGATGCATCTGTTCCGATGCTGGTGTCTGTTGGTTCCCCGGAGTTTGTTCCAGTCCATCCATTAGCATCCCCTGTTCTGCATGCATCTCAGCCAAAACCTGTTCTTCCCTGGCTTGTTGGTCCCCCGGAGTTTGTTCCAGTCCATCCATTAGCATCCCCTGTTCTGCATGCATCTCAGCCAAAACCTGTTCTTCCCTGGCTTGATCTATGTTTTCATCCACTGGTGTCGGCTGTGCAGTTGGTGATGCTCGCTCTTCTTTCTTGCAGTTTTGCTTGGTTTGTTCCCGTTTCTGTACATTAAACACACACACACACACACAACAATATTGTTGAAATGCAAATGAGTGCTTCTCCAATACTGCTAACAAATGGGGGTGGTTGTGATTCAAGTCGAAATATTTAAGAAATAATTGATCAAGCATTTTTTTTTTTACTTAGATTTATTCTATTATTATTATTTTATAAATCTGTGTAGTTTTTAGTGTTTCCACAAATTATTTTGTTATGATTTTAATAAAACGAGTGAGAAATGATAAGAAAATGGCGTCGGAAAAGAGGAACTGAACAGTTAGTTTGTTTACTTGACTGTACAGCAACAAAAAAAAACTATGTTGGAGTGGAAAAAATGATTAAATTGAAAGTCCAGGTGTAAATCAATTTATTAAAAGCTACAGTTTAAATGAAAAATATCTGTTGTTAATAAAAAGCAAAACTGAAAATTGCGTTGCGGATGTATCATGGGGTGTCCCGGCTGATACGTCCGAAACATCAAGCTCTCTACTCTAAAGTTACAATTCACTCAAATGCAGCATTCAACACCATTTATCAAAGCATCTAATAGAGAACAACAGTTTCGGAAGAAAATCTGAGTAAGAATGTTTCAAAAATATATTTATTTCAAAATTTGAGCTCACGGTGTCCCCAATGATACATCCGTAACGCATATTTTGGATCATCGAATGAATTCTTCCTTGCACGCTTCTAAAAGAATTGCGCATGACGTATGACTTCCTTGTGAAATGTTCTCTCAAACCGATGACGTTAACACATAGAATTCACTGCGAGGCTTCAATAGTACGCAAAAATCGGCTACGTGTCCCGACTTCCTAACCCTGTTGCATCTGAAACGCCAAAAATAGACAACGCAAGGGCAAAGAAATACAGAAACTCCATGTCTGCAGAAAAAAAGGTAGCAGTAAGCAAGGCTTCAGCTGAAAGAACACGCAACTGTAGAGCGACGAAAAAAGAACAAGGTCTTCCATTGAATAAGAAAAAAAACCCACCATCTACCAGAGCTGCTCTACATCAGGTTGTTAGTGTTGCGCAAGCGCTCATTCATCACCAAGTGGACTTTGTTTTTTATTCTTTATTCCCAGTTCTCAAATCCTCATTCAGTCATTTCATGCTTATCATGCCTCAGCTGATCATATTTAAAGCGAAAGACTGTATTCTGGATCAATAAAAATGAAATCCCTTTCAGTAGAAAAAAGTCGAAAAATAATTCAAGAAACTGGTGTCCCATGTAACGCTGAAACACTTATTAAAATGTTTCAATATTCAAGAGACCATTTCAATTTGAATATTGTTTACTATGCATATTAAAGCACTGCATTAGTAATATTGATGGCAATTAATAAAAACATTTTTCTCTTTCAGGTTGTTCAGATAGAGAATATTTTGTGTGAAGCGTTTCAGACGCTACGGTGTCCCATGTTTTCATGTCATCTATTTTTTAGTCTTTATTCCCAGTTCTCAAATGCTCATTCAGTCATTTCATGCTTATCATGCCTCAGCTGATCATATTTTAAGTGAAAGACTATTCTGGATCAATAAAAATGAAATCCCTTTCAGTAGAAAAAAAATTAAAGAAACTGGTGTCCCATGTAACACTGAAACACTTATGAAAATGTTTCAATATTCAGGAGACCATTTCAATTTGAATATTGTTTACTATGCATATTAAAGCACTGCATTAGTAATATTGATGGCAATTAATAAAAACATTTTTCTCTTTCATGTTGTTCAGATAGAGAATATTTTGTGTGAAGCGTTTCAGACGCTACGGTGTCCCATGTTTTCATGTCACCTAGATATTCACAAATGCAACATTTAAAGATAATACCCATGTGATTCATGTGTTTAGAGTGTTAATAAAATACCTTGTTAAAAACAGGCACGGTCTTTGTGTTTTTGACATTCTGTGTACTAGTGGTGTCCTGCTGATGCATCTGAAACGGTGAACATTACCCCCCTCCTTTACAACCCTCTACCAACAACACAAGTAGTGATATTTATTTTTTTGTTTAAAAATATAATAGTCCAGGGTGAGAGCTATCCAAAACAGCCATTGGTAAAGCTATAAACTCAGTTAAATTTTTTACACCATTTTCCCCCTTTTTGACATCAAGATTGGAAAACAGCTCAAATACAGAATAATATCCATTGTACAGTCATCCTTTATCACAAGAAAGTTTGTCATATATGACAGGTAAACCAATACAAGAATGTTCTAAATAGTAAGTGGAAAATTGGTATGTTAACGTACCTGCCTGAACAATTTTAAACTTGGATTTTAATTCATAGCAGTAAGTATAAAAAAAGCAACTTTTAAAATTAATTTATGCATTAACTGTTTTGTTTTACTTCTTGTTTAAATTTTAATCCATTAAATGTAGTAAAGAAAATTTAAGAAATTCAGAATGTAAGATAATATGAACAGAAGATGTATTTTTTCACCATATTTTCCGTTCATTTGCCCTTACAATTAATGGATGTAGCAGAAATCAAGTGCTCCAGTGTTAAAAAATCCAATAGGACATTTGTCCTGACAGGAGAACAGTACTATGTCCTACAACTGGGACCTTGGAACATCACTGCAGATTTATGTACACCCTACTAGCAACAGCCAGCAGGACGGCAATAGTTACCTATAGAAGCACTTATTCAGAGTAAAAATATGACCAAACTGTCTTTTCTACCTTGGTCACACTTCTGATAATACTATAAATAAATCTGAAGTCATGACAGAGGCTTGGTTAGTTGGTAGTTTCTTGTTAAAGTTGGACTCAGTCGGATGAGTTTTTGCAAAAAACACGTCGAGATAACCAGAAACACAGCCTTTTCAAGGATCGGAACACTCACTTTGCTCTGGTTTCTTAGAAATTAAACCGTCAAAACTGCGATTCTTCCTGGGCGGAGATGCCGGAGAGAGTAGCCATTTTGGATGGGGTGGGTGGAGGTCACTCATTGTGGTTGAAGCGTTTTCTTTTTTTGTAGTGCAGTAAAAAAAAAAAAGGAGCTATTTCCCTTTGTAGTGAGCAAAACTCCTTTAGATAAACTGTATAAAAATTTTAAAAAAAAAAAAAAAGGCTTGTATTGCGAAAAAAGTTGTGCAAACGATTTGGTCTAAACACAGGTGACCATTCAAAAAGAGACGGCAGAGCAAAGCGAGTGTTGCGATCTCTGTAAAGGGTGTTTTCCTGCTGATCTGGATGTGTTTCTTGCAAACACTCATCCGTCAGGGTGCCCCTTTAACATTGCATCAAGCTTACCATAACCCGAGAATATCTTTTTGCAGCCACGGTTGAATCACATGGTTTTGTGTTGCTGTACCCCAAATGCAAGGTTGGAATCCAGGAAGGACTGTTTCTCATCATCAGATATGCACTAGCACCTGAAATAAAATAGGGAGACATTATGATTACCAGCCAGCTTCATCCAGTCGGAGATTCTGCCTATGTTAGAGAGAGAAAACAAAACATGAAGGCTACACCACAGTACATGCCGCGACGAGCCACGCAGCAGTTAAAATTAGTAAATGAATAAACAACTATAACATTATAAACAAATAAATGAATAAATTTGGAAATAACTGACTACATATTTTTTTTAATACGGGGTGGGGGGTGGAGAGGGGAAAGGAGGGGTGCAAAAAAACCTGCTGTGATATGCAGTGTCCCGAGTCTGGCATGCCCAGCTTTAGTGGAGCTGCCAAACAGGCTGAATGCTTTTTAGTCCCCAGCAAGCTGGAGACCTAGTCCGCCCGGGCCCTAACCCACAGCCTAAACCTGGGTCAGGCCCACAATCGCCAAATCAGGGGGGGGGGGGGGGGGATAGTGAAAATCAGGAAGCGGGTGGGGGTAGGAAGGATTCAAAGAGGGTAGAGGTGAGGGTAAAGACTAAAGGGGGAGGGGGAAGCAGTGGTGCTGGATGAATTAGTTTTTGGAGCCAAGCCTGGACCTGAATAAAATATACAAGGACTCAGCTTTCATGGTGTCCTGGGGAAGAGCATTCTAGTCAGGTACTGTCTGTGGGAAGGACATTTGTCTGTGGTCGCCGGTTTGAACCCTACTTGTAATGCATGTATCACAAACTGCATCTGCATCCATAGTTGATAAGGGCCACACAGTGGCATAAACGAAACTAAGGAAGACCACACCCTAAGCTAAGTTACTATGACCTAGCCAGCCCGTGCATGTTCAACATGCAACCTGCATGATGCCAAGTCCAGCTGCATTCTATCTTTATATAATATATTATGTATATCCTTAAGTCAACAGAAGGGCATTTATCTGTGTGATCACCCTGTAACTAGTGTAAGTGCTATAAAGTGCTGCTGAAAAAGTGCTTTCTACATAATGTACATTGTCACAGTCACTCACACACACACACACACACACACACACACACACACACACACACACACACACACACACACACACACACACACACACACACATGCATACACACACACACACTATTTGATCTACTGACCTTTGGTTAAGTAATAACTTATGATACATTAAAAATGTGTTCCCCTTCACACTGAGGAAAGAGAAGAGAGAGAGAGAGAGCATAGAATCGATATTGATAAGTAAGATTGTAAAAATACCTTAAAAGATAGATCTATAACATCTACTACTGTACTAGACAAATTACTTACCATTAACAAAATGTTTAGAACACACAAATGTTCGGTCCCAAACGTTTTCGCTGGTGATATCTTTCCTGTTGATGGCAGCCTTCCACAATCGTCTCCTTTCTACACTTAGCAACTTCTCTTCTTCTCCTCTCCCCAAACGAACTGTTAGTACACGATAAAACTTCAATTTATCTGAAAATTGTGCATTTTTCTGCCCGCCTGTAACACTGCTACAGCCAAAAATTGCGCAGGTAGGCATTTTGGAGGCCGACAGGAGTGTAAACAAGTGACGCAGCACAGGCCCAGCACAGCACAAAATGGCGGACTCGAAGTTTGCTGCCGACTACGCAAAGCTAGTGACGTCACTTGCAAATGAAGAATTGGCCTGAGATTTGAGGGGAGGCCGTTGGAGATTTGAAAAACCGGGTCGCATGATACGATTTGAAAAGTGACGTCTAAAAATAGATATGATGTCATATAGCGAGGCGCGCGCGACTTGGAAAAAGGGCCTAGGCACATTTGTCGTATGCTAAATAGTATTGCGTGACAGGTAGGCCTTATGAAATACGGCACACTGTCACATTTATAAACGATCTGCCTGAGTGTGTTACATTATCATGTCAAATTTTTGCGGATGACACAAAAATTCTTAACACTTCTTGTAATTGTCAGATATTACAAAAAGATTTAACTGAACTAGAAGGCTTGACTACAAAATGGAATCTATATTTTAACGCAGACAAATGTAAGGTTATGCACGTCGGTAGAAATAATCCTAATAAAGAATACACTATGTTTAAGAACAATGACTTGTGCACAGTAACAGCATGTGAAAGTGAAAAAGACCTAGGGGTGATATTTGACAAGGATTTGTCCTTTAATAGTCATATCCAAACTTGCGTGAGTAAGGCTAATCAAATGATAGGTTTAGTTAAAAGAACATTTATTAATATTGACTACAACATTTTTTCAAAACTGTATAAAGCTTTAGTGAGGCCGCATGTAGAGTATGGCAATACAATATGGTACCCTAAGTATAAATATCAATCAAAAGCAATTGAGAAGGTTCAACGCAGGGCAACAAAATTGGTTAAGGGTAAGGGGAGACCTTATTGAAGCACATAAGATATTCAATGGCATTGTTGATTTATCTTGGAATAACATATTTAAATCACCTCAATGCAGTACAACAAGAAATTCGGCAAAGGTAAAGATGTGCCACCCCCCCTGCATTTCTCGGTTAATTCTAGGCAAAGGTAAAGATGTAAAGTTTTTATTAAGCAATGTAAAACTAACACTAGAAAAAATTGTTTTACTAACAGAGTTGCTAATTGTTGGAATGATTTAACTTTTGATTTAAAATGTGCACCTAATGTTAATATATTCAAAAATCGTCTTGATAATTCTCCAAAATTAGTAAATGTATTTAGAAGCATTGATTATTAATTTTTATATTATAGGAAAATTCAACCGTAAAACCTTGACCGCTAAAAAAAAGAAAGAAAAAAAAAGAAAAAAAAATCAAATTGGAAATCGATGGGACTGCTAAAAAGCTTAACGGCTTGATTAGTCCCTATTCTACTACTACTACTACTACTACTACTACTACTACTACTACTACTACTACTACTACTACTACCAAAGACTGTACAGTATCTTTGCTACTACTACTACTACATATAACCAATCCACTTATACACGTTGCCCAACTTAGATGGCCCGGAACATAAGTCAGACAACAAACATGTGATGCAACAAGAACAAGCTTTTACACACACATACGACGCTTAGTACGTAAGGGCGGGGCAACTAAACTAGACTTGTGCAGAATATTTGCTGCCCAGCACACACACAGACGCACTACAGTAGGCTATGTTTGCCTAAATTCATTTCCTATCCACCTTTTTCGCTGTTGTCTTGCCAAGAGAGTTAATTCCCTTTAACATCATCCCGTAATGAATTCCAGTCGGGAAAAGAAGCTAGTTTTGCTGTGGCTTCATCTGAGAGATATTTACGAATATAGCCGATGCGACGAATATGATAGTAGCAGGACTGACAGGTCTGAGTCAGGAAAGTCTGCATTGAAAGGGTATTGTCCAAAGTGACACCTAAGTTTTTGACAGAGTCTGAGAGGGGAATGATAATCATATTGTTACCCAGTTGGATTGACTCTCTAGATGGAAACAGAGGCTATTTTGTTTTTTGTTCCAACAAGCATTGCTTCGGGTTTTTCACCATTTAATTGAAGCTTATTTTGAACCATCCAATTTTGAATATCAATATAGCAGTTGTTACTTTCTGAAAGAATGGAATCTATATCTTCAGGAGTTGTACTATTTTGGAGCTGTGAGTCATCTGCATAGAAGTGATGTTTCATGTTGTGTTGATCGATGACATTGGCAAGAGGTGACGTATACAAAGTAAGCAAGACAGGACCAAGCACAGACCCCTGGGGCACTCCACAAGAAAGCCTAACCTGTTCAGACTGACGACCATTGACCAGAACTGATTGAAAACGATCAGAGAGGTAAGAGGAGAACCAAGAAAGAGCGGGGCCATTAATCCCAAAAGTATGTTCAAGACGAGACAGAAGAATGGAATGGTCTATGGTATCGAATGCAGCAGAGAGATCAAGAAGTGTCAAAAGAGAGATCTGACCAGCATCAGAAGCATGTAGGAGATCATTGACGATTTGAACAAGGGCCGTTTCAGTACTGTGATTGGCTCTAAAAAAGGCAGACTGATAAGGATGGTGAATATTGTTTGAGGATAGATGATCATTAAGTTGTTTCAGAACAGTCTTCTCTAGGAGTTTGGAGAGAAACTTGAGGTTAGATCTATACAGGTCTGTAGTTTTTCAGATTATTGGGATCCAGATTGTTCTTCTTGAGAAGGGGCCTTACAAGAGCGGTTTTGAAAGCAGAAGGAAACACACCTGAAACTAAAGAAGAATTGATGATGTTGGTGATTGATGGCAGAAGGTGTTGATAGATTTGTGAGAAAAGAGAGGCTGGGATGGGGTCAAGATCACAGGATTTAAAATGCATGTCTTTCAGAGTAGAAAGAACTTCGGTCTCAGACGCCGGCTTGAAAGAGAGAAGGGGCACACCAGTGAACGATGGGTCTGAAATAGTTGGTTGAAAAGGCATAGAGTCGATTTTTGATCGTAGATCGATAATCTTGGTGGAGAAGGAGGAGGAAAAGGCTTCTGGCAGTTTGTCGGGACTGATATTTGATGGCAGATGACTTGATTTTTTAGTCCCTAGGAGATCAGACATGGTGGAAAACAGGACCTTTGTTGTGCTGGCTTCAAGAATTTTAGATGAAAAATAGTTTGTTTTTGCCTTGGCCAGAAGAAGAGTGAAGATGTTGCGGAGAAACTGATATATCTGACGATGTATTTCTAGTTTTGAGGCCCGCCACTGACGCTATTTTGGACATAAGAATCTTGGATATAAAGTTTTTATTATAACAATGTCCTGGCTCTTCCAGGCTTGAGAGCCGCTGTAGCTCAGAAGACACACTCAAGCAGTGATGTCCTGAGGTTCCGGTCATAGGACATTGACCTATTAAAATTGAAATTGTACTATTGTGTACTCCCCTGTCAGGACAAATGTCTGATTACATTTTTAACACTGGCATACTTGTCATTGATTCTTCTTCTTCCTATTTGGGGATGTTTATCCTGCCTCATGCCCAAAGTCTTCATTTAGACTTCAGTTGGCGCATAGGATGCATGCTATGTGAGTTCATGTCATCCATTCCACCAGTACATGGCCTACTCCTACCGACTAACGGAATGGGGTTTAACGTGTGCGCAAGATCTTTGTGTATGCATTTGTACACGGGACCTCGGTTTTAAGTCTCATCCGAAGGACCTTTCCCCAAACTGATGTCAGGTACCCATTTACACCTGGGTGGAGAGGAAAATAGGAGTAAAGTGCCTTTCCCAAGGACAAATCACTGCGACCCCAGCTGGATTTGAACCCACACACTCGCAGGCAGACCTGATGGATTACGAGCCAGCGACTCAACCATCTGAGCTACAGCGGCTCTCAAGCCTGGAAGAGCCAGGACATTGTTATAATAAAAACTTTATATCCAAGATTCTTATGCCCAAAATTACTAAAATTACTTTATACTATGGATGGAAAAAGCAAGTGATCTTGCGGTCTATATGTAATTTGTGACTGACTCTGGATCTGGTTCCATAGTCGAAAGGGCCACATCATGGCATGAAATCGACGGAAACTAGGGGAGAGCACACCCTATTTAAAAACCCTACATATTAATATATGACTCTGTGCCAAAAGGTGGGCATGAAAAGTGGACATAGAGGGTAAAAAATGAAACTATTAATACCATTTAAATACATGCATATTTAGAAAGGATATAAATGAGGCAAAACATGTGCAAAGTGGCAGGACAATTTTTCAACCGATTTCTGAGAAAATAGTGATAATGTGGTGTCCTCCACCTGATGACAAACATCAATGATTACATCACAACCATGGTGTTATGTCACAGTATTTTCTCATAGCTCCAGCAAATCTTGTTGTGTTAAGTTGTTTTCATTGTTTGCTATTAGTCTGTGACATTTCCTGTTGAAATTTGTTGTTAGTATGATGATTATTATGGGTCTGTTGAGGTAACAAATGACCTTTGTCATCACTTTACATTTGAAAGTTGTATCAAATACACTAATTCTGTCTTTAAGTACTTAAGATGCCATAAAAAACCCAATTACAACTTAACTGAATATTTTCTACCAAACTATTAATTGATTCATGTCATTGTTTTTGTTTTATTACACAATGTGTGAAAAATGTATGACAAACATCAAAGTTACCTACATAATTTATTTTCCAGTTTCTGGCCAAAATGTCTATGAATAACTGTATTTTTGTCAACTACAGTAAGCAGAATGCTTTAAAGAAAATAATAACTTGCATGAATAAAGGTTTTTTTTTAAAAAACTGTTGAATTATTTATCATAATTCACTATTTACACCATAGGACATGTATGACGAACATCATAGTTACATTAATAACTTTCATTAAGCACTATTTTTTCATTTATCTTTCTATGAAGGCTGCAAAGTGCTCTAAATGAATTACTAAACCCACTGAAGTGGTGTTTATTTGTTTATTAGATGGTTAGACCAATAAAACCAGCTAAATTTGATAATTAACATTTTCTTGATGACAAACATCAAGTCCAGTAAAATGATTACATTGAACATTTGGATTAGTGTAGAAGAAAAAAATGAACATGCTGGTGTTAAATAAGGGTAGAGGTCAACTTTATATGACAGTTTAATTGTAAAATAAAAGAGAGCAAGTTAAAAATATATATCTTGAGGATTTTATTGAGCATTATAGCTTAGGTATGACGGATGTCAAGTGTTACATCTAAGACAGAACCTTTAAGAGAAAGTGCAATATTATTTAAAATAATATATTTTGTAAAAATACTTTTATACTCCTATGATAAAGTAATATCTGCTCCAACAAAGCATGACATTTTCATGTATTTTGGATTTATATAAGTGAAAATTGTTGGGAAGTTTGATTTTGGTTGAATGATTACATCAAAAATGATGTTTGTCATCAACATTGGTTTAAGCCTAATAACTAACAGAACTTTCATTTTTGAATGTTACAATCTTTAGCGTTTACTAATGAGGTACTTTTGCATAACCTGTCCAAATTTCAAGTAATTTTACTGGAGTTTGTGTGTTCTAGCACTTGTTGAAATCATGACTATTTGCAATGTCCACTTTTGAAGACCAGATTTTGGGGCTGATTTGACATTCATTGTCACATAACTGAACAACTACTGATCTTACAAAGCTGATATTGTCTCTAGTGTCTTTTCAGACATTTGTCTGTATGTTTATAACATAAGCACAACAGTCAGAAGGTTATGTGACAATTTATTGAGAATGTAAGTACCTGACCCTCTCCGTGCTCACCTTTTGGCACAGAGTCATATACGAGTTTATGACCTGGCCAGTCAGCCCACGTTCAGCGTGATATCAACATGATGCCACATCCAGCAGTACACCTAAGCTATTCTAACTAAAAGGTTTGCAGTCTATTTCTTGATCAGTAGTAGAAGGGGTTGGGGGGGTGCTGTTTACATCTGGATTGGGGTCTTCCGAAGGAGTCTTAAAAGCCTCCACAGACCCTGCAGAAACCATGCTGTTCTCAAGGCAGTTCCACTCCCTTTTTGTTTTAGGGAAAAAACATTCTTGAAAATGCTGTTTTGGCAGGCTGAATGATGAAACAGCGCTCATTGTTTCTTGCGAAGTGTTCAACTATGTTCTTACTTTGTTGATTGTCCGGTTTGTGTGTGTGTGTCAGTGTTTGTTTTTTGTTGTTTTTCTCTTCAGTTCTCAGGCCGTGTATATATGCAGAGATTCTGTGCAGAAACCCGTGCGCAATCCGCAAATAAGTAAAAGAAAGAAGGGAAAAGATTTGCACATGTGTCTGAATTTCCCCTCATCCATACATTTTTACCCTTCTTTCTTCCACTTATTTACGGATTGCGCATGGGATTTCCGCATGATGTGTGTGCGAGGCCTAAGTCTTCACTTTAAGAAATCTGAAATTCTGCCACAGAAAAATGAGTGGTGTGGTGATGATGTGGAAAGTTCATGTGACCTGACTGTGGCATGGCCGTATTCATCAACCTGAGAGGTGTAAAGCTGGCTGTTGTGTGAAACATGAATGACTCTCTCTCTCTCTCTCTCTCTCTCTCTCTCTCTCTCTCTCTCTCTCTCTCTCTTATGTAATATTCTGAGGTGTTTGAAAGCTGTTTAATAGTTGCTGATGGGTTGGTGAATAGTGTGCTTCAATGTTTTGCATTAATTGATTGTTTAATAGTGTTTGCTAGTAGCAATGCATATTTATTTATTTATTTATTATTGTATACATGTGTGCTTTCTTGCTGCATGGTTGTGTTTGGATTTTCAATGATGTATGATTTTGTTAGAACTGTTATTTTGATTCATTGTTTCCCTTCCCCACTCCTCCATATGATACAGGCAGAAAGGCCTATTCATTAAAATCTCTCTCTCTCTCTCTCTCTCTCTCTCTCTCTCTCTCTCTCTCTCTCTCTCTCTCTCTCACCTAAAAAAATTAAACACATTTTCTATGGTTCAGACTGATTACAGGAGAAGTCGTTTCTTTCCCCGGACCTTCAAAGACTAGAACATGTTACCTGAGGAGGTGGTGTCTGCCACTACACCCAGCTCATTCCAGTCTTATGTTAACATCTGTAACATTTTTTCTTTAAACTTTTGGCTTCCCTGTTCCTGCATCAGCGTCATGTTGTTTTCCAGCTGAACAAGTCTTGGCTGGCTGTCACTGTGTCAGTGTAGAATAGGGTTGATTTTGTTTTGTTTTTGTGTGTATTTTTGTACAGCCTTCAGACCTCGACCATAACAATATCAAAAAATAAACTGCTATTTTTTTCGGACTATAAGGTGATACTTTTTCCCAAGACCCCTGCGCCTTATAATATGACTAAAAATATAGTAAGAAAATACTAAATAGAATAACAAAATCTGAATTTTGTGTCAAATTTTGTGGGTGCGCCTTACAATAAGGCGTGTGTCAGTGTAGAATACTGAATAGGGTTGGGTTTTTTGTTTGTTTTTTGTATTTTTGTACAGCCTTCAGACCTTGACCATAACAATATTAAAAAAACAACTACTATATTTTTCGGACTTTAAGGCGATTCTTTTCCCCAAGACCCCTGCGCCTTATAATATAGCTAAACACATAGTAAGAAACTACTAAATAGAATAACAAAATCTGAATTTGTGTCAAATTTTTGGGGAGCGCCTTACAATAAGCCTTATAGTCCGAAAAATTCAGTATTGATTGTTGATACTTAAAGGAAGAACAACAACGGTTTGAAATTCTTTACCTCTTTGTTTCAGACAAATGCAAGGAACCTGATCTGCAGACACAATGGACAGAGTTGAAGAAGAGGTCATAGACGGAGACTGTACACCTGGGATGGACAGTGGTGTTGTGGTGGTCAGTAGAATTCTTCAGGTTCTTTTCTTAACTCTTTCACCTTTCCAGTGAAGATCAGAAGCAGATCTGTGATTTTAAGGAGTGGGATAAGTGTTTCGTAATAATACTAATAATAGTACATTTATATTGCGCTTGACCTCAAATGAGCCCAAAGCGCTTTACAATCAATGATTCATCAACAAGCAGATAACAAAAATAGTGTTTAAGAATTACACAAACCAGCAACAACACATATACAAAGCAACTCTCTCTCTCTCTCTCTCTCTCTCTCTCTCTCTCTCTCTCTCTCTCTCTCTCTCTCTCTCTCACACACACACACACACACACACACACGCGCACATTTATCACAAGGTGTAGAGTGGCACAGTGGTATCGCGTTCGCTTCGTGTCAAGTAAACCCGAGTTCGAACCTGGGTACAGGGGATTTTTTCCTCTCATTCTGCACTAGACCTTAACGGTCTTTCGGATGAGACGATAAACCGAGGTCCCATGTGCCCATGCACTTAGCATACGTTAAACCCAGTGGCAACGAAAAAGTTGTCATTTGGTCAAAATTTAGACCCCCCCCCCCCCCCCCTCCCCCTCATCAGTGACAAAAATCGCATGCACCATTATTTTTTTTTAAAATTGGGTGGCGCGCCTCTGGCTGCGACGCACTCTCCAGGTGGGAGCAACCCGAATTTCACAGAGACGCCTCTGTGACTATAAAGTACCTAATACCTAATAAGTCTCTCTCTCTCTCTCTCTCTCTCTCTCTCTCTCTCTCTCTCTCTCTCTCTCTCTCTCTCTCTCTCTCTCTCTCTCGCTCTGTGAGTATGTGTGTGCACTATCATTCATACATACATGCATGCCTCTGTGTAATTGTGTGTATGTGCATCTGGGACGGTATTCATGTCGAGATAGCATGAGACTTAGCATGATGCTAACTTAGAAGCTCTTCCAAAAGTCCTATTAAATCCTATAGGACATTGGAAGAGCTTCTAAGTTAGCATCATGCTAAGTCTCATGCTATCTCGACATGAATACCGTCCCTGTGTGATGAGTGAATGTGAGAGTTATATGTTGATGTCACTGTATCTGTGTGTGTGTACAAACGTGTGTGTTCATGTGTGTATTAGTTTGAGGGTGCTTTTGTGTGTTTTATATCTCTCTATATATGTCTCTGTGGGTATGAGTGTGTGTACAACTACATGTATCTGTCTATCTAGGCCTGTCTCTGCTGTTGTAACATTTTTTTGACATTTTTAAATGTTTCCTTTAAATTAGAACCAGAAACCAGCATGGTCCATGGAGGAAGACTCACCAGATCAGCCCTCAGCTGTCTACAGCACAGCACAGCCTATGTCTGACAACATGTCTGGGTCACTGCTGTCTTTGGACGCAAGCCATGTGTGTCAGCATTGTTCTGCTGTCTTTGTGCTGGTCAGCAGTTTGGAACTCCACCTGGTGTCAGTTCATGGAGAGCCTCTGCCTTTCCCTGAGTGGACTGAGAGTAGTGACAGACTGGTAGGTGTAAATCTTGACAGTCCTTCTGCTCAATATGATCAAATAATAAACTCACACACGCGCACGCAGAAACAGAGAGTCAAAGTCCAAATATTTTAATTGTTAGGCCTCTGGAGTTCACAATAGAGTTCACAAGAAGTATAATAACCAAACAACATAGAATAGATATGGACACTCAACATGGATTCATACATTATTTTTCGCAAGGCAATAGCTTTGTGGACGAATAATGACAGCTTGATAATAAAGAGAGAGAGAGAGAGAGCAGTCTAAAACTCTATTTCATTACCTTTGCACTAACTGCACTATAAGTATAACCAGTTTTGACTTTTAACTGTATATCTCTAAAAAGGGTTTTATTAATCTAATTTAGATCATATTCTCCTTGATTCAATATCATTCATTATTACTATGATCTTATTGCATCATTACAAGAATTATTTGGAGTTGAATTTGAAGCAATCTTTTTTTCAAGTTCATTCCACAAGAACACTGCTTTGATTGTTGGGCATTTTCATGTCTTATTCAATCATAGTGTTAGCAGTGGTGTTGTCCACTCCATGGACAGAGGCCTACTGTAATCATGTCTGTCTGTTTCTTTTTCTGCTGTTTTGTCTGTGTTTGTATATATCTGTATATCATGAACCCTTGAAAAGAATCACTCGAAATCTTGTAGGTATATTACTTGCAGCTGTTGTATAATGTTTAATAAAGAAGCTATTGTGGTAGAGGATTAATAAACTGCTGTAATTGGCTAAGTCCATTTTCTTTTAATCTAAAATTACAGATGTCCTTGCCATATGGGAGACAGTCCACAGAAGGCATGGACCTTGTCAGGAAATATTCTGCAGACTCAGCTATTGATTTTGTTGTGGTAAGTAATTGCTGATCATGTCTTAATTGAAACAGCAGAATTGTAGAGTTTGACACAAATTATTTTTAAATAATTATACTGTACTTTTCACAACTATGAAGAGCAGCTTTTAAAAACATGCTTTTACCCCCGTGCTTAAAATTACCGTATGGATGGGAAAACCCAAAGAAAATATATGTAAGCCTTGCATGCTCTGTTCCTGGGACTGATGATGTGCGCTTGACTTCACCGTCCATGCAGCAGTCACTCATGCTTTGCCTATTGGCCATCTGTATTTCATGTGTTAATTGAGGAATGAGAAAGCCCCTAAAAAAATAAAAAAATAATTAAAAAAAATACTGAGTGGCTTTTGAATGTTTCTTTAACTACATTTTATGCTTAAGTGTGATTGCCGAGTTTATACATGAAAACATGTATTTCATTGTAAATGAGGATCCCAGCTTCGTGAGAGGATTTTAGGGCCATTTCGCACTGTTTGTTTTCACAGAAGCTGGAACCAGCATGGTCCATGGAGGAAGACTCACCAGATCAGCCCTCAGCTGTCTACAGCACAGCACAGGCCATGTCTGACAACGCTTCACTGCTATCTCTGGACTCAAAGCACCCATGCTACCTTTGTCCTTCTGCCTTTGTGCTGGTCAGCAGTTTGGAACTCCACCTAGCGTCAGTTCATGGAGAGAAACTGCATGTGGTGTTACCTGGGTCCTCCACACCTGACAGATGTGATGCTGGTATCTGTAGCAACACAGGCATGGATAAGGAGCTAGACAGCCATAGCAACAGAAAAATGAAAATAAAAATGAAAGTTGGTGTTAAAGACAGAAAGGATAGGAACAAAAATCATGTGTGTGATGTCTGCAAAAAGGCTTTCCTGAAACCCAGCCAACTGAAGAGACACAAAGTGATTCACAGTGATGTTAGACCTTTTGTGTGTGATGTGTGCAATAAGACCTTTACACTGGCTGATCACCTGATTTCACACAAGAAAATCCACTCAGGGGAGAGGCCTTACAAGTGTCCACACTGTGACAGTGGTTTTAAGCACTCAAATAGTTTACAGGATCACATAAAGTCAGTTCATGAAGGACACAGACCCCATGTTTGTGATGTGTGTGGGGCAGCTTTCTCTAGGACTTATTATTTAACAGTGCACAGGAGAATTCACACAGGTGAAAAACCTCATGTGTGTTCAGACTGTGGGAAAGACTTTGCTGACCTCAGTGGTCTCACAAAACATCGCCTGATTCACACTGGGGATAAACCTTATGTATGTTCAGACTGTGGGAAAGGTTTCGCCCAATCAAGTTCTTTGGGAAAACATCGGCTGACTCACACTGGACTAAAGCCTCACAGCTGTCCTCACTGTCCTTCTGCTTTCAAGCGACCCCACCATTTGAAGGACCACATACAGAGAAAACATCCGTAGGGGTGCTAATTTTCCGGAACACGTTGCAAATCTGTATTTTGGGGGTGCTGAAACTAGTGGCTTCCAGTTTCTGGAGTGGTAAGACTTGTGGCTTCTGGCTTTTGTAGTTAACAGGGAAAACATTCACTGGATGAGATACTTGAAGAAAACATCATTGCAAGTTCTGTAAGCAATGACATACTTTTGTGCAAACTCAAGACATAAAAATGGCCACATGCACCCTCCCCGCTCAGTAAAAGATGACATAAGAAAGCACCCCATCCCTCTTCTTCTTCTTCTTCTTGACTGTGCATGGCCACAATCAATACGTTAAAGGGACACCCTGACGGATGAGTTTTTGCAAGAAACACGTTGATGTCACCAGAAAGACAGCCTTTTTCAAGGATCGAAACACTCACTTTGCTCTAGTTTCCTATAAATCAAACCGTCAAAACGATTCCTCCTTGGCGGAGTTGCCTGAGAGAGAAGCCATTTTGGACGGGGTGGGTGAAGGCCACTCAAGAGTGGTTGAACTAAAGCTTTTTTTTTCTTTGTAGTGCAGTTTTAAAAAAAATTAGAGCTATATCCTTTGTTGTGAGCGAAACTCCTTTTGGTAAACTGTATAAAATAGCTAAAAAAAAAAAGAAGTTTTTAAAGGCTTGTATTGTGGAAATTTCGTGCAAACGATTTGGTCTGATTGAGGCGGCCATTAGAAAAGAATCTGAGAACTTCAGCACTTCCACCAAGGAGGAATCACCAATTTGATGGTTTGATTTCTAGGAAACCAGAACAAAGTGAGTGTTGCGATCTCTGTAAAGGGTGTTTTCCTGGTGATCTTGGCATGTTTCTTGCAAAAACTAATCCGTCAGGGTGTCCCTTTAATTATTTTGCTATGGAACCGGGGAGATTCAACCACATATGCCGGAAGAAAGGGCCTTCAGTAGGCTAGAGAAGGAATTTTGATAATTAAAAGCTCATCAAAAGTTTTGTTGGTTGTGAATGTTCAGGATTTGAGGTTTTGACGCGATCCACCTTCTCCCCTCACGCTCAACAACTTTTTAGATTTCAGGTTTTTGGTTTTCATGATCTTTCATTTCAGGTTTTGAGGATTTCTAATTTCAGGTTTGGGGACCTCCCTCCACTGGCACCCCTGCACTGTACTGCAAAAATGCACATTGTGTGCTTAAGAAACTGGATGTAGTTAATAACGTAGACATTAGCACAAAAACAGACACCAACTCTTGTTGAGGAAATATTTCTGTGTATTTCAGTCCATGGACTGTCTTGTGACATCGTAAAATTAGTATGATGTCATTCTTTTGATGTCCGTTTTCGGCTTGACAAAATCTTTGTAAGAGATTTTTTAACAAAGGCAGGAGAATGGACCATTAGGCAGAAACAGAGTTTCAGATTGTCAGTGGGCCCGGGTCATTGACCCATATTCACAGTGATTTGACCCCTCATTTTGTGTAGCCAGGGGTCATCTGACTGATGAAATCTGCAATAAAATTTAAGTTTAATACTACAGTGACACATTATTGGCTCATTATTTTAGACTTTTACCCATCATTTTCTGTAAACAGGGGTCATACGGGACCAATGAAATTTAAAAACAATCTGAAGCTCTGCAGAAAGGTTAGTAAATGACAGTGGCAAAGGAAAAAGACAGAATCAAGCTCAAAAACAATGACAGACTAGAGGAAGTTACAAGCACAGAACTTCCAGAAGGTACGGAAAGTATAAATTTGTACAAAAGACACACACCCCACCCCCACACCCCGGTATCCCCAAGGGGGGAGATAGTTTTTTGTTCACATCTCCAACTAAATAGAGAGATGACTAATTGGAGATTTCAACCTGTGACTTCACAATCCCCAGGATCATGAGTCCAGCAGTCCAATGCTTCACCCACTGAGCTAGTCGAGCCCCTGATCTCGGTACCAATCCCAAAGAAAATGAGAGGGTCGTTCATGGTGCCATGATGTATGCAGTGCTGGGAGTCCCCTAAGGAATGGTGTGTGATAGGGTGGTTCTGCCCCGCAAGTAACAGTGATGGTGTAGAAGAAGACAGTTGGTGGAGAGGTGTGTGATGTCATAAACTGCCTGGGAAGAAAGATTAAATGGACAGGAATCCCCCCCCCCCCCCTCCTCTCCACCTTCCTTTGATTTTAAGAAAAAAATGACATTTTCTTTTACCGGAAATTCTTATTAAATAGATCAGAATAGGTAGAGGGAAAAAAACAAGGATTGCATTATGCATATCCAGTGTTACTGAGCTACTGAAGACCCTGCACTGGCTCCCAGTGAGAGCCCGCATTGAGTATAAAATTTCCATCGTTTGTTTTCAGATTGTCAATCTTGAATGTATGCCATCCTATTTATCTGATCTTGTCTGTCCTTATGCGCCCTCAAGAGCTCTCCGATCTCACGATGCCAACCTTCTCTCTGTCCCCCGCTTCTCTCAACTCCTTTGGCAAAAGAAGTTTCTCTGTCTTCGGCCCCGTCACTTGGAACTCTCTACCAATAACTCTCCGCCAAATCCAGTCTCTACCCACCTTTAAAAAACACCTGAAAACACACATCTTCCAAAAAACATCTGTAAAACAGTTTTTGCCCTGATGTCAGTCCTGCGCACGAGTGTGTGTGTCTTTGTATGCATACTTTTTGAATGTATTCTTCTAGTGAATAATGTTTTTAATGTGTTTATTACGCCAGTTAAATTGTTCTGGTTTTAACAGAGGGGGGGAATTGAATTTGTATTGCTTAAAGTCTTAGAACTTTTATCTTAGAAATGTGAATTCTTTTATATTGCTTAAGGTTTTAGTGTTTGTTACTTTGTATCTTAGAAATGTGAATTTATATTGCTTAAGGTTTTTTTTTTTTTAGTGCTTTTATCTTATGATTTCTTATTGATTATGTCCTCTCTCTCTCCCTCTCCCCCCCTTCCCCTCTGTCTCTCCCTCCCCCCCCCCCTCTCTCTCTTTCTCTCTGCCTCTCCGTCTTACTCCTGTCAAAGTTTGCCTCCGCCTTTTTGTCTGTCTAACCCTGACCACCACCACCCCTAACCCTGAACCCTCCACCTCCTCCCTGCCTCCTCTCTCTCTCTCTCTCTCTCTCATGTGTTATTAAATAATGTTACTATTATTTTATATCATTTTTATGAAACATGGTGTAACAATGTGTTAATTCTTTTTTTTATATATGGTTTCATCAATGTTTGTAAAGCGCTGAGAGCTTTTAGCATGATTTTTATCGCGCTATATAAGTGATATTATTATTATTATTATTATTATTATGTATGGTTAATAAGTGTCTGTGTGTGTGTGTGTGTGAGAGAGAGAGAGAGAGAGATCATAAATTTGTGTTGAAATGTGGAACAATCTTGTGAACTGATGAAGGAAGAAATGAGTAAAGCAGGTCTTGATGTGAGTCTGGTTTCACCAAGGAAAGGTTCACCAATGTGTTTAGGAATGTTTTCAGCATGCTTCATGTTGCCTGATATTTAGATTGTTCAAAATGTTGAACATTTTAATGAAAATGTGTTCAACTTTATCTGAGCATGTAAATTATAAAACAATCCAAACAGTGAACATGCATTTATGTTACAGGTTGCTTACTATTGAATTCAAGCATGAAAGTATTTGTGCTGGCACACACACACACACACACACACACACACACACAGTTTGTTGGTCCATTAATACAGTATATCCAATTATTTGCACTGATTATTGGCTTTAATAAACAACCAATCAAACATAACTAGCCTACAATGTGAGTCACAATTTGTGTTTTCCTTTGATGTTCACCTTTGACCTCTGCTCTCTGTGATGGGGGAATACAGTTGACATTAGCCTGTAGAATGGGCCAATAGTAAATGAGAGCTGTAATATAAATGATATTCTACAGTATTTGAATATCATGCTACAGCTTAGTCTTTCGTGGAAGACGAGGGGGCCCTTGTACCGGCTCTGGTGCTGCAGCCAAAGGGATTGGTTGGCCTTTGGGGACCTTCCCCAAAGCCAACTCTCGTCCTCAAATCCCTTTGGCTGAGAGAGTGGGGATGTCAGACCTGTTTACTCTACTCTTTTCGAGTAGTATTCTACTCAATTTGGACCTCTACTACTCTTCAAATTTGAAAAAAAATGCTCTGTAATTACTCATTTTCAATGAACATTGTTTGATGGTTTAATTAATAAAACTACACATTTTGCACCAAAACTACTCATTTCAGCCATCCAGACTACTCAAGACTTGTGTAGGTGGTAAACAGGTCTGGGATGTACCCTGTGCAAGGCATCTCCACTAAACAAATTCTCGCCCAGCCCGCCAGAAATAGTTAGGGCCAGCATGTTCGTCTTTAGCTTGAAACAATTCTGAGTAAGAGTTCCTTGGAAAAACGGCAGGAGAATGGAGCAGTAACTGAATAAGGCAGATAGTAGATGACAGTAAGTAAAGGGAAAAGGTAGTCGAGTCAAAGAGAGGAAAAAGCCTAAATATAGAGTGATTTCTTCGCAGCCTACCAACCTTGCAAAGAATTAAGCCAACTTTGTCACGGGGGGGGGGGGGGGAGGTGAAAAACTTCACCACCTTCCAGGTGGGAAGTATTGATTAAGTATGGTAACAGTAGGCAGTGAGTGAGTTCACAATGATCCCCACCTGTAGTGTAGGTGAAAGGGTAAGAGTAAAAAAACCGGCTTCAGTCAGCTGCAAAAAAATCACTCTTAGTATATTCAGGCTTTTTGAAGAGAGTGACAGATTAGAGGAAGTTATAAGCACAGAACTTCCAGATGGTGGAGGAACTATTTGTACAAAAGATCTCCCTGTATCTGCACAGGGGGTGGAGGTTAAACAAAATGCAGAGCTCCTACACGTCTTTAGAATACTGACTGACCCAAAGAAGAGGGCTCTTAGTTACTTCACAGGCAGGACCATTAACTTAAACTAAGTAGTTTAACTTAAGTCACAGTTTGTTCTAATGAATGTGACCACAGTTTTTAGCGCACCACTGACTGAAACAACACAACACAAAACATCATCCAATCAGTGAAATACCAAACCAAATTAAGAGTCCATTGTTTTATTGATTTTTTTCTCTTCAGAACATTAATTTTAATGAACAAAAGAATGCTGCAATTCAAATCTAAATGAACAGTTAAAAAAAAAATTAAATTTAAAAACACACACACATAACAGAATGAATCAATCTTATGTAAAAAAGGAAAATGGTTTAAAAAGAAACAAACTGAAGGAGAAGCAATGCAGTTATTCTTAACTCCATATGAACAACTACCGCATGTTTCTGTCTATAAGGCGATTCTGTTGAACCTGTGCCTTATACTATGAATAATAATGAAAGAGAACACAGTGACAAAATCTGAATCTTCTGTCAAATTTGGGGGGTGAGCCTTATAATAAGGTGCGCGAAAAATATGGTACATAAGTCAGAAAGCACTGACACAATGCAGACCTAGAAGAAATGACTCCATTTCAGTGTGCGCAGAAAGTCCACCTAACCATGTGGATAGTTGACGAGTACAAACATGTAATGCAGTGCTCTTTGGCTGATATGTAACTTCTCAGATAAATTGGCTATATCCACATTTTCGCCCGTAAGGGAGATCATTTAATGACAGAAAAAAAGCAAACCAAGAGGCCATTTCCGTCATCAGATTATCTTTTTTTACGGGCAAAATGGTGGATTTTGCCAATAAATTTACTTACCAAATCTGTTCATAGTTTTTGTGAGTGACCGTGTACACACATGCTCACACAGACAGACAGGTGGACGGACAGAGTCAAAAGCATAATTATCCACCTTGGCGTAAAAATAAACCCCACTTATATAATGCAGAGATTTGAAGGGAGACCATTTGAATTGCTGCATTAAGTTGATTAACCCTTGCAGGAGTTGAATCCCTTTCAAATGACATGATAAGGCAACAACAACAAAACGTTTTTTTAACTATGATTTTAAGTGAAACTAAACTTAGCAAATAGAATTCATCTAATTAAATATGATTGATAGTCACATCAATTTTCAAAAGAAATTGTCATTTCTCTGTGGAAATATTTGAAGCAATTCAGTCAATTGACAAGAAGAAACAACTCGAATATGAAATCAATTAAAATAGTCCTTATAGATTTGTCTAAAAAGTTTGCTTTAGACCTGGTATTGCAGTACCTCCAGGATCTGCTCCAAGCATTGAATGATGTTGATGGTTCGTCTCACATGTGCTCTCTGTAGCCAAACAGATGTTAGACCCAACTTTCATTCATTCTATAAAAAAAAAGTGATAAACGAAAGGATCCACAATTCCACGACAATACAGCAAATGAAGGACAGTTCTTTAGGTAATACCCTTAGCAGCCACAACATTTACCGGTAATCAAAGCCTTTCAGAACTCGGGTGCAGTTGTTTGTGAAGTGGAACCTCCCTTATAAGACCCCCCCCCCCCCACCTTAGCACCTACTTCTCTAAGACATTGCCCTTCTTCGTAAGTATTAAAATTACCTCCCATATACAACTCCCTCCCATTTGTTGTTGTTGGCTAAAAGACTCCAGGGATCATCCCAACAGCGGAAGCACTTGAACAGAACACTATGGTACAAGTGCATCAGCTACAGATGAGAACATTACGTGTGTGACCGTTTTTGATTACCCCCACCGCATGGGCAGCCACACTCCATCTTCGGGGAATCCCTCCCATAATAGACCTCATTTGGGATGATTTTTGAAGGTCTTATAAGGGAGGTTCCACTGCATCATAATTTATGTATTTAATGTGGTTTATAGTCCCATCAACATCAAGGACTCAGGACTGTCACCACACAAAAAGAAATCAATAATAATGAGCATTTAATAATAGCGCCTAATCTTAAAGAAGCCCTAAGCGCTTACAATAATAAATGAATAAATTAAAAAACAGCAAACAATAGAAATAAATGACCGTCAAAGCCCTAAGCACTTACAATAATTAATAAATGGAGAAAAAAATAGCAAGCAATAGAAATAAATGAACATAAAAAATATTCACAAACACACACTACAATACAATATATTTCTGCATATATTAACCCTAAAACATACAAACAAAACAGAAAAGGCAGCATGACATCCAATTTCCCACTGAGGCTGACATCAAATTTCCCACTGAGGCTGACATCAAATTTCCCACTGAGGCTGACATCAAATTTCCCACTGAGGCTGACAAACCAAATTTTCCATTGAGGCTGACATCAAATATCCCACTGAGGCTGACATCAAATTTCCCACTGAGGCTAACATCAAATTTCCCTTTCAGGCTGACATATCAAAATGCCCATTTAGGCTAACATCAAATTGCCCATTGAGGCTGACATCAAATTTCTCTTTCAGGCTGACATATCAAAATGCCCATTCAGGCTAACATCAAATTTCCCACTGAGGCTGACATAAAATTTTCCATTGAGGCTGACATCAAATTTCCCATTGAGACAGACATAAAATTTCCCATTGAGGCTCACATATCAAATTTCCCACTGAGGCTGACATCAAATTTTTCATTGAGGCTGACATCACATTTCCCACTGAGGCTGACATCAAATTTTCCACTGAGGCTAACATCAAATTTCCCATTCAGGCTGACATATCAAAATGCCCATTCAAGCTGACATATCAAATTTCCCATTCAGGCTGACATCAAATTTCCCACTGAGGCTGACATCAAATTTCCCACCGAGGCTGACATATCAAATTTTCCACTGAGACTAACACATCAAATTTCCCATTCAGGCTGACATCAAATGTCCCATTGAGGCTGATATCAAAATTTCCATTCAGGCTGACATACCAAATTTTCCATTGAGGCTGACATCAAATTTCCATTGAGGCTAACATCAAATTTCCATTGAGGCTAACATCAAATTTCCATTGAGGCTGACATCAAATTTCCCATTGAGGCTGATATCAAAATGTCCATTCAGGCTAACATAAAATTGAGGCTGACATACCAAATTTTTCATTGAGGCTGACATCAAATTTTCCATTGAGGACGACATATCAAAATGAAAATTCCCATTGAGGCCTTTTGGCTTTAGCTCATAAGGTTACACAGTGCACACACACACACATCATCATCATAATTATTACCAATAGTATTATCCCTACATCTTCACTTAGAACAGGAGGGGGAAACACCTGTCCATTTAATTCCTCCTTTGTACAGTTCATAGCATCACACACCTCTCCACCAACCATCTCCTTCTACACCATCACTGTTACTTGTGGGGCAGGTCACCATATCACGCACCGTTCCTTAGGGCCACTCCCAGCACTGCATACACCATGGCACCATGAATGACCCTCTTATTTCCATAGTCCATCACCCCAGCATGCTGGGCGAGGAATACAAGTTTGTCTCATTTTCTTTGAGATCAGGGGCCTGACTAGCTCAGTGGGTGGAGTGTTGGACTCATGGTCCTAGGGATCCTTCGAGTCAAAAGTACAAATCTCCATGGGTCATTTCCATCTTCCATAAATTTAAACCACAAAAAAACTTGCAACACCCAGATGTGTCATGAGCTTGTTTTACTAAATCAACTTCAATGCAATGTCAACACGATGACAGAATCTGGTTTGATATCAACTTAAGAAATGTCAACGGTGTGACATTACTTGGATTGCATTTTTAAAAAAAGGGGGCCAATCCAATAACCATAACAAACTTTGACCACTCAATGATTTGTGCGCAC
>CM065709.1:16117489-16205501 GCA_017654935.2 Phymorhynchus buccinoides | reverse complement strand
ACGTATAATCAAGCAGCTTTGTTAAACACCACTATGACGTACCATTTAGGAGGCCTCGGGGCTAGGTATGAATGGGACAGTTTTAAAAACCGCTTCCTAGCCACCTTTTTTAGCTATTTTTAGTTAGGAATGAATGACTTCCCTTTAGGAGGAATAGGAAATTGTTTCAAGGCGGGACGGGACGAGCGAAAGAGATCGACAGATAAAGAGCTGGTAAGGCTTGGTTGTTAGTAGACAGAGGATGGGACCGGAAAACAAGACGCTTGACTTCAAGAAGGCGATCTTTTTAACAATTATGGTTGGTATGTGTATTGAACTACTGACGACAAGCACAACTAAGACTACTCACTTACTTCTTTTCTTCAATCTTGCAGTACGTAGCCACAATCAACACACTGATTATTATGCCACGGAACCGGGGAGGTCATCCACATATGCCGGAAAAAAGTGCCAGGGGCCGAAGATTAAAGAAAGAGGAGAGAGGACAGACAAAAGGAAAAAACGCCTAGCTTCAAATGGGAATCTTGCAGGGAGGGGGGAGAAGGGAGGGGGGGGGGGGGCGGTTGGCGAGGCCGGATCCCGCAGGGGGCCCTGAGACTGGCGCGGGGAGGGGGCGAAGGGCCTGCCCGGAGGGACCCAGCTGTGGTGGGGCGCTGGACCGAGAGGTGTAGGGGGTAGGGCACTATGTTCGCGCGCGGGGCGCGGGGTTCTGAGTGGGGGGGAGCGGACCGGCGTGGCTGAGGTATGTTTGTCGGAGAGGGTGGTAGGGGGGGTGGGGTTTTTTTGGGCCGGGGTGGGGGCGTGAGTTTGGGGGCTGGCACAGGTGGTGGTGGGGAGGGGGAGCGGGCCCGTTTGGGTCGGACGGCTGACGGGTTTGCTGAGGGGGGTGAGACTGAACGGAACAGTGGTGCTCGTTTGGGGGGATAGGCGGGGCGGAAATCCGTTCTGCTAGGTACGGGGATAGGCGGTGGCCGCGTGGAGGCTGTCGCGCGGCGTGAGACTGGGGGCCGGAGAGGGGGATCGGGGGGCGGGGGGAGGGGGGCCTCCTCCCCCCGGTCCCCCACCCCTTCACCCTCCCCCCACCACCCTCACCCCTCCTCCTTCTCACTTCCCCCCCCCCCTCCCCCTCTCCCCTAAGCACTCCCCTCCCCCCTCCTCTTGTGCTTGGGGATTAGACTGATGCCCCTGGGTGGGGCCCAGCCGCATCAGGCGGGTGTCCTTGAGGAACTTCAGACTTCGGCTGTGAAGCCTATCTGGAGTTCTGGCATCACTGCGGGGGTGGCAGGTGTTCCACTCCTAATTGTTTGTGAAAAAAGAGCTTTGACGGTACTGCGTTCCGACACTGGGGGTGAGGAGATGTTGTGAATTAAACCCCTGCGTTTGCCGCTCTGGTTGGGTATGACTTGCTCCTGCTCACACTCACCATTGCCATTGAGTATTTTTATACAACATGGTGAAGGGGGGGGGGGTTAGGGGCGTGTGGCGTTGCTGGCAGTGGATCCATCTTGAGACTCTGTAGCATGTCGGTAACGCTGGCTGTCCTATGCGATCTATTTAAGACCAAATCTGGCAGCCCTGCGTTGGATTGCTCCACCTTTTTATACTCTTCTGATGAAGTGGTCAGGAACGTGCAGCAAAATCAAGGAGAGTCTGACAAATGCCATGTAGGCTTTCTCTCGCAGTTCAGTGGAGGCTATCTTCAGGTTCCTTGAAGGAAGCCGAGAGTGTCTGTGCGGCTTTTGCCGTATGGTGTTAATTATACTACATGCACTTATACATCATGGGGTGGCGTTAGTGTTTGAGAACGCGTTTGCCAAAAACGTTAGCCAAAAAATGCGTAATTTTTGGAAGCAAAAAAATTGCGTTCAAAGAACAAAATGATAAATCTAAGCAAAAAACAATGAAAACAAAGACCAGCAACAAAAACATGCATTTTTATTCGCTAGCCAGTCATTTTGGGCGATCTCGGCGATCCTCAAAGTCGACACGAGCCCAGTTAGGCCTATCACCCCAATGCACTTACAGTGATTTTCCCGCCACACAGTTCAGCAGTACTGAAAGCACTATTCTATAGTCTGTTCCAATGTTTGGTGTAGCAGAACCACTATAAGTGTAGGGACCGTAAGACTTCTAAAGTCTGATTCACCATCTATACTCAGATGTGATTTTGAGCGGACGTCATTTTGCGTACGGATTACGCGTAAACGCCGTAAAAATACGTCAGCGATTTTTAAGACGCGTCAAATACGCAAGAAACATGCGGTGAAGCGTGACCCCTGTACACATCTGTTATCGTTAAAAATTCGGGACTTTCCTGGAGTTGCACTGCCTCCAAGGCATTGCCTCCAGGATTGTTCCCATCCATCTTTATATCTACTAATGTCCCATATGTGTCTGTTTACAGAACGGAGGACGTTAAACGGATTTTATTTCATTCACACTAGTTACTGAAGTTACAGGGTGGGCCTGCCTACCTTTGCTACTAGGTACTTATGGTAATAGTAGGTCCTTCGCTTCCCCCTTGCTACTTAGTAAGTACCAAGTCAAAGTGTAGGCGGACATTAGTCCCTTGAGTGGTACACGCCTACACAGGCCCAAAAGGTCTATTTAAGCAGCATACACGCAAGCGCATACGCAGGTCTCTACACATACACACATCACATGCAACGCACAAAATGCGATGATTGTGGTCACACACAGCGAAGAAAGAGAAAAGACACACTGTGACACACACACAACTATACAGTATACACCACAAATATATTAAAATATGCACACAGCACACACACAAAGAGATTAGAAATGCCACACACACCACGCCGTGCGCACGCACACACAACACACAATCACTTTTAGTGGAAGAACGTAAAGTCAACACACACACACACACGACCAACTTATGCCAGAAGTTTCCAGCGAGTCATTTCTAAAATACTAGTCAAATAATTTTTTTTTTTTCAATTTGATTTGAAACCCCCATGGGGATATTGGGAGGTGAAGGGGGTTGTACAACTTACTAGTTCCCCCACGGCTAAGTTTGAAGTTCTGTGCTTGTAACCTTCCTCTAATCTGTCACCTTTTTGACTCTGTCTTCTCCCTTTGCTTAAGTTACTGTCAACTACTAACTTTCTGCCTAAGGCCCAAAAAAAAAAGTCTGTTTGGGGTTTCATCAGTTTAAAAATTAGGGTAGGTAGGTAGGCTTTTTTTTTTTTTAACATTTGTGTTCGGTCTATGTGTGTGAATATATTTATCACATTGGCATTGAAACTGCAATCGCGTGTCTAGCGCCCACCATTTTGTCGGCGGATGTAGGGTCACAAAAGTCTGCGCGAGTAACGGTCCTTGACTGTGCCGAGTGCATTGGTTGTTTCCCTTGCATCGTCTGCTCAAATTACTTTTTTTTTGTCTCTTTTTTCCGATTCATCAAAAAAAAGTTTAGGGTTGGCGGCAAAAAAATTGGGTCGGTTGGGAAACCGGAAACAAACTTTTTTTTGGGTGTGACCTTACTTGTCCATTCTTCTGCCTTTGACGACATTGAAGAAGAAGAATATCATTTGACTTTGTCCTGCAGATTGGAGCATATGGAGCCGGGAATGGAACAGCGAGAGAAGAAGGCAGAAGGCAACACAGATTTTCTGGACAGTCAAACTCAGACTGTGATCATGGTGAGGAAGAGAGTAATTGAAATAGGATGACAAGCTATACAAAGATACTCCCAGAATATGTGTAGATTTATTTCCAGAGCATGTTTGCGTGTATGGTTTGTCAAGCACACACACATCATACACGCGTACACCACCCACCACACACACACCACAGAGCTTCAGATTTTTATTGCAAAAACTTCATGGGTCATTATGACCCCTGATTACAGAAAATGATGGGTCAATTCCCAAAATAATGGGACAATTATGTGCCACTGTAGTATTACAGAAGTTTGTTGTCGTCATCCTAACAGCGGAAGCACTTGAACACTATGGTACAAATGCACCAGCTAGGGATGAGAACATTACGTGTGTGACCGTTTTTGATTACCCTGCCACATGGGCAGCCACACTCCGACTTTGGGGGATTTTGGACTGATTATGTTATGCTACGAGCTTGCCATGGCTAAAGACAAACCCCGCATAAACTATGCAGAAAACATAAAACAACATTTTGATGTAGCCTTGGTGTTCTAGCCTATGTCAATTGGTCTGACACCTGAGCCTTATGCCAAGGTGGAAGTATTACATTTAAATTTTAATATTTTTATTGCAGACTTCATGGGTCAGATGACCCCCTGTCTGCACAAAATGAGTGGTCAAATCACCATCAATACGGGTCAGTGACCCGGGCCCGCTGACAATCTGAAGCTCTGACACACACACACACACACAGTGACACACATACAGATGCACACACACACACACTCACATACAGAGTGAGACTCATACAGATGCGTGCGCACACACGCACACACACATGCATGCGTGCACAGCACACACATGCACACTGTAACACATACAGTGACACAGCATTCACATGCATGCACACGTACATGCACATCCATGCATGCTGTACACACACACTCACACAGAGAAATACAGTCTGTAACCCACCTCAGGTTACACGGGGTTCATGTGGAAACTTTCACACCAGCAGCCAAACTACAATGACTTAAGTTTAGAACATTTTATTAATATGACTCGACCTTGGCTCAACAAATCCATACACAAGAACACTGCATATAACAATGACAGTGCCAACCTTTTTTCTTTCTTTGGTCCAACAACGTGCAGCTAAACACTATTACATTATGAAAACATATAACTAATGGTGTCATGAGTGACAAGCTACTTAATTAGTTTGGGAGAAACTGAGACCAGAAAAGGAAATGTTGCCCTGAAATCAAACGATATACAAAATATAAACACACCGGTACATAAAACCAAAAATGCCTAGAGCCTTTTGACTAGACACCAAAAAATTAGATCTTCCATCTGAAAATATTAATGCCATAGCTATCCACAATGAATAGCAAAATCATGCATAATGACAGGCAAATTCTGTTAATTACCTCACTTTGGGTGACTAGTATATTATACAGGTATTGCCCTCTTGGTGGCATTAAATAAAAAAATACCTTCAGCCTCATCAAACACCAACAGAGGCTTTTCACATTACATTGGCAAGAAAATCATGTTTTGTTTAATTTGGGCCGGACCTTTTGGTGGCCAACAAAACTATATTATCTTCCCATGATGAGAACAACTTCTCACCTACATCATGTTTACTAATGTTCCAACACACAAATCAAAACATCAGTAACATTAATGCATACTCCAGCACATCTCTCCACCCATATTTAGCACCCAAAGTTCTACCATGCACTGTACAAGGCTCCCTGGTTTGCACCAATAGCCAATAGGCTACATATAGTCAACAGCAGAAGGAAAATGTGCAAACGCAATTTCTAGCATAAATCATAACATTTCCAGGTAAAGAACCACATGCATAGGTCATAGACATCATACACATATTACCTAACAGTTAAAATCGGTTCATACCTGGTTTAGAACAAAGATGTTCTGGCTCAGACTCTTGGAAGGCAGCTGCTGCTTCTGCTACAATGGATGTTTTTTAGAAGGGAATAAAGAAGAGGGAAAGCACAAGGTGGGAAATCCCCTAGCAACATACAAAGTATGGATTACAACGAAAAAAGTAACACTTAAAATTATATTTCTCCATTTCTCCAATACATTCGAAACATTTCCACTCAACCAACATAATTAAACTTATAATTTTAGTATACAGTAAGTAAGACTACATTACAAATAAAAATAAAGCCATTATGCAAATTAGTTAATACCATAAATGGACTTAAAAAGATTCACAACAACTCAACACTTTTTCTTTAAACTTAGTAATAATTACACTAATGATAGTCCAATAGCCTTAACCCTTCTAGTAAGGTTCCACCAACCTTATGTTTCCAACTTATAACAATACCTAACCAATAACTCCTTGGGCCAAAGGGAACTAAGTAAGCCCTAACACTTCAGTAAAAGTCCTGTCTATGGAAAAAGAAGTTGTTCCCCTTTGGTAAAAAAAAAACCAACCCAGAAAATACTCAGCAACTATGGTGACCAGTTGGTTACAAATGTATGCATGCCTGTTTTATGGAAAAAGAAGTTGTTCCCCTTTGGTAAAAAAAAAACAACCCAGAAAATACTCAGTAACTATGGTGACCAGTTGGTTACAAATGTATGCATGCCTGTATTTGTGTGCATATCAATAATGCATTTTGATTTAGTTTGTTGGGGTTTCTTTTCAATAAAATTACATTATGTGTGTCACAGAAGCTGGAACCAGCATGGTCCATGGAGGAAGACTCACCAGATCATCCCTCAGCTGTGCAGCCCATGACTGACAACATTTCTGGGTCATTACTGTCTCTGAACACAAGTCATGAGTGCTACCTTTGTTCTGCTGCTTTTGTGCTGGTCAGCAGCTTGGAACTCCACCTGGCGTCAGTTCATGGAGAGAAACTGCACATAGTGTTACCTGGGTCCTCCACACCTGACAGATGTGATGCTGGTGACTGTAGCAACACAGGCATGGAAAAGGATGTAGATAGCCATAGCAAAAGAGAAACTTCAACAAGAAAGAATGTTGATATAGAAACTGGCGATAAAGATGGAAAGAAGAACAAAAGATATTTGTGTGATGTGTGCGGAAAATCTTTCTGTCGACCGAATGACCTTAGGAGACACAAATTGATTCATAACGGTGTGATATCGTTTGTGTGTGACGTGTGCACTAAGAGCTTTACAACTGCCTCCAATTTGAACAAACACAAACTAATACACAGCGGCAACAAACCGTTCGTATGCACTTTCTGCAACAAAGCTTTCACAATGGCCTCAGACCTGAGAAAACATGTGAGAATCCACACCGGGGAGAGGCCGTTCAGGTGTCAACACTGCAACGGAGATTTCCGCAGATCAGAAGCTTTACAGCGACACATACAGTCTGTTCATGATGATGCCAGACCCCATGTCTGTGATGTCTGTGGGGGAGCTTTCAGCCATGCCAGCCATTTGAAAAGGCACTATAGAACCCACACAGGTATGTGTTGAGTGTGTGGAATGTAAGCAGAATGTAAGCATGCACGTGTGTGTATCACTGTATGTGTGTGTCTGTGTGAGCTAATATCTGTGTATTAATTAGTGTGTGTGAGAGAGAGAGAGAGAGAGAGAGAGAGAGAGAGAGAGAGAGACAGTGTATAAATTTGCTTGGTTTATATACATGTTGGCGGGGGTGAGATTTTTACTTGTGTGCATATCTTTTGCAGTTGTGTGCTTTGTGCACGTTGTTGCTCATTTATGTTAATTGTTATTCTTGAATACTGTATTTTTCGGATTATAAGGCGACACTTTTTTCCCCTGCGCCTTATAATGTAACTAATAAAATAGTAAGAAACTATAATAACAAATCTGAGTTTTGCCTCAAATTTGGGAGGTGCGCGTTATAAAAAGGTGTGCCTTATACTAAGTTATTGTAAATTTTTTTTTTAAAAAGGCGCTTTTTTTTGTTTGCTTGTTAACGAACACTTAAAATAAAACTATTTTATAAAGTTGCTTTGGAATCATTCGAGGTAAATCACTATGTAAATGCTCTATTATAATTATTATAATTATTACAGGTGAAAAACCCTACGTGTGTTCAGACTGCGGGAAGGCATTCACCTCATCCACCACTCTGAAGGAGCATGGTCTGACCCACACTGGGGAAAGGCCTCACTGCTGTCCTCACTGCCCCTTCGCTTCCAGGCAGGTGCAGAATTTGAAGAGACACATACAGAGAAAACATCTATGATCACAAATTGGGAATTCTTGTACTTAAAGGGAAAACAACCAATCCCAAGGTTCGGGTCTTTTTCGCCAAAAAAGCTCTGCCTCGCGGTGGCTCGCACAGCAGGGAACAAAGAAGGGCGAACCGTCTCTATCGCCAGCTGTGATTCAAATGTGGCGCGCGCTTAGCGCTTCCCCTCTTTTGTACTCCAGCCTGTGCATTTAAGTCACACACACACACACCCCACCCCCGTCATGTTTACGACCCTCAATCTCAAAGTCTGTTAGTGTTTCTTTCAACAAAGATTGAAATAGTGAGACTGAAAAATTGACAAGAGGAGATAGTGAAACAGCTTCAGATTGCTGGCGCACCCGCGCCATTCACTCGTAATTTTTCAAAATAATGCATGTTAACATCTTGTGCCTATTTGGCGCATGCCAATTATTAAGCATGAGTGAGAGAGAAAGACACAGAGAGAGAGAACACCGTTTCATTCTGATTTTTTAAATCTTTTTCCATCAGGTCACAAATACGTCATAGCATTGGGTCATTCACTCATTCAGTCTAAGTTTGTTTTGTAAGCATAAAAAACTGGACATGCACCTCACCCATTATGGCCATATGGCCTGGGAATGGGAAAAAATACCAACAACAAACAAACAAGAAACCTGGGGCACTGTTGCTCATGAGGCGAGCTCTTCAACCCCAGAGAAACCTACACTCGATGTTCAAATAATTATTTTCAACATGGACTACCAACCTTTTTTCTTAATTTGTTTTATGTGCTACTAGCCTAGGTGGCATTCTTACCCATAAAATTCGTTCACTTACCTACAACACCCCGCGGGACTATGTTCCGTTGTCACAGAATTTCGATGGAATGCAAAAATAATGTAATTTTACTATTATTAACCTCCAACTAGGGTACAATAATGAGAAATGGACTTTTTTTTAAACGAACTATTTCGTCCCCGAAAAAGGGGAGTTAAAAAAAAGTTTTCAAAACAGTAAGCTCCCCTGTGTTTAGGTGCAGATCTATCATTAAATTCATTCGATTGTAGAGTGTTGCATTTTGTTTTCTTTAATCACTGTAATATATTAAAATCACCATGAAACTGCTAGAACTGAAACAATAAACATTACAATTAATGCACTATTGGTATTTCAACTGTCAACAAACATGATCTTATTAGTCCATCTTCTACCGACGGTTCTATTTTTGTTGGAAGTATTCAAACACAACCGGTTTACATTGCAGATCTATTCGCCTGCTTTTTGTTTCGCTTCTAGATCTAATAGTCGACCTGGTAATATTATCCATTGCCTCAGCTCAGAATGCTTGACATGACAAAAAACGTATCAATTAAATGGTGCAGTTGGTTAGATTGGCCTTAACTTCTACTACAGATTATAAGATATACCATAATAAAAGCTTTATTGCAATTGATTTTCAAGAATGATGAAAATCATGCTAAAACCCTGTCTTTAGAGAATGAGTGATTACATGTAGAGGGCTTTTACAATTGCTTTTGGTGATGCATCTTTGGAGATTTGTTGGCTTTTGGATATTATTATCAATATTGACACTCAAAAAGCTCTCTTGGTTAGAAGATTGGAGGCAGGGCCAATCACTTTGCTCTGTGGACACAACTCTCTCTGAGTCTATCAGAGAGATAGAGAGAGAGACGTTTCCATGGTGAACTGTGCTATCTCTGTAGGGATCAATGCGATGCGCCCCCATCTCTACATCAACATAACATTGTCTGTGTGTCCCTGTAATTGTGTCCCCATCCATATATGTCCCCGTCTCCATACACCCAACATCCCTATATGCCACCATCTGTATTATGTGACAGTGTCTGTGTGTCCCTGTCATTTACGTGTCCCCTTCTCTATGTGTCCGCATCTCTTTAAGCCCCTGTCTGTATAATTATGACCCCGTCATCAGTCCTATATGTTCCCGTCATTGTCCCAATGTCCCCATGTCTATATCTCACCGCCTCAATGTGACCCCTTCATACTGTGTCCCCTTCTCTATGTGTCCGCATCTCTTTAAGCCCCTGTCTGTATAATTATGACCCCGTCATCATAGTCCTATATGTTCCCGTCATTGTGTCCCCATGTCTATATCTCACCGCCTCAATGTGACCCCTTCATATTGTGTCCCCTTCTCTGGGTGTTCGCGTCTCTAGATCTGTCCCTATCTCTATATGTACCCGTGCTACATGTCCCCGCAGATTAGGGTAAGTGTTAGGGGTAAAGATTAGTGTTTGGGATAGGGGTAGGGATAGGGTTAGGGATAATGGTAGGGTTACGATAAACAAAGAGACGGAGAGCTAATAGACAGGGACACATGGAGACGTGGACATGTAGAAATGTGGACATGTAGAGATGTGGGCACATAGAGACTAAATCAGGGACACAGACGGGGGCACAATGCTACGTAATCTATCTGTCTGCCTGTCTATGTCTCTCTTTCAGTTATTCTCTCTTTCTCTCACATGCATGCACACACTCAAGCCCACACAGTCTCTCTCTCTCTCTCTCTCTTTCTTTCTCTGTCCCCTCCCCCCCCCCACCCCCCCCACACACTCACTGTCTCTCTCTATCTTACACACACATACATATACATGCATGTGCACACACACATACAGTCCCCACCCCCCGTGCGTGCGTTAGACAGGGGTTATTTTGATAGCTTTTATAAATTTTCTCTGTGTGACATATGTTTTTTCTCATTTTATTGTATCTTGTAACACATGTATACAACAAATATTCTCCATTACTCATATTTACGCAATCAATTAGGCCTGCTTGGAAACACGTCGTCTAAGTACTTAAACTTTGCCGGTTCCGTGGCAAAATAATCAACGTGATTGATTGTGGCCACGCACAGCAAAGAAGAACTAGAACTGAAAATGTTTTTTACTTTTTTTTTTTACTACCAGTGGTAGTACCACTGTACCAGAGGCAGAGAAAAAGAACACAAAGTGACACTGACAGTGCCACACAGACGCACACATTTACAGACTGCACAAAAACACACTCACATTTATACATGCACTTATTTATATATATATCAATATGTATATGTCCCTAAACTCAAGGCAGATTACAAAACCTCGTTGTCAGAACTACTGAGATCCTAACTGAAAACTTCATAACATAAAAGAATCCATAGCGAGTATTACTCAGAGGTACTAGATATTCTTACAGGCATTACTCAGTAAAACAATTAATCCAACAAAACTCATCAATTATCCACAGAACAAGTTATAAAGTTATAAATAACACGTTTTTATTGACACTGTCCCAACTCCCCAACAATAGAGTTGATGTTTTATCAGTTCCTTGGTACAGGCACTTTGCTGTAAACTGAAACTGATAATTCAGACACAACAGCTTTTTGATAAACATCTGATGATACCTCTACATCACACCTTTTTTTAGGTTGAAGTCTCGTGCAACCACCATTTGTGTGTGTATAAAATATAATAGTAGAATGATATTCCCCTTCCTCTGATAATTAAGGGAAAAACAGGAAGTAAAGGAAACCACATGTTGCTGCAGAACCCCAGTCTGGGTTTCTCTGCATGTACCTTTAAGGAAAAAAAGTAGCAAAATTGCTCAATTATTTCTTTAATCATCATATAGTAAAAAGCCAAGTGTCCGTCCGTGTGTGTCTGAAACACAAAACGGGCCTTATAACTCCGCCGTTTTTTCGACCGAATCGCTTCAAATTTGCTGTGAGCCCTAACGGGGGCGATGGCAACGGCAACCGAGGCGGCCGTGTCATTTGCGCGGTTTGGCAAATGCGCGAAACGCGTATCCACCGGCCTCTCAGCGCCCGTATCTCCGGTATTTCTGGACCGATTGCCTTCGAATTTGGCAGGTACATGACCGGGGACGGTGACTATCGATGTGCCAAACCGGAAGCGAATCGATATGATCGCTTCACCTTTTCACAATATAACTCTGCCGTTTCTTAACCAAATCGCTTCAAATACCGGCGATACAGGCGCTGAGAGGCCGGTGGATACGCGTTTCGCGCATTTGCCAAACCGCGCAAATGACACGGCCGCCTCGGTTGCCGTTGCCATCGCCCCGTTAGGGCTCACAGCAAATTTGAAGCGATTCGGTCGAAAAACGGCGGAGTTATAAGGCCCGTTTTGTGTTTCAGACAGACACACGGACACTTGGCTTTTTACTATATGATGATTAAAGAAATAATTGAGCAATTTTGCTACTTTTTTTCCTTAAAGGTACATGCAGAGAAACCCAGACTGGGGTTCTGCAGCAACATGTGGTTTCCTTTACTTCCTGTTTTTCCCTTAATTATCAGAGGAAGGGGAATATCATTCTACTATTATATTTTATACACACAAATGGTGGTTGCACGAGACTTCAACCTAAAAAAGGTGTGATGTAGAGGTATCATCAGATGTTTATCAAAAAGCTGTTGTGTCTGAATTATCAGTTTCAGTTTACAGCAAAGTGCCTGTACCAAGGAACTGATAAAACATCAACCCTATTGTTGGGGAGTTGGGACAGTGTCAATAAAAACGTGTTATTTATAACTTTATAACTTGTTCTGTGGATAATTGATGAGTTTTGTTGGATTAATTGTTTTACTGAGTAATGCCTGTAAGAATATCTAGTACCTCTGAGTAATACTCGCTATGGATTCTTTTATGTTATGAAGTTTTCAGTTAGGATCTCAGTAGTTCTGACAACGAGGTTTTGTAATCTGCCTTGAGTTTAGGGACATATACATATTGATATATATATAAATAAGTGCATGTATAAATGTGAGTGTGTTTTTGTGCAGTCTGTAAATGTGTGCGTCTGTGTGGCACTGTCAGTGTCACTTTGTGTTCTTTTTCTCTGCCTCTGGTACAGTGGTACTACCACTGGTAGTAAAAAAAAAAAGTAAAAACATTTTCAGTTCTAGTTCTTCTTTGCTGTGCGTGGCCACAATCATCACGTTGATTATTTTGCCACGGAACCGGCAAAGTTTAAGTACTTAGACGACGTGTTTCCAAGCAGGCCTAATTGATTGCGTAAATATGAGTAATGGAGAATATTTGTTGTATACATGTGTTACAAGATACAATAAAATGAGAAAAAACATATGTCACACAGAGAAAATTTATAAAAGCTATCAAAATAACCCCTGTCTAACGCACGTACGGTGGGGGGGGGACTGTATGTGTGTGTGCACATGCATATGTATGTGTGTGTAAGATAGAGAGAGACAGTGAGTGTGTGTTGGGGGGGGGGGGGGGGGGGGGGGGGGGGGGGGGGACAGAGAAAGAAAAGAGAGAGAGAGAGAGAGAGACTGTGTGGGCTTGAGTGTGCATGCATGTGAGAGAAAGAGAGAAAACTGAAAGAGAGACATAGACAGGCAGACAGATAGATTACGTAGCATTGTGCCCCCGTCTGTGTCCCTGATTTAGTCTCTATGTGCCCACATCTCTACATGTCCACATTTCTACATGTCCACGTCTCCATGTGTCCCTGTCTATTAGCTCTCCGTCTCTTTGTTTATCGTAACCCTACCATTATCCCTAACCCTATCCCTAACCCTATCCCAAACACTAATCTTTACCCCTAACACTTACCCTAATCTGCGGGGACATGTAGCACGGGTACATATAGAGATAGGGACAGATCTAGAGATGCGAACACCCAGAGATGGGGACACAATATGAAGGGGTCACATTGAGGCGGTGAGATATAGACATGGGGACACAATGACGGGAACATATAGGACTATGATGACGGGGTCATAATTATACAGACAGGGGCTTAAAGAGATGCGGACACATAGAGAAGGGGACACAGTATGAAGGGGTCACATTGAGGCGGTGAGATATAGACATGGGGACACAATGACGGGAACATATAGGACTGATGACGGGGTCATAATTATACAGACAGGGGCTTAAAGAGATGCGGACACATAGAGAAGGGGACACAATGACAGGGACACACAGACACTGTCACATAATACAGATGGTGGCATATAGGGATGTTGGGTGTATGGAGACGGAGACATATATGGATGGGGACACAATTACAGGGACACACAGACAATGTTATGTTGATGTAGAGATGGGGGCGCATCGCATTGATCCCTACAGAGATAGCACAGTTCACCATGGAAACGTCTCTCTCTCTATCTCTCTGATAGACTCAGAGAGAGTTGTGTCCACAGAGCAAAGTGATTGGCCCTGCCTCCAATCTTCTAACCAAGAGAGCTTTTTGAGTGTCAATATTGATAATAATATCCAAAAGCCAACAAATCTCCAAAGATGCATCACCAAAAGCAATTGTAAAAGCCCTCTACATGTAATCACTCATTCTCTAAAGACAGGGTTTTAGCATGATTTTCATCATTCTTGAAAATCAATTGCAATAAAGTTTTTATTATGGTATATCTTATAATCTGTAGTAGAAGTTAAGGCCAATCTAACCAACTGCACCATTTAATTGATACGTTTTTTGTCATGTCAAGCATTCTGAGCTGAGGCAATGGATAATATTACCAGGTCGACTATTATATCTAGAAGCGAAACAAAAAGCAGGCGAATAGATCTGCAATGTAAACCGGTTGTGTTTGAATACTTCCAACAAAAATAGAACCGTCGGTAGAAGATGGACTAATAAGATCATGTTTGTTGACAGTTGAAATACCAATAGTGCATTAATTGTAATGTTTATTGTTTCAGTTCTAGCAGTTTCATGGTGATTTTAATGTATTACAGTGATTAAAGAAAACAAAATGCAACACTCTACAATCGAATGAATTTAATGATAGATCTGCACCTAAACACAGGGGAGCTTACTGTTTTGAAAACTTTTTTTTAACTCCCCTTTTTCGGGGACGAAATAGTTCGTTTAAAAAAAAGTCCATTTCTCATTATTGTACCCTAGTTGGAGGTTAATAATAGTAAAATTACATTATTTTTGCATTCCATCGAAATTCTGTGACAACGGAACATAGTCCCGCGGGGTGTTGTAGGTAAGTGAACGAATTTTATGGGTAAGAATGCCACCTAGGCTAGTAGCACATAAAACAAATTAAGAAAAAAGGTTGGTAGTCCATGTTGAAAATAATTATTTGAACATCGAGTGTAGGTTTCTCTGGGGTTGAAGAGCTCGCCTCATGAGCAACAGTGCCCCAGGTTTCTTGTTTGTTTGTTGTTGGTATTTTTTCCCATTCCCAGGCCATATGGCCATAATGGGTGAGGTGCATGTCCAGTTTTTATGCTTACAAAACAAACTTAGACTGAATGAGTGAATGACCCAATGCTATGACGTATTTGTGACCTGATGGAAAAAGATTTAAAAAATCAGAATGAAACGGTGTTCTCTCTCTCTGTGTCTTTCTCTCTCCACTCATGCTTAATAATTGGCATGCGCCAAATAGGCACAAGATGTTAACATGCATTATTTTGAAAAATTACGAGTGAATGGCGCGGGTGCGCCAGCAATCTGAAGCTGTTTCACTATCTCCTCTTGTCAATTTTTCAGTCTCACTATTTCAATCTTTGTTGAAAGAAACACTAACAGACTTTGAGATTGAGGGTCGTAAACATGACGGGGGTGGGGTGTGTGTGTGTGTGACTTAAATGCACAGCTGGAGTACAAAAGAGGGGAAGCGCTAAGCGCGCGCCACATTTGAATCACAGCTGGCGAGACGGTTCGCCCTTCTTTGTTCCCTGCTGTGCGAGCCACCGTGAGGCAGAGCTTTTTTGGCGAAAAAGACCCGAACCTTGGGATTGGTTGTTTTCCCTTTAAGTACAAGAATTCCCAATTTGTGATCATAGATGTTTTCTCTGTATGTGTCTCTTCAAATTCTGCACCTGCCTGGAAGCGAAGGGGCAGTGAGGACAGCAGTGAGGCCTTTCCCCAGTGTGGGTCAGACCATGCTCCTTCAGAGTGGTGGATGAGGTGAATGCCTTCCCGCAGTCTGAACACACGTAGGGTTTTTCACCTGTAATAATTATAATAATTATAATAGAGCATTTACATAGTGATTTACCTCGAATGATTCCAAAGCAACTTTATAAAATAGTTTTATTTTAAGTGTTCGTTAACAAGCAAACAAAAAAAAGCGCCTTTTTAAAAAAAAAATTTACAATAACTTAGTATAAGGCACACCTTTTTATAACGCGCACCTCCCAAATTTGAGGCAAAACTCAGATTTGTTATTATAGTTTCTTACTATTTTATTAGTTAAATTATAAGGCGCAGGGGAAAAAAGTGTCGCCTTATAATCCGAAAAATACAGTATTCAAGAATAACAATTAACATAAATGAGCAACAACGTGCACAAAGCACACAACTGCAAAAGATATGCACACAAGTAAAAATCTCACCCCCGCCAACATGTATATAAACCAAGCAAATTTATACACTGTCTCTCTCTCTCTCTCTCTCTCTCTCTCTCTCTCTCTCTCACACACACTAATTAATACACAGATATTAGCTCACACAGACACACACATACAGTGATACACACACGTGCATGCTTACATTCTGCTTACATTCCACACACTCAACACATACCTGTGTGGGTTCTATAGTGCCTTTTCAAATGGCTGGCATGGCTGAAAGCTCCCCCACAGACATCACAGACATGGGGTCTGGCATCATCATGAACAGACTGTATGTGTCGCTGTAAAGCTTCTGATCTGCGGAAATCTCCGTTGCAGTGTTGACACCTGAACGGCCTCTCCCCGGTGTGGATTCTCACATGTTTTCTCAGGTCTGAGGCCATTGTGAAAGCTTTGTTGCAGAAAGTGCATACGAACGGTTTGTTGCCGCTGTGTATTAGTTTGTGTTTGTTCAAATTGGAGGCAGTTGTAAAGCTCTTAGTGCACACGTCACACACAAACGATATCACACCGTTATGAATCAATTTGTGTCTCCTAAGGTCATTCGGTCGACAGAAAGATTTTCCGCACACATCACACAAATATCTTTTGTTCTTCTTTCCATCTTTATCGCCAGTTTCTATATCAACATTCTTTCTTGTTGAAGTTTCTCTTTTGCTATGGCTATCTACATCCTTTTCCATGCCTGTGTTGCTACAGTCACCAGCATCACATCTGTCAGGTGTGGAGGACCCAGGTAACACTATGTGCAGTTTCTCTCCATGAACTGACGCCAGGTGGAGTTCCAAACTGCTGACCAGCACAAAAGCAGCAGAACAAAGGTAGCACTCATGACTTGTGTTCAGAGACAGTAATGACCCAGAAATGTTGTCAGTCATGGGCTGCACAGCTGAGGGATGATCTGGTGAGTCTTCCTCCATGGACCATGCTGGTTCCAGCTTCTGTGACACACATAATGTAATTTTATTGAAAAGAAACCCCAACAAACTAAATCAAAATGCATTATTGATATGCACACAAATACAGGCATGCATACATTTGTAACCAACTGGTCACCATAGTTACTGAGTATTTTCTGGGTTGTTTTTTTTTTACCAAAGGGGAACAACTTCTTTTTCCATAAAACAGGCATGCATACATTTGTAACCAACTGGTCACCATAGTTGCTGAGTATTTTCTGGGTTGGTTTTTTTTTTACCAAAGGGGAACAACTTCTTTTTCCATAGACAGGACTTTTACTGAAGTGTTAGGGCTTACTTAGTTCCCTTTGGCCCAAGGAGTTATTGGTTAGGTATTGTTATAAGTTGGAAACATAAGGTTGGTGGAACCTTACTAGAAGGGTTAAGGCTATTGGACTATCATTAGTGTAATTATTACTAAGTTTAAAGAAAAAGTGTTGAGTTGTTGTGAATCTTTTTAAGTCCATTTATGGTATTAACTAATTTGCATAATGGCTTTATTTTTATTTGTAATGTAGTCTTACTTACTGTATACTAAAATTATAAGTTTAATTATGTTGGTTGAGTGGAAATGTTTCGAATGTATTGGAGAAATGGAGAAATATAATTTTAAGTGTTACTTTTTTCGTTGTAATCCATACTTTGTATGTTGCTAGGGGATTTCCCACCTTGTGCTTTCCCTCTTCTTTATTCCCTTCTAAAAAACATCCATTGTAGCAGAAGCAGCAGCTGCCTTCCAAGAGTCTGAGCCAGAACATCTTTGTTCTAAACCAGGTATGAACCGATTTTAACTGTTAGGTAATATGTGTATGATGTCTATGACCTATGCATGTGGTTCTTTACCTGGAAATGTTATGATTTATGCTAGAAATTGCGTTTGCACATTTTCCTTCTGCTGTTGACTATATGTAGCCTATTGGCTATTGGTGCAAACCAGGGAGCCTTGTACAGTGCATGGTAGAACTTTGGGTGCTAAATATGGGTGGAGAGATGTGCTGGAGTATGCATTAATGTTACTGATGTTTTGATTTGTGTGTTGGAACATTAGTAAACATGATGTAGGTGAGAAGTTGTTCTCATCATGGGAAGATAATATAGTTTTGTTGGCCACCAAAAGGTCCGGCCCAAATTAAACAAAACATGATTTTCTTGCCAATGTAATGTGAAAAGCCTCTGTTGGTGTTTGATGAGGCTGAAGGTATTTTTTATTTAATGCCACCAAGAGGGCAATACCTGTATAATATACTAGTCACCCAAAGTGAGGTAATTAACAGAATTTGCCTGTCATTATGCATGATTTTGCTATTCATTGTGGATAGCTATGGCATTAATATTTTCAGATGGAAGATCTAATTTTTTGGTGTCTAGTCAAAAGGCTCTAGGCATTTTTGGTTTTATGTACCGGTGTGTTTATATTTTGTATATCGTTTGATTTCAGGGCAACATTTCCTTTTCTGGTCTCAGTTTCTCCCAAACTAATTAAGTAGCTTGTCACTCATGACACCATTAGTTATATGTTTTCATAATGTAATAGTGTTTAGCTGCACGTTGTTGGACCAAAGAAAGAAAAAAGGTTGGCACTGTCATTGTTATATGCAGTGTTCTTGTGTATGGATTTGTTGAGCCAAGGTCGAGTCATATTAATAAAATGTTCTAAACTTAAGTCATTGTAGTTTGGCTGCTGGTGTGAAAGTTTCCACATGAACCCCGTGTAACCTGAGGTGGGTTACAGACTGTATTTCTCTGTGTGAGTGTGTGTGTACAGCATGCATGGATGTGCATGTACGTGTGCATGCATGTGAATGCTGTGTCACTGTATGTGTTACAGTGTGCATGTGTGTGCTGTGCACGCATGCATGTGTGTGTGCGTGTGTGCGCACGCATCTGTATGAGTCTCACTCTGTATGTGAGTGTGTGTGTGTGTGTATCTGTATGTGTGTCACTGTGTGTGTGAGTGTGTGTCAGAGCTTCAGATTGTCAGCGGGCCCGGGTCACTGACCCGTATTGATGGTGATTTGACCACTCATTTTGTGCAGACAGGGGGTCATCTGACCCATGAAGTCTGCAATAAAAATATTAAAATTTAAATGTAATACTTCCACCTTGGCATAAGGCTCAGGTGTCAGACCAATTGACATAGGCTAGAACACCAAGGCTACATCAAAATATTGTTATGTTCTGCACAGTTATGCGGGGTTTGTCTTTAGCCATGGCAAGCTCGTAGCATAACATAATCAGTCCAAAATCCCCCAAAGTCGGAGTGTGGCTGACCATGTGGCTGGGTAATCAAAAACAGTCACACGTAATGTTCTCATCCCTAGCTGGTGCATTTGTACCATAGTGTTCAAGTGCTTCGGCTGTTAGGATGACGACAACAAACTTCTGTAATACTACAGTGGCACATTATTGTCCCATTATTTTGGAAATTGACCCATCATTTTCTGTAATCAGGGGTCATAATGACCCATGAAGTTTGCAATAAAAATCTGAAGCTCTGGTGTGTGTGTGTGTGTGTACGCGTGTATGTGTGTGTGCTTGACAAACCATACACGCAAACATGCTCTGGAAATAAATCTACACATATTCTGGGAGTATCTTTGTATAGCTTGTCATCCTATTTCAATTACTCTCTTCCTCACCATGATCACAGTCTGAGTTTGACTGTCCAGAAAATCTGTGTTGCCTTCTGCCTTCTTCTCTCGCTGTTCCATTCCCGGCTCCATATGCTCCAATCTGCAGGACAAAGTCAAATGATATTCTTCTTCTTCAATGTCGTCAAAGGCAGAAGAATGGACAAGTAAGGTCACACCCAAAAAAAAGTTTGTTTCCGGTTTCCCGACCGACCCTAGTTTTTTGCTGCCGACCCTAAACTTTTTTTTTGATGAATAAAGAAAAAAATAAAAATGAAAGTAATTTGAGCAGACGATGCAAGGGAAACAACCTATGCACTCGGCACAGTCAAGGACCATGACTCGCGCAGACTTTTGTGACCCTACATCCGCCAACAAAATGGTGGGCGCTAGACACGCGATTGCAGTTTCAATGCCAATGTGATAAATATATTCACACACATAGACCGAACACAAATGTTAAAAAAAAAAAAAGCCTACCTACCTACCCTAATTTTTAAACTGATGAAACCCCAAACAGACTTTTTTTTTTGGGCCTAAGGCAGAAAGTTAGTAGTTGACAGTAACTTAAGCAAAGGGAGAAGACAGAGTCAAAAAGGTGACAGATTAGAGGAAGTTACAAGCACAGAACTTCAAACTTCCAGTGGGGGAACTAGTAAGTTGTACACCCCCTTCACCTCCCAATATCCCCATGGGGGTTCAAATCAAATTGAAAAAAAAAAAATTATTTGACTAGTATTTTAGAAATGACTCGCTGGAAACTTCTGGCATAAGTTGGTCGTGTGTGTGTATGTGTTGACTTTACGTTCTTCCACTAAAAGTGATTGTGTGTGTGTGTGCGTGCGCGCGTGTGTGTGTGGCATTTCTAATCTCTTTGTGTGTGTGTGTGTGCATATTTAATATATTTGTGTGTATACTGTATAGTTGTGTGTGTGTCACAGTGTGTCTTCTCTTCTTCGCTGTGTGTGACCACAATCATCGCATTTTGTGCGTGCATGTGATGTGTGTATGTGTAGAGACCTGCGTATGCGCTTGCGTGTATGCTGCTAAATAGACCTTTTGGCCTGTGTAGGCGTTACCACTCAAGGGACTAATGTCCGCCCACTTGACTTGGTACTTACTAAGTACAAGGGGGAAGCGAAGGACCTACTATTACCAAGTACCTAGTAGCAAAGTAGGCAGGCCCACCCTGTAACTTAGTAACTAAGTGAATGAATGAAAATCCGTTTAACGTCCTCCGGTCTGAAACAGACACATATGGGACATTAGTAGATATAAAGATGATGAACAATCCTGGAGGCAATGCTTGGAGGCAGTGCAACTCCAGGAAAGTCCCGAATTTTTAACGATACAGATGTACAGGGGTCACGCTCACGCATGTTTCTTGCGTATTTGACGCGTCTTAAAAATCGCTGACGTATTTTTACGGCGTTTACGCGTAATCCGTACGCAAAATGACGTCCGCTCAAAATCACATCTGAGTATAGATGGTGAATCAGACTTTAGAAGTCTTACGGTCCCTACACGTATAGTGGTTCTGCTACACCAAACATTGGAACAGACTATAGAATAGTGCTTTCAGTACTGCTGAACTGTGTGGCGGGAAAATCACTGTAAGTGCATTGGGGTGATAGGCCTAACTGGGCTCGTGTCGACTTTGAGGATCGCCGAGATCGCCCAAAATGACTGGCTAGCGAATAAAAATGCATGTTTTTGTTGCTGGTCTTGTTTTCATTGTTTTTAGCTTAGATTTATCATTTTGTTCTTTGACGCAATTTTTTGCTTCCCTTACGCATTTTTTGGCTAACGTTTTTGGCAAAACGCGTTTTCAAAAACACTAGCGCGACCCCATGATGTATAAGTGCATGTAAGTATAAGTAACACCATTACGGCAAAGGCCAGCCAGACACTCTCGGCTTCCTTCGAAGGAACCTGAAGATAGCCTCCACTGAACTGCGAGAGAAAGCCTACATGGCATTTGTCAGACCTCTCCTTGAGTTTGCATGCACGGTCTGGGACCCCTTCACTCAGAAGAGTATAAAAAGGTGGAAGCAATCCAACGCAGGGCTGCCAGATTTGTCTTAAATAGATACCATAGGACAGCCAGCGTTACCGACATGCTACAGAGGCTCAGATGGAATCCACTGCAGCAACGCCGACAAGCCACCAGACTCACCATGTTGTATAAAATACTCAATGGCATGGTGAGTGTGAGCAGGAGCAAAGTCATACCCCAACCAGAGCGGCAACGCAGGGGTAATTCACAACAGCTCCTCATCCCCCAGTGTCGGACGCAGTACCGTCAAAGCTCCTTTTTTCCACAAACAATTAAGGAGTGGAACGACCTGCCAACACCCGCAGTGGAGGCCAGAACTCCAGAGAGCTTCACAGCCGAAGTCTGGAAGTTCCTCAAAGGACACCCGCCTGATGCGGCTGGTGGCCCCACCCAGGGGTCATCAGTCTAATCAACCAAGCAAAAGCCCCCCCCCCCCCCCCCCCCTTCCTTCTCCCCCCCCCCTGCAGATTCCCATTGAGCTAGGCGTTTTTTCTTTTGTCTGTCCTCTCTCCTCTTTCTTTAATCTTCGGCCTCCTGGCCCTTTTTTCCGGCATATGTGGATGAACCTCCCCGGTTCCGTGGCATAATAATCAGTGTGTTGATTGTGGCTACGTACTGCAAAGATTGAAAGAAGAAGAAGTAAAGTGAGTAAGTCTTAGTTGTGCTTGTCTTCAGTAGTTCAATACACAATACCAACACATCATTTAAAAAGATCGCCTTCTTGAAGTCAAGCGTCTTGTTTCCGTCCATCCTCTGGTCTACTTAACAACCACAGCCTTACCAGATCTTTATCTGTCGATCTTCTTTCGCTCGTCCCGTCCCCGCTTGAAACAATTTCCTAGTCCTCCTAAAGGGAAGTCATTCATGTCGCGAAACTAAAAATAAGCTAAAAAGGTGGATAGGAAGCGTGTTTTAAAACTGTCAGTTCATACACTAGCCCCGCGGCCTCCTAAAATGGTACGTCATATTGGTGTTTAACAAAGCTGCTTGATTATACGTAAATTCTTTTCTTTTTTTTTATAAAATGAATGAAAAATGTCAGTAAATCAAATTACGCCCATGCAACAGCTTTGTCAATAAATGATACGGTTAATATGGTAAACATATAAATTATGTGCCTGGGAAGACAAACGTGTTATCACAGGAACTCTCTCTCTCTCTCTCCTGTATTTTTTTTCCATAGAGCTGGATGTAAAAAAAAGAAAGGCCTTTCTTATTCTATTACCCAAAATATAAATAAAATTTGTTTACTCAATCTCTCTCTCTCTCTCTCTCTCTCTCTCTCTCTCTCTCTCTCTCTCTCTGTGCATGTATTACTTCATTTCTTCTTCCATCTTTTATTTTATTTTGACCCCCCTCTCTCTGTCTGTCTGCCTGTCCTTGTCTCAGTCTCTCTCTTTAATTGTATTGTAAATTTGGATTTAACGTCCTCTCGACCTGGGAAGGCACATAATTATGGGACATTAAACTCTCTCTTTAATTGATGTGATTTAACTTATTTATATGCCTTGCACGGTGCGTCCGTTTACGACCTTGATTAAGGATGTTGTTTTTTCTTGTATTTTGCGATCTCTTTTTGTTTGTGGCACAAGCCACAAACCTATAACTCACTTTGTCTGTCGGTCTGTCCAAAATTGTCGCACATATTGTAAAAGAGAAAAAAATACTTGGGCATAAAGTAACATTTCAGTTGTCATATCTACAGTCCTGGATGGAAGTTCAGTTTAACGTCGCGTATCGGCTTTCGCCATGTACGACGGGCTGAACAAACCAACCAGGGTATAAACAAAAATGTTCCTGAATCACTGTCTTAGTAGCTCCACATGGCCGAAAGGCCGTAAAGCCTTATTTCGTCGTGAATCAGTCTTAGCCAAAAGGCCGAAAAGCGATCAGAATTAATATCTACAGTCCTTAGGTATGGAATGAATGAAAAATGGTGTTTTATGTCCTCTCGGTCATAGACACATATGGGACATTTGTAAATACAAAGATGGTGGGAACAATTCTGGCCGTAATGCCCAGAGGCAGTGCAACACCGAGTTTTTATCAATGTAGATAGGTGTAGCGGTAACCACGCCTCAGATAAACCTCATCGGCTATGGTACCGCCACAATAATTGTTATTAAGGCATATCTACAGTCCTTAGAGTGCCCTCCTTAGGTATGGAAGGCGAAAATTGTGTTTTAAGTCCTCTTGGTCTGAATCAGACACATATGGGACATTTGTAAATACAAATATGGTGGGAACAATACTGGAGGCAATGCCCGGAGGCAGTACGAAACCAGTAAAGTCCAGATTTTTTAAAATTAATACAGATAGGTGTAGCGGTAACCACGCCTCGGTTAAACCTCATCGGCTATGGCACCGCTACAAGTGATAAGATGACTCTCTAGAGCATCGAGTTCCTTAGGTATGGAAAGCATTGTATACTGAACAGAGCACATATGAATCTTCATTTTAAAGCGTACAAAATAATAAACATACGTAATACAGACACTGCAACAGACACGACGAGTATGCGGTGCTTCTTTCGATGAGTATAAGTAGGATAAATAGTTTTAAATGTTTTCCAAAAGATATACAAAGTTACGAAATGGTGCAGAGATAACATTCTGGTTTACAGATTAAAATTATTTAAAAGCCAGGGGAGGCGACTCAGTGTATGTAATGATTGGAGTGGTAACTTGAAAATAGACCGCTGCCACAAACGATTGCGAATCCGCGCTTGTTTGTTTGTGGCACAAGCCACAAACCTATAACTCACGTTGTCTGTCGGTGTCCAAAATTGTCGCACGCCACAAACGATTGCGAATCCGCGCTTGTTCTATTTATATTTTTGTTTGTGGCACAAAACGGGCCTTATAACTCCGCCGTTTTTTGACCGAATCGCTTCAAATTTGCTGTGAGCAACGGCAACCGAGGCGGCCGTGTCATTTGCGCGGTTTGGCAAATGCGCGAAACGCGTATCTGCCGGCCTCTCGGCGCCTGTATCTCCGGCATTTCTATACCGATTGCCTTCGAATTTGGCAGGTAGATGACCGGGGACGGTGACTATCGGTATGCCAAACTGGAAGCGAATCGGTTCAGAAACGCGCGCTCTATACGCCGCTTCACCTTTTCACGAATAACTCCGCCGTTTCGTAACCGAATCGCTTCAAATTTGCTGTCAGGCTTGCTATGGCCCGGGCAAACCCTGGCAGCAAATGTGAAGAGAATCAGGAGAGCGCGTCACTCTCAGAGCAGCGCCAACTCGGCCGTTTCTTAACCGAATCGCTTCAAATTTGCTGTGCTCAACGTTACCAGTACTTGGCGTTACCGTTGCTAGGCGTTACCGTTACTACGGAGAGAGCGTCATTCTCAGAGCAGCGCCAACGGGAAACGGGGCCTTATAACTCCGCCGCTTCTTAACCGAATCGCTTCAAATTTCCTGTACTCAGTGTTACCAGTACTTGGCGTTATCGTTACTAGGCGTTACCGTTACTAGGGAGAGCGCGTCACTCTCAGAGCAGCGCCAACGGGAAACGGGGCCTTATAACTCCGCCGTTTCTTAACCGAATCGCTTCAAATTTGCTGTACTCAGCTTTACCAGTACTTGGCGTTACCGTTACTAGGCGTTACCGGTACTCAGGGTAGCGCTAGTAATCCTTGAAAAAAAAGAAGCTAGTTCAGTGATTGCATTTCCGACTCCTGTTTTGTTTCTCTACTTTGTTTGCTTCTTCTTCTTCCATTAATCATCCGCCTTCATCCATTTGAAGATTCTGATGATATATATATATAGTGAGAGGAGAGAGGGTAGGGAGAGGGTGATATGTGTGTGTGGGGGGGGGGGGTGTTGACAAGGCAATGATAAAGTTTAAGGATACGTCATTTTAGTTGACTTAGTTTCTATGGAATGTCATCGTTCTACGTCATCAGTCTTTTTTACGTGGTGTTTCTACCTTTGTCAGTTCTGTACCTTGAAAAAGAGGGGTTACCCCCTCGAAAGCTTGGATTAAAAAATTAGAACTTACAAAGGATTTGTTGTGTTTTTTTTCTTCAGATATATATATATATATATATATATATATATATATATATATATATATGGAAATGTTTCCAGGAATGCCACAAGGTTAGGGGGGAAACCAACGGAGTGGAGCAGAACCACACGCGCAGGCCTAGCTAGTTCTACCAATTTCTGGTAGAGCAAAACGTGAAAAACAAAACTTATTTTCATGCACTTTTGCTAATCTACTTTCTGTTTACTAGAAAATGTTTCTAGGAAAATCCACACAATTTAGGGGACAATCAATGGAGTGGCTCTGGGGAAAAACCCATAACTGAATTAATTGAGCAGAACCACATCCGGATACTCTCGTTCATTCTGTAAACCCTTTCATTCATCCTGGCTGTTCTGGGGGTATTTCACAAGGGCGAACGTTGCGTAGCGTGAGCTCAAATCGGGCAACAACGGTAATAAGAAACACATCTTTTGCTGACTTTTGCCGCCGCAAACGATTTGTGGCTGCTATCGAGGTAACAAGCCACAAACTATTTGAAGGATCATGGGAAATATCAATACTTCCGGCTTTTTAAAAAAATATATCGCGTGAATGTGACTTTAACTTTCAAAATGGAAGACCAAAACAACAATTTAGCCTGTCACAGCAAATATTCGGTAAAGGTCAAGATGTGCCACCCCCCCTACCTATCTCGGTTAATTGTATTTTTCCGTTATTGCCTTTCTTACCATACATAAAGCTGTAAATATAGTGCACATTTAATTTTCAGCACTCAAATAGACGTGGATGAAATCGAAAACTTTGTACAAACTGACAGAGGTATGATTTATCTCCCTTATGATAGCAACCCTTTTTCCTCTCCCAAAGTGAAGAGTAAGCAGTTATCTGACCTTAGCAAACGTTTAGGATGTTTCTTAGTTGTTGTTGATTGGTCCATTAAAGTTTGTTTCAAATACTACTTCTTTTTTTTTAACCAATCAGACGAGAGCTTGTAATATTCTTCCGCAAACGTTTTTTGCACGGCGACCGTTATCTAGAGAAACTAGACCCCGTTTAAACCAGTGTCTCCACTGCATTCTTGGGTCTAGTTTCTCTAGATAGCGGTCGCCGCGCGAATAACGCTTACGCCAAAAGGGGCCTAAGAAACACCCTAAACGTTTGCTAAGGTCAGATAACTCTTTAAGCTTACTCTTCATTTTTTGGAGAGAGAAAAGGGTTGCTATCATAAGGGAGATAAATCATACCTCTCTGTCAGCTTTCGATTTCACCCACGTCCATTTGTGTGCAGAAAATTAAATTTGCACTATATTATGCCATCTAACATGATGAAAAATTAAGAAAGAGCACTCCAAAACACTTGCGTTCATTTAATTTGCTAAAATCATCCCGTATTTTTTCACGATCATGATAGACTAAAGAATATTTGCTGTGGCAAGCTTGTTGTTTTGGTCTTCCATTTTTAAAGTTCAAGTCTCGTCATGCGAGATATATATTAAAAAAAAGCCAGAAGTAGGGGAAGACGGGGTAAAAAGCGCATGGGCGGTTAAGAAGCCCACCCCAATTATCTCATGAAATAAAGAAAATTTCAGTCAAATTTGCCCATGAGACGAATGCTAGACATTAACGCTCGTCTCATGGGCAAAATGAGACTGAAATTTGCTTAATTTCATGAGATAATTGGGGTGGGCTTCTTACCCGCCCATGCGCTTTTTACCCCGTCTTCCCCTATTGATATTTCCCATGATCCTTCAAATAATTTGTTACTTGCTACCTCGATAACAGCCACAAAACGTTTTCGACAAACGTAGGCAAAAGAGGTGTTAGTACCGTTTTTGCCGATTTGCGCTCACGCTACTAACGTTAGCCCTTGTGAAACGCCCCCTGTCACGCTTGCGAATGAGTCAAAGGCTGGTAGTAGTAGCCCCGCCCCTTCAACCAGCTGGCCTGCGGGGAAATGCGACCAGGGCCTGTTTGCCCCACATGCGTAGGTCTAGTTCTATTAATTTGTGGTGTAGAGAAAAAGATGAACAATTTATTTCCTCATTTTAGGGAGTAGCGTGTACTTCAATTGGAACCAGGTATGTACGTATCTTTCTTCGTTTGTCAAAAATGTGGAAAATATGACTAAAACATCAATTTTTAGACCCCAACCATTTTGAAGGTCTACCAATGTCTTTGACCGTCATCGGACATCATCAGAATTGCCACAAGCCAATGCACCTACATGCCAAGTTTGAAAACTAAGTCCAACGATGTAGAAGATATGGCCCCTTAAAGATTTTGGGTTTTCAAGGTCATACGTCAAGGTAAAGGCCACGACAGCAATCATTTATGCACGTGTAGCATCTAACCCTAAGGAACACGTCTGCCAAGTTTCGTTCAGATTGGTTCAGTGGTTTAGGCACTATATGAAGTGGAACACATTTCGGTCACACACGCACATACGCACACACGCAGCCGGTCAGACCAACGCACACGGCTCGTCCCATTCTAAAGTAGTCCCGTTCTCATAGAACTGGGACTACAATCAATCAATACATACATACATACATAAATAAATAAACGAATACATAAATACATAAATAAATACCCGGGTGAGAAAGACGTGGGCCTAAATCTGATGGCACTTACAACAGGCGTTCCCGTCTTCGTAATCTTCTAAAAATAATCAGTTGATATGACCGAAAAAAAATCCTCGATATTATTCCCAGCACCCATTTTGTTTCTCTACTTTCTGTTTGCTAGAACGATTTCCAGAAACCTCCACCTTCTCGTGGGGAAACCCTGTACACGAATTCATTGGCCAGAACCACATGCGTACTATAGATCAAAGCATGAAAACAATATTCTGTCTCATTCTGGGAGAAGCCTGCATCTCCATTGGAAGGAGGTATGTGAGCCCATGTTTCTTACTGTGTATTGTAGCCTTTGCCCCCCTCGGCAAACATGTTTCCGTTTTTCTTCACCCTCCTATATCTCGTTAGTCTTGAAAAGGCCAGAGATGTGTAGAGACTTTCCTTTCTACATCTCTGAAAAGGCTTACTACTTTTGAATCATGTCGTAAGGCTTTCTATGAAGAGAGAGAGAGAGAGAGAGCGAGCGAGCGAGCACACACAACAAAATACACACACACCCTCCCCAATTCGCATCACCTAACCGAAACTAGCACATGCCTCAGAACCGACTACTAGCTTTTCCGCGTAGACCGAGTGTTTTCCAGGAATTTTGTTCCTCCCGTAACCACAGTAGGTCGTAGAAAGCCTGAAATTTCCTTCTTTGCGCTATATATATGTTTCTTGTCCAAGCTGTATCTCGTTTGTTTGTTTGTCGTGCTTTTGTCCTTTGTCGACAAAGGAGTATGAATTCGTTCGTGTATGCCCCCCCCCCCCCCCCCCCCCCCCCCCCCCAAGGATATACCCCCCCCCCCCCCCCCCCCCCCATTAATTATCCCCCCCACCCGTTTGACTTGAAAACCGAAAATCTTTAAGGGGCTATAACTTCCAGGAGTATGACATTCGTTCGTGTATGCCCCCCCCCCCCCCCCCCCCCACCCCCCCCCCCCTTTCCCCCCCCCTTCTGTCTGTCCCAAGGATATATCCCGAACCGCTTCAAATTTTGTGTGGTGGTGTATCACCATGAGAGGAAGGCATCCCCTGCATTAATTATCGCGGTCCTGACCTTCACCTTGGCGTTTGACCTTGAAAACCGAAAATCTTTAAGGGCCTATAACTTCCACACAGAGTTTTCAAACTTGGCATGTAGCTTTTGGCCGTTCTGCCAATTGGCATACCAATCAAGGTGAAGGTCAGGGAGATCAGTAGGCCTTGAAAGTGGTAGGGGTCTAAAAATTGGGTTTTACGCCATATTTTCCACATTTTTACTTGACAGAAGCGCTTCAGATTGTGTGTGGTACTGTATAATCTAGAGTAGAAAACATCCCGGCGAGCATACATTATCGCCATGCTGACCTTGACCTTGAAGTGTGACCTTGAAAACCGAAGTTTCCTTCTTTGCGCTATATATTTCTTGTCCAAGCTGTATATCATGCACTAGAAGACAGAATCTCTTCACATTTTGTGTGAGGATGTGAGACTAACAGTATAACACATCATCATATAGTAATTTGGCAAGTGTGTGTGTGTGTGTGTGTGTGTGTCTGTCTGTCTGAAACACGAAACGGGCCTTATAACTCCGCCGTTTTTCGACAGAATCGCTTCAAATTTGCTGTGAGCCCTCACGGGGCGATGGCAACGACAACCGAGGCGGCCGTGTCATTTGCGCGGTTTCGCAAATGCGCGAAACGCGCATCCGCCGGCCTCTCGGCGCCCGTATCTCCGGCGTTTCTGGGCCTTCGAATTTGGCAGGATGATGACCGGGGCCGTGGACTATCCGTGTGCCAAACCGGAAGCGAATCGATTCAGAAATGCCGGAGATACGGGCGCCGACAGGCCGCTTCACGTTTTCACAAACCGCGGCGTAACCAGACCCGACATTGACTCGAGATTTGGAACATGCGTGACCAGGGATAGTGACTATCGTCGTGCAAAATTTCAACACCATCCGTTCATAAACACGCGCTATAAACCGATTTATTTTGCAGGATGCTAATTTCAACAAACACTTCACACATAACCAAAGACTCTAAAATGGGAAGATGGACTACTTAAGAGTTACGGCGAGCCTGGCTGATAGAGTTATCGTTAGTGGGGTAGTTCACAATGGCGGCTATGCAAAGACTCAGATTGGAATTTGAACGGAGAATTCAACTGGCCTATCGACGTGTTATGTCATAAAGATGTTTAAAAGGGACACAACCAGTGTTTCTGTCCTCACTACTGATATAGGGAAAATGGACCAGATGTTAGTCTTTTCTTTTCAATGTCTTTGGCTCTTTGCTTGCCTCCCCGCCGCGAGCCCAGCTGCAGCTATTTTTATACAGACAGTGAGAGAGAGAGAGAAAACTTGAAAACTTGAAAACTTGAACTTTATTTTGCAAGGATAAAGATTTTAGGCAACACCTAGTCTTCCAATCTGTCCTTGGTACATACACGAACATAGAATACAAACATGGCAAGGCATGATATTACACATACAGATTTGAACATAAAGGTAGCACCTTTGTACATATACGAACATAGAATACAAACATGGCAAGGCATAAAATTACACATACATAATTGAACATAAAGGTAGCAAAGCAGATATTATGATACAGACAGGTTGAAATACGAATTTATAGAATTACGTACGCACAGGTATAATTGTTAATACTTGTGCGGGCATACATGCGTGTAACCATACACGCACACACCTGCAGTGCGCGCGGCACACGCAAGAATACATGCATATACGCACAGATATATGTCGAAGCACGTATAAAAGAACTATACATTTTAGAACAGGGCAAACTAATGCAGCCTATGGTATGAAACCGGTAGCAATAGCAATAAAGTGCGGACAATTTAAACATTGATTTTAGCACATTGTTGGAGAATAGTAAACAAACAGAGTGATGTCGTAATTAGCAATATAGCGTATCGGGATATATGGGGGGAAAAAGAAAAAAAAAAAAAAAAAATCAAAAAAAATCATGGAGGGTCGAATGTAAGTGTCTCTCGGAGACTCGTTTTGAAGGTTGAGATAGAGGAGCATAATCTAATGTCGGACTGAAGGGAATTCCATATGAAGGAACCCGAGAAAGTAAAACTTGACTTGAATTTATCTATTCTTGTGTGTGGAGAGAGAGAGAGAGAGAGAGAGAGAGAGAGAGAGAGAGAGAGAGAGAGAGACTGACTGACGTGGGTGTGTGGGTGGGGGGTGGGGGTGGTAGTAGAACGCAGCAAGCTTCCCCCCCCCTAGGGATACTGGGAGGGGGGGGGGGTCTTCCGTACAAATAGTTCCCCCACCTTCTGGAAGTTCTGTGCTTATAACTACCTCTAATCTGTCAGTCTCTTTCATTCTGCCTTTTCCCTTTGCATGCTGTTATCTACTATCGTTCTGCCTTTCCGGTCCATTCTCCTGCCTTTTTTCAAGAAATACTTTCAAAAAGATTTCCTCTAGCCAAAGTCAGACATGCTGGGCCTAATTATTCTTACTTAGGTGCATAACAGCAGCATGATGCATCTACGTTCGTAATTGACAGAAATTCTCCTGCCTTTTTTCAAGAAATACTTTCAAAAAGATTTCCTCTACCCGAAGTCAGACATGCTGGGCCTAATTATTCTTACTTAGGCGCATAACAGCAGCATGATGCATCTACGTTCGTAATTGACAGAAACATGCCTGAACGACCGAAGAACAAGAACTTAGAAGACGAAGAAGAAGAAGAAGTACTACTCTCTCTCTCTCTCTCTCTCTCTCTCTCTCTCTCTCTCTCTCTCTCTCTCTCTCTCTCTCTCTCTCTCTCTGCGCGCGCGAGGTCAAAGTCGAAATGATTATGAAACACTCTTTCTGCATAGGTCAAGATGTGCCCCCCCCCCCCCCCCCCCCCCCCCTAAAAAGAAAGACCTTACACATTTGTGATCCATTTTCTTGGAAGGCGAAATGCTGCCTTCTTCTTGGAAATGTAAAACCGAAAGTTTCACTTTCGTGTGTTTGAGACTGGCTGTCTGTTGAAAGCCACAATAGCAAACAAGTGTGTCGCTGAGTGGCAGATAAGTCCCCGAGCAAGTAAATGTGGGGAGGGGGTAGGTGTAGGGAGGAGATATGTGTGTGTGCGTGTGCGTGTGCGTGCGTGCGTGCGCGAGTGAGTGTGTGTGTGTGTGTGTGTGTATGTATATGTGTGCGTGGGCGTGGGTGGGGGTGGTGTGTGTATGTGTATGCCTATTAGCATGTGTGTGAGCGATTATTTGTTTTGTTGTTGAATTTCTTGCTTTTTAATTTTGTTGTTGTTAAGCGCATAGAGCGAATATAGGGGTGGTAGACACCCCCCCCCCCCCCCCTAGGGATACAGGTAGGGGGGGGGATGTCTTCCGTACAAATAGTTCCCCCACCTTCTGGAAATTCTGTGCTTATAACTACCTCTTATCTGTCAGTCTCTTTGATTCTGCCTTTTCCCTTTGCATGCTGTTATCTACTATCGTTCTGCCTTTCCGGTCCATTCTCCTGCCTTTTTTCAAGAAATACTTTCAAAAAGATTTCCTCTAGCCGAAGTCAGACATGCTGGGCCTAATTATGCTTACTTAGGCGCATAACAGCAACATGATGCATCTACGTTCATAATTGACAGGAACATGCCTGAACGACCGAAGAAGAAGAATAACGAAGAAGAAGAAGAACTACAACTCTCTCTATAGCCTGAGTCGAAAAAAAAGTGATGTTAGCAGGGGGATAGGGGGGGGGGGGGGGGGGGGTGCGCGCGTGCGCGGGGTCAAAGTTTAAATCATTATGAAACACTTTCTGGTATAGGTCAAGATGTGCCAACCCCCTACATTTCTCGGTTAATCTCTCTCTCTCTCTCTCTCTCTCTCTGTCTATCTGTGTCTGTCTCTGTGCCTGCTCCGTGGGCGGAGGACGTTAAACAAAATTAATGTTCACTCATCCAACCGGAACAGCAGTTGTCCTCTTTGCTCTTTGTCTGTCTTTCTGTCTGTCTGTCTCGCTAGGTACTTCTTCTTCGAATTTGGAAGGTAGATGACGGGGACGGTGACGATCCGTGTGACAAACCGGTGGGGTGGGGGGGGGGGGGGGGGGGGATGGTGTGTGTGTGGGGGGGGGGGGGGGGGGGGGGGGGGGACAGCGGCGATTACAACGGGATGAGACTACACGTATCTGTATTATTATTAAAAAATCGGGACTTTACTGGTTTAGCACTGCCTCCGGGCATTGCCTCCTGTATTGTTCCCACAATCTTTGTATTTACAAATGAAACACTCTTTCTGCGATAGGTCAAGATGTGCCCCCCCCCCCCCCTACATTTCAGGGGGGGGGGGGGGGGGGGGGCGGGGGCGCGCGCGTCGCTGTCTGTCTGTCTCTGTCTCTCTCTCTCTCTCTCTCTCTCTCTGTCTGTCTCTCTCTGTATTTGTCTGTCTGTCTCTCTCTCTGTGTCTCATGTCTCTGTATGTCTATGTGTGTCTCTCTGTTTGTCTCTCTCTCTTTCTCTCTCTTCTCTCTCTCTCTCTCTCTCTCTCTCTCTCTCTCTCTGTCTGTCTCTGTCTGCCTCTGTGCCTGCTCCAGAGGGAGGACGGGGGCTGGAGGGGGGAGGGGGGCTGGAGGGGGACTGGTGGGGGGGGAGGGGGGCTGGTGAGGGGAGGGGGGCTGATGGAGGGGATGGTGGAGGGTGTTCAAGGGGGGGATGGGGGGGGCGGGGATGGTTGGGGGGGGGGGGTACAGTGGGGGGTGTTCATGGAGAAGAATGAATGCTTTTTTTGTTTTAGTTGTGGGTCCCCAGATTTATTAAAACGGAGCTACAATGGTTGAACCACAGATTAAGAACCTCTCTGGTTTAACTAAGTAGGCTTTCAGTTCGTTTTTCCTTTTAGTCCTTTGCCGATCTACGATCGCAAAGGAGTATGTTTTCGTTCAGGTTTGTTTCCTTTTTTTGTTTGTTTGTTTGTTCTTCTTTTCTGTCTGTCCCAAGGATCTCCCGAACCGCTTGACCGAATCGCTTCAAATTTTGTGTGATTGTGTGTCCCCACGAGAGGAAGGCATCCGCGCAAAACTTTTTGCCGCCCTGACCTTGACCTTGGCGTATGACCTTGAAAACCGAAAATCGTTACAGGGGCTATAACTTCCACACCGCAGGTCCTAGAGTCTTCAAACATGGCATGTAGGTACTTTCCCTTATGGCCGTTCTGCTGATGGCGTACCAATGAAGGTCAAGGTCAAGGTCAGGGAGATCGGTATGCCTTGAAAGTGGTAGGGGGTCTAATAATTGCGGTTTTCTGTTCCACGCATATCTCCCGAACCGCTTCACCAAATCGTTTCCAATTTTGTGTGGTGGCGTGTCAACATGAGAGGAAGGCATCCGCGCATAAATTATTGCCGTTGTGACCTTCACCTTGGTGTATGACCTTGAAAACCGAAAATATTTAAGGGGCTATAACGTCCACACCGTTGGTCTTAGGGACTTCAAACTTGGCATGTAGGTACTTTGGCTTACGGTTTTTCTGATGATTGCATACCGATCAAGGTCACGGTCAAGGTCATGGAGATCGGTAGGCCTTGAAAGTAGTAGGGGTCTAAAAATTGGGTTTTCAGCCACAAAAATAAAAATATAATATTTCACGGACCCAACGAAACCGGTACTCAGAGTTACCAGTACTTGGCGTTACCTGTACTAGGCGTTACCGGTACTACGCGTTACCAGTACGGGGCGTTGCGCTAGTTCGTACATAAATTATCCCTCGGAAATAGAATGTCGCCGAGCGGCAGATATGTTTCTGTTTTTCTTCACCCTCCAATATCTCGTGAAATAATGTATAGAATCACTCCAAATTTTGTGTGTGTGTGTGTGTAAAACAGAAGAGTAGAATACATTGCAGTACAAATTATGCCACGTGGGATTTCAATGCCGCCGAGTGGGAAACATGTCTCCGAGTTAAGGGTGTACACCCCATTGATTAAGGGTGTACACCCACTACTAATTAAGGGTGTGCATCCCGGTAAAGGAGGTAATGCTAAAAGTAAAAGACATCCTAGCACAAAATGTGCTTCATGGGGCTTAAAAGTCACAGAGCGGAAGACATGTCTCAGTGTTAAGGGTGTGCACCCCACCAATTAAGAGTGTGCATCCCGGAAAAGGATTTGCACCCAGTCAAGGGTGTGTAGGTGTATCACCCAAAGGACACAAGGAGGACGGGGGCCTACGATGTGAGGGGCAAGGGAGATACAGGGCGGGGCAGGTACAGGGCGTACCCGGCAAAGGACATATCTGCCGCTCTCGGCGATGCCCTTGTTTTAAAAATTAAAACTTTCAACATTTTGTCTTTTGAGGGAAATAGATAGGGTTAGTATCAGCCTAGGATTACTTCCATAAAACTGAAAGAAGCATACTTTGAGATTGAGTGTCGTAAAACATGTTTTCCGGTGTTTTTTTTAATGTTTGAGTGAAAGATATACTAAATAAATATACTAGCGAAAGTAATCGCCCCCCACCCCCCTCACGTACATGGAAGGAGGGAAAGGTGTGCGATTTATATCCAACTGTGACGACGTCTGTGGGGCATGATTCCCGTGAAATATTTCCGTCTTAAATTAATTCTACTATTTTTGTTCACTATATAATTATGCTCATCTAGACCCCAATACACGAATGTCATAACCTAAATCTTTCTGATATAAAAATACAGATGTTTCATCAGAATCGTATTCGGAGGACTACAAATACACTCAACAAAACTATTAGGATTTCATCAGATTAATTTAGACAGTACTATTTAGACAGTACAGTACTGTTTTACTAGAATCATGCCTCACAACTGCCACAGTTGGATTGAGTGGAATGCAGTGTGGCGGCCCCTTATGGCAGTGAACATATGTAAAGATCTGCGCTGAAGCAGTGATGGCGTAGAAAGACCATTAGGCCAGCTGGCCCCTTATGGCAGTGAACATATGTAAAGATCTGCGCTGAAGCAGTGATGGCGTAGAAAGACCATTAGGCCAGCTGGCTTGATGAGTGATGACATTAGTAACATTCGCAAATAATATTAGGTGAAGACGGGATAGAAAGCCCATGGGCGGGTATAATAAAGAAAATTTCAGTCAAATTTGCCCATGAGACGAATGCTAGACATTAACACTCCTCTCATGGGCAAAATGTGACTGAAATTTGCTTCATTTCATGAGATAATTGGCATGGGCTTCTTACCCGCCGATGGGTTTTTTACCCCGTCTTCACCTATGCTTCTTTAACACATGGAGTGAATGCACTGAGGCTTACTGATTTCACGAATGTACTGTAACATATTGACTGCCTTAAGCACAGCCCACGCCCCTGCATGTGTGTGTCAGAGGCGAATGGGGAGGCGGGGGGGGGGGGGGGGGGGGGGGGGGGGGGGGGGGGGGGGGGGCTGTTACAGGTGTTCTACACCCCCCTCCCATAAAAAAAATAGAAATAAAGTAAAGAAAGAAAAGAGGGTGAAGTCCATGACCTCATTCCATGTCATAGTTGTAGTTGTGTTTTTTAGGATAGGCCTTCATTTCTTCTTTTACAATCGAAAGAACCCCCAACCGAGCTATTGGAACCACTCCCTTCTTGACTAACGGATCCGCCTATGTGTGTGTGTGCGTGTGCGTGTGTGTGTTGCGTCCGTGGTCTAATCTCCAAATTTTAACGTTGGCATTTTCTCGGGAAATAGAAGGCGTGCATTGTTCAAACTTTCAATACATATAGATGTTTATGCAAGCTTTCAAACAATAATGATTTGAATAATCAGATACTTAAACAGATAACAAACAAATAACATTTTAGATTAGTGGGTTAGAGAGTATTCAACAGGCTACATGAGTTAAGAAACTCGTGAACACTGAAAGCTTGATAGAGCGTCTGTCTCTCATGCCAATGGTCCCGGGTTCTAATCTTTGCAAAGGCACTTTAAAAATAATTAAAAAAATTTAGTTGTATTCATTAACGATATTTTCATTTGTACTTTAAACACCCCAACCAATGGTTCCGGGTTCGATTCTTTGCAAAGGCACTTTTTATTATTTTTAATATTTGTTTTAGTTGTATTCATTAACGATATTTTCATTTGTACTTTAAGCACCCCCATCACGTTTACTACCCTCAATCTCAAAGTCATTATTTGTTGGCAATCTTGTACTTTAAACACCCCCATCATGTCTACGACCCTGAATCTCAAAGTCATTATTTGTTGACAATTTTGTACTTTAAGCACCCCCTCATGTTTACGACCCTCAATCTCAAAGTCTTTTTTTGGCAATCTTGTATTTGGTTTAAACAAATCTTTATTCACTCACTCGGAAACGATCAAACAAAAAGACAATTAGAGCAACAACATGCTCGAAGCTTATACCGTGCTCCTTAAATTAACATCATAATTGCACAATTGATTGAACAGATGGAGACTGCGTTTAAACCAATATAAACTGTGAATACAAACAAGAGTTTTAAGTGTGAACAAAACAAAAGTAATAATAATAATATAATAATAATAATAATAATTTACAAATTTATCAATTTGTAAATTTGGGAGAGACCAAGGGGAAACAAAACAATAATTTATCCATAGTACAACATGAACTGTGAATCAGCCAGTATAGCATTGGAGAAGCACACACAATTCGTACACGTTTCTGATATACAGACAATATTGCTTTTTAAAAATCTCAATACTACTAGTGCTAATAAAAAGATAAATAAATAGTTAAATAAAATAAATACAAACATGACTTAAAACCTGTTGGTTTCGGAAATATATTCATGGACAGTTTCAAATATCAAAATGTTTGTATTAATGTGTAGTGTTGGGTTACCCTTGAGAAGTGTTTCGACAATACAATATTCTATTGGAAGTGTTGAAATTGTACGAGCACGGGCTCCATTAAAGAGAATACAATGTAACAAGTAATGCTCCACCGTCTCCGCCCCGTTACCACAAGCACAAAATGGGTCATCGACAAGATGACGATTAAACATATCATTCTTTAAGTCGCTCATGCCAAGACGGAGACGGCAGTGCATCACCTGCTGTTCCCTCCTGCCAAGATAGAAATGAGGCGGTACAACAGGATCATCTGCCGACAAGTAACGCTTAATTGTACTTAAAGAGTTGCATGTTTTAATATCGTTTGGCAAAGAGTTCCACAGGAGCGTTGTAGATGGGACAAATGACTTTTTATATAATTCTGTTTTGCATCTAGGCACATTTCTTTCTAAGAGTCTTCGTCTATGGTATGGGTTTCTGTCTGCAACAAGGCCAGGTAGAATGTTTGCTAAATAATCAGGGCACATACCATTTAGAATTTTATAATAAAAAATAATTTTATGTCTTTCTCTACTTTTCTTTAATGAACAAAAGCCAGATTCTTCATGTAACTTTTGATGACTTGTTCCACGAACTGCTCCAATAATTGTTCTTATGGCTTCTAAGTGTAATTCTTCAAGTGAATTTGATTGTGTTTCAGTACAGTTATCCCATACGACATCAGCATAATCAAAGTAAGGTAGTACAAAAGATTTATACATTCTTTCTAAAGCTTTTCGGCTAATTCTATACTTATAACTTTTCATGCAAGAGAGAAGCATGGTGACTTTGTTAACGATACTGCGTATATGCTCGTCCCATTTACAGTTATTTTGGAGCACAAGTCCTAAGTGTTTATGTTTGTCAGTATCGTGCAATTGAACAGTTCCAAAAGTAAGGGGAAGAACGACATTATTTCCGCGTACAAAATTAAGCAGTTCACTTTTTTTCTTCACTAAATTTAACTTTCCAATGCATGGCCCAAGTGTTGATCTTTAATAAGTCAGCATTAATCATTTCTGTACGAATAACATAGTTACTGAGTGATAGGGACATGCTGGTGTCGTCAGCGAAAAGTTTAACGTTAGATGCTATGCCATTAACTATATCATTTATATAAAGAAGAAACAAGAGTGGTCCGAGAACGGAACCTTGTGGAACCCCTGCTGGGATCTTTAAATAATCAGATTTTTCACCCTTGATTACTACTGCCTGATAACGGTTTGATAGATAATCGGTAAACCAAGCTAGTAATTTCCCACGAATACCAATTCCATTAATTTTACAGATGTGACCTTTATGCCAAACACGGTCAAAGGCTTTAGAAATGTCAAAATACACTGCTTGAGTTGTAACACCACTGTCAAATGAAGAACACAAATCATTATAAATACACAACAATTGATTGACAGTGGAGTCACCAGTAATAAAGCCAGATTGTGAGGGAGAGATGATATTATTTGACATAAGAAAATTGTAAGCATATTTATGGATGCATCTCTCCAGTGCTTTTCCAACACAACTCAACAATGAAATTGGTCGATAATTATTGCAAATATGTTTAGATTCTTTTTTATGTAAGGGGCTTACGTGAGCTAATTTCCAGGCACCAGGAAATTTACCTTCGGCCAAGCTCCTATTAAAAATGAAAGTCAAAGGATAAAGTATTACAGGGAGAGCTGCGATTAATAATCTATTATAAATCAAATCAGGCCCAACTGCCTTGTTTGTGTTAAGATTCTCAATAACATTCTTCACATCAGTAAGTGTTACGGAAATTTAAGAAATTTCAGGAATAAGGTAAGGAACATCTTGAACGTTGTCATTACTATTTTCTAATGTGGATTGGGCTATGAAGAATGCATTGAAAACATTGGCTTTTTCTTCATTACTATAGTGTACTGTACCCTCATGAAGAATGGGTGGGATCTCATTTGACTCAATTCCTTTTTTGTTTAAAAAGGATTTAACAAGTTTCCACCATTCCTTGTTACCAAAGTTAGTGGAATTAGAAACCTTATTATCCAGTTCACTTATATAATCTTGTTGTCTTTGCCTTTCTTTAGACGTTACATAATTTCGGAACTGACGAAAAGTGTTCCAGTCATTTGGATCATTAGTCTGTTTGGCTACATTGTGAATGGATATGCGCTCCTCAATCAACAGTCTGATCTCGTCTGTCATCCAAGGCACGTCATTCGGACGAATAGTGACAGTCTTAGTTGGCATACATAGCTTAGCTTTTTCCATAACTATTTCTGAAAACATTGCCACACTTTCATCCAAAGACCTGCCCGGATGACATTGTCCCAGTCTACATTATCTAACAAGTCACAGAAACGCAGTGTGTCTAACTTATTATAAACATATATTGTTCTTTTATATGGCTTATTTTTAGTTATATAGTTTTTAACAATAACACAAGGAACGCTGTGGTCACTGCAAACTGCAGGCAAAACGTTTTTAGAGGTCACAAAATTAGGACACTGCGTGAGGATCAAATCCAAACAAGTCTTACTTGTGTCAGTAATCCTTGTGGGTGTGTCGATTAATTGAGTTAGGTGATATCGGTTAATAATTTCAAGTGGATGAAGTGATGGATTGGTTAGGAAATCAGTATTAAAATCTCCAAGAATGATAAACTTTAATGAAGTGTTGTTAACTTTGTGGATGCTTTCATCAATCAGTTTCCAATAGTTAATATTGGAACTTAGGGGTCTATAGAAAGATCCAATTAAGAAGCTTGTTTGGTCAAGTTTAGTCTCAACCCAAACAGCTTCCAAGTTGTCAACGTGGAGATCAGGGCGAGGTTTACAGACTAGATTATTTTTTACATATATAGCAACACCACCATGAGGATCATTTGGTCTATCACATCTGACAGGTGGGTGGAAATTGGACATAGTTATAGAGTTGTTGCTAACAGAAGGTGACAACCATGTTTCCGATACAGTGATAATATCAAATTTGTTGTATTCTGCTTCGAAAATGTCCTTTTTGTTTCTGATACTGCTAATATTTACGTGAATAATTCCAAGATCAGAGTTAGAATTGGGACCGGGGTTAAGTTCGATGTCCCCCAATAGGATTAGGATTAACCGTTTAATACAAAACATACTATTGGCTTGGGCAGATTCTTCATATCTTCTTTTACAGTTTGCATGGCCATAATTGATAAAACGTTTACATTTCCCACAATACGAGTAATTAATACAACAATTAATCAAAAAATGGAAAAATAAGGCTAACTGAACATTATAAGGAGAATGTAGGCACAATAAGGCAATATACTGAACAACATTAAACACATTGACAAAGCTTAGTTTTCTACTAGCTGATAAAGCTTTAGCATAGTAACCGCCAACCCTAGCAATCTTGTATTTAAGCATCCCCCCTCATGTTTACGACCCTCAATCTCAAAGCCATTTGTTGGCAATCTTGTATTTAGCCACACACACACACCACACCCCGAGTGAGCCTTGAAGGCTTTGTCTCTTGTTTCAGTTATTCGTGTATACTTTATAAGTGCTGTTACTCTTATTTACATCGTTCATTCTCTTTGAAGATAGGAATGACAGAAAAAAAGGGGGGGGGGGATACTGTTCTATAAATGCTCTATATCATTTAGAAGTGGGGGTATTCAACTGTAAGCTGTAATAATGAAGTTAGTACCCCTTTGTCATTTTCCTCCATACGTAACCACTAAATCCTTCCCTCTTCTGTCTCTCTCTCTCTCTCTCTCTCTCTCTCTCTCTCTCTCTCTCTCTCTCTCTCTCTCTCTCTCTCTCTCTCTCTCTCTCTCTCTCTCTCTCTCTCTCTCTCTCTCTCTCTCTCTCTCTCTCTCTCTCTCTCTCTCTCTCTCTCTCTCTCTCTCTCTCTCTCTCTCTCTCTCTCTCTCTCTCTCTCTCATGTTTCTTATGTTATTTGCCGATGACATCGTACTACTGTCAGATACTATTGTTGGGTTGCAAAACCAGTTAAATGTTTTAAAAGATGAAGTTGATAGGTTGGGTCTTTGTGTTAATTTAGATAAAACAAATGTAATGATATTTCGCAAGGGAGGACATCTTTCCGCTCATGAAAAATGGCAATATGGAAATTCTGACATTAAAGTTACTAATTCCTATAAATATCTCTGAATAACTTTTACTACTAAATTAAGTTTAAATGCTGCTTGGATGGAAGCTTGCAGGAAAGGGAAAAGGGCAGTTATTGAAATTCTTAGAGCCATGAAAAAGCTAAACTCTGTAGATCCTTTATTATACTGGAAGTTATTTGATTCTCAAGTTGAGCCTATTTTGACGTATGGGGCTGAAATCTGGGGTGCTATAGAAAGTTATTACATAGAAAAAGTGCATACATATGCGATTAAAAGATTGTTGAATATACCTATTCACTCTTCAAATACAGCTGCCTATGGTGAGACTGGCAGGTACCCTCTCAGAATCCAAACGACTGTGAAATGCATTAAATACTGGTTAAAACTTATAAAGTTACCAATGACAAGATTATGTAGGCAGGCATACGAGATGTTACTAGTACAACACAATGAGGGAAAGAAAAACTGGGTTGATAACATAAAAAACGTTCTTACTATTAATGGATTTGGTATCCGTCAGGGAGTCGGATACGAATCTGCTTTTATTTCCGAATTTAAAGACCGTCTTATCTGCTCTTACAAACAGAATTGGCACTCCTATATTGAAGAAAACACAAAGTATAACTGGTACTTTTCTTTTAAAAACACTTTCCAGATAGAAAAGTACATTTCCGTTATTAAAGATAGGTGGCATCGGAGTCTCTTGGCGAGAGTAAGGACAAGAACTTTGGGGCTAAGTGCTAATAAAAGATGGTTTGCTGATGACCAAGAAAGAGATCAACTTTGTTTAATGTGTCGAAAGGCAATAGAGAATGAACATCATTTTATTTTTCATTGCTCTGCATACGATAACACCCGTAATAAATATAATGTATTTTCCTTACCAATTTTTGTAAGGCATGATTTAGTTGCCATTCTTGCATCTGAAAATGAGAAAATTATATTACCATTCGCAAAGTTTATTGCTGAGGCATACAATTTAAGAACTAAAAAACTGTCATCTGAACAGCGTTTATAGATTTATTTTGATGACTGATACAGTTGATAAAACAAGGGAATTAAGCAAGTGTACCTTAGAAATGAAGCAAGGGAGATAAATGATCATGTATGCCTTGGGAAGAGAGAGAGAGAGAGAGAGAGAGAGAGAGAGAGAGAGAGAGAGAGAGAGAGAGAGAGAGAGAGAGAGAGAGAGAGATTATAAACTACAATAATAGGATTAGATATGTGGAGCATTGATCGAAGTCGGATGATCAAATTAACAATTTATATGTTGTGTGTGAGTGCGCACGCATGTGTGTGTGTGTGTGTGTGTGTGTGTGTGTGTGTGTGTGAATTATTGCTTTAAAGATTGCTGTTAAAACAGTTACTTGAATACATGTTTTCTTTCATTTCAGGCATTATGTTTATAAGTTTTGTTTCTTATCATTTCGTTCGCCGTTAGTATGTTTTGTTATCTAATGCACCCCCTTGGCATTAAGGCTGTAAAAAGCTATTGTCAATAAAAACGTCCAGTGTCCAGTGTCCAGTCCAGTGTCCAGTGTCCTCTCTCTCTCTCTCTCTCTCTCTCTCTCTCTCTCTCTCTCTCTCTCTCTCTCTCTCTCTCTCTCTCTCTCTCTCTCTCTCACACCTCTCAATGTTTCTCTTTCAAAAAAGTTTTGTCAATCTTGTATTTTAGTCACACACACCTAACGTTTGCAACTCTTAGGGTACGTACACATGCATGCGGAGATTCCGCGCGGAAACCCGTGCGCAATCCGTAAGTAAGTAAAAGAAAGAAGGCAAACAATTTGCGCACGTGTGTACCCTTCTTCCTTTTTTGCGCATGGGGTTTCTGCATGAAGTGTGTACGAGGCCTTAACCTCAACGTCTGCTTCTTTCCGGAAGATATGACAATAATCCTAGGCTGATCCTAACTCTACCCCTTTCCCCAAAATGGCAGAATGTTGCTTCTCAGTGAAAATGGTCAATGCAAAATTTTTTAAAAAGGCGAAAATGTTAGGGTGTGTGACTACAAGCGTGAGTGTGTGTGCAAGTGTGTGCCTGAGAAACTGTGTAAGAATGTTGACATTGGCCAAATGTGTTTATTGCAAATGCAAGTGCCTGAGAACGGGGAGGGGGGGGGGGGGGGGGGGATGATCTATCAATGGCCGGACCACTTTTTCCGAGATTGCTACGTCCCTGTATATGTGTGTCTGTATGTGTTTGTGGTGTTTTGTGTGTGTGTGTGTGTGTGTGTGTGTGTGTGTGCGTGTGTAGCATGTGTCCGCGCGAGTGTGTGCATGTGTATGTGCGTGCGTGCGTGCGTGCGTGCGCGCCTGTGTATTTGTGTGTGTGTGTGTGTGTGTGTGTGTGTGTGTGTGTGTGTGTGTGTGTGTGTATACACGTATAATCGTGTTGGCGGCCGGTTTCTTTATAATCGTGTTGGCGGTTTCGTCTTACTTCCGTGTTTCAGTCATATTGTATACTATAGGGGAAGACGGGGTAAAAAGTGCATGGGCGGGTAAGAAGCCCACCCCAATTATCTCATGAAATGAAGCAAATTTCAGTCTCATTTTGCCCATGAGACGAGCGTTAATGTCTAGCATTCGTCTCATGGGCACATTTGACTGAAATTTTCTTTATTTCATGAGATAATAGGGCGTTTGCCACGAGTGTTCGTTCACTATACTAGACTACTAATTTGCCCGAGCTCGTTCTGCCCGAGTTGCGCTGACCTCTCTAATTCAACTCTCTAAATTCAACTCAGTGAAATTCAAGGTCACCGGCGCGTGGCAAATGCTCTATTGGGGTGGGCTTCTTACCCGCCCATGCGCTTTTTACCCCGTCTTCCCCTATATATCTACATTCATGAAACCAGTCTTGTTGACATTCATTCTCTCAAGGCGTCACGGGTAGGCTCTCTGGGGACATCCCGTTTTGCCTTGTTCTATTTTCGCCCTGTTCCCATTTCGCCCTGTTCCTATTTCGCCCTGTTCCCATTTTGCACTGTTCCCGTTTTGCCCCATCGATTACACTAGTGTCTCTTTCGCCGTATTTCGTTTCTCCCGGTTCCCGTCTTTCCCTGCCTCTCTCTAAGATTCAACACAGTTCAATAGAGGTTATCAATATTAAAATGTATTAATAAAAACAAAACGGTTTGACATTTATTGATAAAACATAAATCAAGAGGTATTTGCCAGAAGGCACTATGACAAATTTATTGATAAACAAGGGCGTCGCCGAGCGGCAGACATGTCCGTCACCAGCAATGCCACGCACTTGCGACACCCCGTAGAGTGTCACATCCTGACACAAAATTGGAAGGGATTCTGTCTTCTAGTTCACGAGATACAGCTTGAAGAAGAAACATATAGCGCAAAGAAGGAAATTTCGGTTTTCAAGGTCACACTTCAAGGTCAAGGTCAGCATGGTGATAATTTATGCTCGGATGTTTTCTTCTCTAGGGTATACAGTACCACACACAATCTGAAGCGCTTCTGTCAAGTACCAATGTGGAAAATATGGCTTAAAACCCAATGTGTAGACCCCTACCACTTTCAAGGCCTACTGATCGCCCGGACCGTGACCTTGACCTTGATCGGTATGCCACCATCAGAACGGGCATAAGCCAAAGTACCTTCATGCCAAATTTGAAGACTCTAACACTAACGGTGTGGGAGTTATGGCCCCTGAAAGATTTTCGGTTTTCAAGGTCGTACGCCAAGGTCAAGGTCACGACGGCAATATGGTTTGCGCGGATGCCTTCCTCTCATGGTGACACACCAGCACACACAATTTGACGTGATTCTGTCAACCCGTTCGAAAGATAGACAGACAGAAGGAGAAAAAAATGACCCTCCGATTTTCAGGCTCCAGCGATCTTTTTGACCTTGACCGTGACCTTGATCGGTATGCCATCATCAGAACGGGCATAAGCCAAACCACCTTCATACCAAGTTTCAACATCCTATGTTGATCGGTGCCCGAGATATGGCTAAAAATAGATTTTCGGTTTTCAAGGTCGTACGTCAAGGTCAAGGTCACGACGGCAAAATGGTTTGCGCCGATCTCTTCCTATTAAGGAGGCACACCTTCACACAAAATTTGACGCGATTCGGTCAAGCGGTTCTGGAGATATCCTTGGGACAGACAGAAAAAAGAAAAGAAAAAAAAAGAAAAAACAAGGGCGTCGCCGTGCGGCAGACATGTCCGTCACCAGCAATGCCACGCACTTGCGACACCCCGTAGAGTGTCACATCCTGACACAAAATTGGAAGGGATTCTGTCTTCTAGTTCACGAGATACAGCTTGAAGAAGAAACATATAGCGCAAAGAAGGACATTTCGGTTTTCAAGGTCACACTTCAAGGTCAAGGTCAGCATGGTGATAATTTATGCTCGGATGTTTTCTTCTCTAGGGTATACAGTACCACACACAATCTGAAGCGCTTCTGTCAAGTACCAATGTGGAAAATATGGCTTAAAACCCAATGTGTAGACCCCTACCACTTTCAAGGCCTACTGATCGCCCGGACCGTGACCTTGACCTTGATCGGTATGCCACCATCAGAACGGGCATAAGCCAAAGTACCTGCATGCCAAATTTGAAGACTCTAACACTAACGGTGTGGGAGTTATGGCCCCTGAAAGATTTTCGGTTTTCAAGGTCGTACGCCAAGGTCAAGGTCACGACGGCAATATGGTTTACGCGGATGCCTTCCCCTCATGGTGACACACCAGCACACACAATTTGACGTGATTCTGTCAACCCGTTCGAAAGATATCCTTGGGACAGACAGAAGGAGAAAAAAATGACCCTCCGATTTTCAGGCTCCAGCGATCTTTTTGACCTTGACCTTGACCTTGATCGGTATGCCATCATCAGAACGGGCATAATTCATGGGGATAATATGTTCTGGGGAGCTGTTGATGGGCGGACGTGGTGGCGCCCTTGGAGGAGGACATAACTGACGCTGGCTCCGCGATTAGGCCTAAGACATTATTGTCGTCAATAGGGGGCTTAGTATGTTGTGTCCTGCTGAGAACAGGCTCCACTGAACCCCACCGAAGTGACTCAGCAGCAGTGCAGTGTCTCCCCTGGTTGTTGCCTCCTGACGACCTAACATAGAGTCACACCCCTCTTGGACTACTGATTTCGGATTCCACGATCTTACAAACCAGGGTGTGGCTGCGAATTGGGATTCAGAAAGAGCAGCGTGGGAGCAAGGCCACTGTTTGGTCCAGAAGATGGGACAAGCAGCCAGAAAAATGGCAGGTTTACCTGGGACGATTAATCTTTCTGTTAGTACTGCTAGTTCCCAGTTCTATATGAACAGGAGTACGATGGAATGGGAACCAAGGCTGTGCGTTTCTCCGTCTGCCTGCCTGTCTGTCTGTATGTACTGAAACGTTTTTATATTCCACTTCAGAGCGCCCAAAGTACAGAACCAATCTTAATTAAATTTGGCAGATGGTACCCAGTGTTCTTATGTTGATGCCCACTATGACAGTTTTGCCAAACGGAAAGCCATTTAGACATTCTCCAAGTCGATCCAATTTAAAAGACAAACAAACAAAAAACATTGAATATTGTTAAAGATATGGCACTAATGATAAAGACATTTTGCAGAATTGTTCCCGGAAGCCCATAACTGAGGCCCGTGACGTCAATTTACCAAAATGGCAGACCATATAAAGATATTTCCAGTAGACCTAAGTTTGATTTTTTGTTTGTATGTTTACGTCTTTGTTGTTTGAATAGGGAGTACGTTTATATGGGTTTGCTATCTTGCTTTTTGTTTGTTTGTTATTACTGTAGGCCGAAGATTTTTTAATTTTATTTATGATTTATAATTTGCAGGTCAACAAAGACCATGGGATTTCTTCGTGCCTTCACCATTTCCGTCACTGTGACTTCATGGCTCGTGCACGCTGTGACGTCACAGAAGGAACTTCCCCTACAGTGCTGCCCCCTGTCTCCGACATTCCAACAAGGCGGACATCTGCTTTGTGCACACAAAGGCTTCCGCTCCTTCCTGTGGCCACGCAAAGCTAATCTGAGCTATGATGAAAGATTGGAAGAACTGTGTTTGAAAGGGATGGCTGACAGTTCCGTTAAAGGGGTAACAAACAATCTATCTGCAAACACCTTGCACAAAATCCTCTTGCTAGATTTAAGCTTCAATTATCTGACGTCCTTCCCGGATCTCTCTCACCGTCTTTTCACCAATCTGCAACACCTCAACGTCAGCCACAACAGGATCTCCAGTTTATTAGCGGATCCGTTTCTTCGCTCCCTTCCCAAGCTTCAGTTTCTGGATCTCAGCTGGAATCAGCTGTCCCTGCTTCCAGACTTTGCTAAGTCTCCGTTACCGGATCTGGTGTTTCTGGATCTGTCTCACAACAGTGTTCAGGAGATGGTAGGAGGGAGGCTGCAAGGGTTGTGCAAACTACAGACGTTGATGGTGAGCCATTGTCAGATTACTTCTCTCGACAGTTTCTTCCATCTTTCGGAATTAAAGATTCTCACACTTCGCTCTAACCATCTTCAGACTTTACCTCTAGGTGTATTTGATGATCTGGGTAACCTATTACAGCTGGATCTCAGTAACAACTCGCTTGACACGCTGCCAGAAAAGACTTTTCACGGCTTGAAAGAGCTAACCTCTCTGAACTTAAGTCTGAACCAACTTGGGGACTTACCATCGAATTCTCTGCATGCTTTAGCATCTCTGCACACTTTAGACTTGAGTTCTAACCGTCTGGAGAGCGTTTCTGTCGGGTTGTTTGAAGGATTAGATAAACTGGAGCGCCTCAGGATAGCTAGGAACAAAGTAAGGGCCATTTCTCCAGACACTCTCAAGGGGTTGAAGAATCTTGAGGACCTGGATTTAAGCTATAACCAGCTAACGACTATTCGCAAAGCTTCCTTCACTCGTGCTACAAAACTGCTTCGGTTGAATTTAAAGACCAACCCGTTGAAGCGTTTGCATGAACACGTCTTTGCCGGACTGAAATGGCTGGAGGTGTTGGATCTGTCCCATAACAAACTGCAGCTGGACTTGCAGAGTCTGCCGGAAGATTTGTTCAGTCCGCTGATCAACCTGAGAACCTTGTCCATCCACGGAAACGATTTCCACACCAACACTGTTAACCGGGTAAACATTTTTACCCATTTACACAACGTCAGTCGTCTTTCTTTAGATATGTTTTCTGAATCAGTGTTTTCTCAAGACTTGTCTCTACTTCCCCGCCTCAGAAAGTTAGAAGTGCCAAACTGTAATGTAACGTCATTGACGCAAGATATGTTTAAAGGTTTGAAAGAATCTAATTTGGAACAGTTGCAGATGTATGGCTGTCCATTGACTGTCATTGAAGCCTGTGCATTTTGCTCCTTGCAGAAACTGGAAAGGCTGACCATAACTCATACAACATCAACATCATTTCTTCAAATTCCTGGAAAACCGTTCACCCAAAACTCCCCTCTTCGTCATCTCAACCTTTCCGCCATGCGCCTCCATTCTGACACAGTCCAGGCATTAGCTGATCACACATTGAAAAACCTGGATTGGTTACAGGTCCTGGACTTGTCTGGGAATCAACTGACCAACTGCAACCTATCTTTGCCCAAAAGACTAGAGGAACTACATCTTTCAGGGAACCGATTCCAAACCCTCCCTGTTAACCTATCTGCCTTGAACCGTTTGACTCTTCTAGACGTAATGGACAACAACGTTTCTTTCTTGACATCTTCCGAACAAACAGCCATTGAAGCAACAGCAGACACCTCATTGACCTTTATTCTTCGTTTACAAGGAAATCAGTTATCTTGCCCAGAAACAGACTGCACCTTGAAGACAGACTTTTGGCTGTGGATGATCTCCACAACAATGACACTTGACGACGGTTCACTTTCAGGGGGAGATTACCCTTGTGTGACTGAACACGGCACAGTGAGGACAGTAGGCGAGGCACTGGAGAGGTGCGCTTCGTCTTGGTGGTGGTCTGGCTTCTCCGGGTCTGTGCGGCTGCTGATTGTAACAGCTGTAATGGGGTGTGCGGTAATGGGGTTGTGTTTGGTGAAAGTGTTCAACAATCCTGGGAGGGCGAATTGTGTGGTGAGGTGTGGGACAGTGCTGCAGGCTGAAGATGAGGACGAGGATGGTGTCGAGGGAGACGAGGAGGAGGCAGAAGAGGATGTTCAGGAATATGATCAGGTACATGTGTGTGTGTGTGTGTGTGTGTGTGTGTGTGTGTGTGTGTGTGGACTCTGTGTGTGTGTGTGTGTGTGTGTGTGTGTGTGTGTGTGTGTGTGTGAAAGAGAGAGAGAGAGAGAGAGAGAGAGAGAGAGAGAGAGAGAGAGAAACAGACAGACAGAGACACAGGCGGACAGACAGACAGACAGACAGACAGACACTTACTGTCTCAGACAGACATCCAATCATTTTCTAATCTCTCTCTCTCTCTCTCTCTCTCTCTCTCTCTCTCTCTCTCTCTGTGACTATCTCTCCTTCGCTTTGATTCTTACTATTTTTTCTTCTTCTTTTTTTTTTTATCTAAAAAGGTGCCCGGTTCATCAACAACAAAGGGACATAACTCTGATTCCTCCCTGATCTCAACACGAAGTTTGACTGACTTTGGATGCAGTGATGTCCCTTCCATCCCTTCCCTTTCTCTCACTGTGAAACCATCATCATTCTTACCACCATTTTCAAGCAAAGACACTTTTTTGACATCAACAAACTCGGAATTTCTCCCAGAGAAAGAGAGAAAAAGGAATAGAAATACGGAGGAACAAGAATTTACTATCAAACACAAGGACGATTCTAGACTTACCAAGAAATGTACAACTGGAAACTCTGGTGGGAATGGTCAGAAACTACGAAAATCTATGACAATGGGAAGGGGTGATCGTCGTGCAAGGATTAGGGAATTTCAAGAACACAATACAGCAACACAGCGTGGGTCTTCTTCTTGCTTTGGGGAGTTTCAATTCCAACCAGACAATAACACGTCTTGTAGTTATGTTCAGAACTACAACCAGAGACACGAGACAGAGCGAAAGATGCCTATAGTTGTAGAACAGACTGAATCTTCTGATGGGCTCTTTAATCAAACTGGGATGAAAACGCGAGGTCTACAGAACTCGAACGCAGCCTTTTTTGCTGGGACAGAGGCAGGAGCAACTCGCCCAGCCTTTGCAAACGTAAGCTTAAATGCTGCTAGGGTGGGTGGTCCAGGTCTAGGGGAGAACACAAACCTACCAGCATTATCAGCTGGGAGAGATGCACAAGCTTTGACCACTACAACACGTCCAACCTCAGCGAATGTTTCCAGGGTGAACGCGCAGGGTCTGGTGGACAACACAGATGCCGCTTTGCCCTTGAATGCCAACGCTCTGGCCAACCCCCCTGGACAACATGCCTATGGTTTGCAGGACCTCTTCCCTCCCCCCTACACGCCCCCTCCTACCTATTCCTCTCAGCCACCACCTAGCGTCGTGCGCAATGCCCGCCGTTTGCAGGATGAACAGGAAGAGTTGAGAGATTAGAGAGAGAGAGACAGACAGAGACAGAGAGAGAGAGTTTAGTGGATAGTCGTTAAATGAATGACACAGACACGCACACAGCGCTTAAAGGCACAGCCGGGGTATAAAATGAGCGAGTCGAGCCATGTGGCCTCAAAGTTTCAAAGTTTTACTTTGAAAACTTCCTGATCGCTTCTCGGCCTTTTGGCTAAGACAGTGATTCAGGAACATAAATTTTTGTTTATACCCTGGTTGGTTTGTTCAGCCCGTCGTACATGGCGAAAGCCGATACGCGACGTTAAACTGAACTTCCATCCATGTGGCCTCATTCTGCCTTCCTCCTTGCAACTCTTTAACCCTTTTTGTCTGTAGTGCGAGGCAACAAGTGTCGGACTAGCGTGACCCGATTGTTTGGATTGGGTGCTTTGGCTTTTACTCTTCTCTTCGCCTTTGCGAATAACTAAATCTTAATAACCTATTTCTCCTCCCCCCCCCCCTCCACCCCCACCCAAAGCTAGCTTACCTGCGTACTTGTCCATTGACAGTAGAAGCTTCCTTCCTTTGGATGACACATACTTAGAAATGTTGGTTTTTCCCACGGGAATACCGTGTAAACCCATAATATACTGTTCACCCTTTTCACCCCCCAACCAAATGCGTTTTGATTATTTGATCTTATCCAACCGTAACGTTCACAAATCCCGTAGAACCGTACGTACGTACATCTGTGAGGCAAGATTCTGATGAAATACAACTGTCTAAATGAATATGATGATCTCTACTAGTTTTGTTCACTATATTCATGTTTACCCCAATGCACAAACCTCATGATATATATCTGATATAGAACAGATATTTCTTCAGATTTGTGTATTGGGGTCTGTGACGAGGTAATGGGTTAAAAGGCTAAGTCCCTAGGGAAGACTTTAGAAAATTTGCCTTTAGCCCACTTCTCTAGGGTATGGGAGATGAGCAACTTTCCCGGCCCCTTTTCATCTAATAAATTTATATTTGTGCCCGGGTTCTGGCTCGTATGGTTGTAAGAAATACAAGTGGTTGAATTGCTCTAAATGGCAGACAGAGAGAAGTAGGGTTTTACATGAAATTACAAGACTCCCACTCTCATCAGTCTGACCAAAGGGTTCAGGATTATTTGACACTTGTATTTTATTTACTCCCAAAATCTGCATAAGATTATGCAACAATAATAATAAAGCAGCTCAATGGCGCCAAAACAAAATATGGATAAAAAAACAATGATGGAATCCGAAAGGATTTATAAGACTTTTGTCTTTCTATAAGGTTCGCCCCATGCCGGAAGGGTTACTAATTATCTTCAGTGTCCGTAGGAAAGTTCCAGTGATTGGCGCGGTTTTATAAACTTAGCTCTTGGCAAGTTCTTCCGTAGTGATCGGCGAGTGCTGGGGTGGCTGGGCTGGCTCATCAGGTGAGAGTAGCTCCCAGTTGTTCCGGTTACGGCTTCGCGGGATGGCACGGTTCAGGCGTGGTCTCCTCGCGGATTCTGGGTGCGGGGCGTCTTTCCCGTCTTGGTGCTTGGTGGAGTCCGGGATGATCGTCCGGCCCACGATGCCCTGCTGATAATCACAGGAGAAGGTGGATGTAGATCTCTATGGCTTAGAGACAAGGGGCTTCAGTCGGCAGGGCAATTAGTGAATCCCAACCGGCTAGAAGGCTTCCCTTGTACAATAGCTCTAGTTAATCAATAAACTGAATTTCAGTTAACAAACTGAGATCAGTAAAACATAAAAGGTGATCAACCAACATCACTCTCCATCCAACACCTGGAAAGGAATGGTATCATAAAGTGCAAGATTGCGGCCCATAGGTTTCCTACTAAAAATAGACAAAAGGGTTAGTAGGCATAAACTCCGGTTCTGGTACCAAAAGTGTTCAAGTCAAAAACACACACACACACACAAATAATCAGTGCACATAAATAGAATAGAATGTTTACCACTTCTTTTTCTATAACATATCTATCTACTCCTTATTCATCATTGAACATAGGATCTAGATCAAAACTAGGGTCAAACAAACAACCAGTCTCAATCACCAGTCATCAATAAGACTTACTAGGTGGGCTATTCTGGCTGGGAGAGGTGTTGCTCTAGTCAGTTTCAGCGTCTTGTGTGAAAAACTTTTTCTCACTACGCCAATTATAGCCTTCACTTTCAAACAATGAAAGCCTGTCATTGGTTTATAGCAGTCGACACATCACAAGATGATGCTATAATTTTATGCATACTAGTATCGAACAATCACGCGCCTATTACATCCTTATCACGTGCCAACATTCAAATCCTTCTCGTGCTCGGAAAGGACGGGTTGTCTTACAAAGGGAGCCGACTGTTGATATCACTATCTCGTGATGAGGAGGGTAGATAAGAGAGGGGGGGGGGGTGAAGGGAGATAACCTCGGTAGGGGTTACATGCCGACCGGGGAGACAAATCAACCTTCAAAGGGACCAATCCCTTACTCGGCATTCTTTAGATGGTGGGTGGCAATTAACGTGGCGGCCGGACAGAGAAATGAAAAGGAGAGGGGGGGGGGGGGGTGTAGATAAAGAAAGAGGGGTCGCGCGGGACACTTACGTCACAGGGTCCACACGAATATTGGCATAGTGAACGAATCTAGTAGGATTTCATACAGTCAGTAGTATTTGATCAGCTTCATGCCTAACAAACTTCGTCACAACTGGACAGTCGTACTACTGAAACTGGGTGTGTGGATCTGGGCCTTTTGTCTCCAGCTTGTGTGGCCATGTTGATTTATAATCGTCACAGTTGTGTGCTTTGCTTTGTACAACGCATTTTGTTTGGAAACTGTTGTTGGTTGAGCGTGTTCAACGCCTAGGCAACATATTGATTTATTTTACTTCGAGTGTCGAGCATTTAAAACCACTTTTTGTCTGTTTTTATAATAAAAATATTCATACGCAGAGAGAGAGAGAGAGAGAGAGAGAGAGAGAGAGAGAGAGAGAGAGAGAGAGAGAGAGAGAGAGAGAGATTTACTGCGCTTGTACAGTCGTACTTAGGGGATGGACAAAAAAAGGATGTTGGGGACGGGGAGGGAGGGAGGGTGCGCATTAGAAAAGGGGGAAAAAGAACGGGGAGGGGCTATTGCGGCTAGAGTGCATTGTAGTGGGGTAATTCATTGTGCTAATCACAATGGTCTCTTTTTTGTTTTGACGTGACTGACTGTACATGTTTCGCGGGACTCTAGACATTGTTTGCATGCTTATACACTGTGACATTATGCTTATACACTGTGACATTATGCTTATACTCTGTGACATGATGCTTATACTCTGTGACATTATGCTTATACACTGTGACATTATGCTTATACTCTGTGACATTATGCTTATACACTGTGACATTATGCTTATACACTGTGACATTATGCTTATACTCTGTGACATTATGCTTATACACTGTGACATTATGCTTATACTCTGTGACATTATGCTTATACACTGTGACATTATGCTTATACACTGTGACATTATGCTTATACACTGTGACATTATGCTTATACACTGTGACATTATGCTTATACACTGTGACATTATGCTTATACTCTGTGACATTATGCTTATACACTGTGACATTATGCTTATACTCTGTGACATGATGCTTATACTCTGTGACATTATGCTTATACACTGTGACATTATGCTTATACTCTGTGACATTATGCTTATACACTGTGACATTATGCTTATACTCTGTGACATTATGCTTATACTCTGTGACATTATGCTTATACTCTGTGACATTATGCTAACACACTGCGACATTATGCTTATACTCTGTGACATTATGCTTATACACTGTGACATTATGCTTATACTCTGTGACATTATGCTTATACTCTGTGACATTATGCTTATACTCTGTGACATTATGCTTATACACTGTGACATTATGCTTATACTCTGTGACATGATGCTTATACTCTGTGACATGATGCTTATACTCTGTGACATTATGCTTATACTCTGTGACATGATGCTTATACTCTGTGACATGATGCTTATACTCTGTGACATTATGCTTATACTCTGTGACATTATGCTAATACACTGCGACATTATGCTTATACTCTGTGACATTATGCTTATACTCTGTGACATGATGCTTATACTCTGTGACATTATGCTAACACACTGCGACATTATGCTTATACTCTGTGACATTATGCTTATACTCTGTGACATGATGCTTATACTCTGTGACATGATGCTTATACTCTGTGACATGATGCTTATACTCTGTGACATTATGCTAACACATGCTTATGCTTATACTCTGTGACATTATGCTTATACTCTGTGACATTATGCTTATACTCTGTGACATTATGCTTATACACTGTGACATTATGCTTATACTCTGTGACATTATGCTTATACTCTGTGACATTATGCTAATACACTGCGACATTATGCTTATACTCTGCGACATTATGCTAACACACTGCGACATTATGCTTATGCTCTGTGACATTATGCTTATACACTGTGACATTATGCTTATACTCTGTGACATGATGCTTATACTCTGTGACATGATGCTTATACTCTGTGACATGATGCTTATACTCTGTGACATTATGCTTATACTCTGTGACATGATGCTTATACTCTGTGACATGATGCTTATACTCTGTGACATTATGCTAACACACTGCGACATTATGCTTATACTCTGTGACATTATGCTTATGCACTGCGTATACATTGTGACATTATCATTATGCACTGTGACATTATTCTTATACATTGCGACATTATGCTAATACATTGTGACATTATCATTATGCACTGTGACATTATTCTTATACACTGCGACATTATGCTAATACACTGTGACATTATGCTTATACACTGTGACATTATGCATATACACTGTGACAGTCATTATGTGACAACTAGCTTTAACCACTGCTTGACATTAGCTTGTAGTATTGGCTAATAGTAAAGTGAGAGCTGTACAATGATTTCCTACAGTATTGGAAATTCATGGTAAGCTGACTGGCACTTAGTCTTTTTGACTAGGGGGCATTTGCACTGGCTCTGGTGCTGCAGCCAAAGGGATTAGTTGTCCAATTGAGGAGCTTCCCCAGCGCCAGTTGTCCTCAAATCGTTTTGGCCAAGGAAGTGGGGACGCACCCTGGGCAAGGCATCTCAGCTATAAGCAAATTTAGCCCAGCCCGCCAGAATAGCAGCCTCCCCTCTGCTATCTGGCAGTCATAGTTGCAAACGACAGACAGGCGTGCGGTGCGTATACGCTGTAACTTGTTTTGCTTTGCATTGATAGGAGTTAAGCCGGACATGTCTTAAGCGGAGAGTTATTTTGAAGAGTTTATCGTTTTGTCTTCTCCCCTCAAGCCCCCTCTTTTTCTATTGGTTACTGCAAAGAATACCTTTTGCTAGAGTGAATGCCCTTGGTGGGTGGGGGCAGATGATTGAGTACTGACCAAACAAGGGCATAGCTCTCGCCAATAACCCTATTTGAGGCCACTTAATGGTTGCCTTTCGCAAGAGTGAATGCCCTTTTGGATACTGATCAACAAGGGCTTAACTCTTGCTGTCAAGAGCGTTAACAACCCTAGTTGCAGTGGCCAATAGACCTAGTTGTTCTGATGTGAATTTGATTTGTTTGCAGTTTTTTTCTTGCGAGATAAATATTCAAAAGTAAATATATCCTTAATATTCATTTACCTATGTTTGTTTTGATTAGGGGGTGTAGTATTATGCATTCAGAAATGGCCTTATGATCTAAACAAGGAATAGGAAACAATGCAAAACAGTACGATACAATACGATGCTTTGCAATACAATGCAAGACAAAACGATGCAATGCAATGCGTTGCAATACACTACAATACAATGCGTTACAATATAACGCGTTACAATACAATGCGTTACAATACAATGCGTTACAATACAATGCAAGACAAAACGATACAATACAATGCGTTACAATACAATGCAAGACAAAACGATACAATACAATGCGTTACAACATACTGCAAGACAAAACGATACAAGACAATGCGTTACAACATACTGCAACACAGTGCAAGACAAAACGATACAAGACAATGCGTTACAACATACTGCAAGACAAAACGATACAAGACAATGCGTTACAACATACTGCAAGACAAAACGATACAGTACAATGCGTTACAACATACTGCAAGACAAAACGATACAAGACAATGATGCGTTACAACATACTGCAAGACAAAACGATACAGTACAATGCGTTACAACATACTGCAAGACAAAACGATACAGTACAATGCGTTACAACATACTGCAAGACAAAACGATACAGTACAATGCGTTACAACATACTGCAAGACAAAACGATACAGTACAATGCGTTACAACATACTGCAAGACAAAACGATACAAGACAATGATGCGTTACAACATACTGCAAGACAAAACGATACAGTACAATGCGTTACAACATACTGCAAGACAAAACGATACAAGACAATGATGCGTTACAACATACTGCAAGACAAAACGATACAAGACAATGATGCGTTACAACATACTGCAAGACAAAACGATACAAGACAATGCGTTACAACATACTGCAAGACAAAACGATACAAGACAATGCGTTACAACATACTGCAAGACAAAACGATACAGTACAATGCGTTACAACATACTGCAAGACAAAACGATACAAGACAATGCGTTACAACATACTGCAAGACAAAACGATACAAGACAATGCGTTACAACATACTGCAAGACAAAACGATACAAGACAATGCGTTACAACATACTGCAAGACAAAACGATACAAGACAATGCGCTACAACATACTGCAAGACAAAACGATACAAGACAATGATGCGTTACAACATACTGCAAGACTAAACGATACAAGACAATGCGTTACAACATACTGCAAGACAAAACGATACAAGACAATGCGCTACAACATACTGCAAGACAAAACGATACAAGACAATGATGCGTTACAACATACTGCAAGACAAAACGATACAAGACAATGCGTTACAACATACTGCAAGACAAAACGATACAAGACAATGATGCGTTACAACATACTGTAAGACAAAACGATACAAGACAATGCGTTACAATACAATGCTAGACAAAATGGTACAATTCTTGATATTTGCGTTCGTCAAACTTCTACTGATGATTTTTAAAAACCCTGTAAATATGTGCTACGATATTACGTTTGTTCTACTCTATTACATACGTTGTCTTCAGTTTAACCCTTTCATTGTTGTTATGAAATATTCAATAACATCATTGTATTTGTTTACTCTATTTTAAAGGTGGACCCTGACGGATGAGTTTTTTGCAAGAAACACGTCGCGATCACCAGAAAGACAGCCTTTTCAAGGATCGGAACACTCATCTGGTTTCCTAGAAATTAAACTGTCAAAAACGGGGATTCCTCATTGGCGGAGAGAGTAGCCATTTTGGATGGGGTGGGTGGAGGTCACTCATTGTGGTTGAAGCGTTTTCTTTTTTTGTCACAAGTAGTGCAGTAAAAAACCCAATGGAGTTATTTCCTTTGTTGTGAGCGAAACTCGTTTAGATAAACTGTATGAAAAAAGGCTTGTATTGCGAAAATTTCGTGCAAACGATTTGGCGGCCATTAGAAAAGCGCCTTCTCTTTGTGTGAAATAATTTAACTTCCAGCACCTCCGCCAAGGAGGAATCGCCGATTTGATTGTTTTATTTCTAGGAAACCAGAGCAAAGTGAGTGTTGCAATCTCTGTAAAGGGTGTTTTTCTGGTGATCTTGACGTGTTTCTTACAAAAACCCATCCGTCAGGGTGCCCCTTTAATAAGTTTAAGTTTTGCTTTGTTTCTTTGTAAAAAAAAAGAAGCATGTTAAAAAGTTTGACCACAATGTGTTTTCAAATGCGTATACTGCTATCTTAAACCAATATTTACAGTTGGGTTTTTGACAAAATTATGTCCATTTTTTTACTTTTATCTGTAGTGGCGTTTTCGATATTTATGCATCTGTTATTTTCTTGGTTTTTTTCTTCTTTCCATTGCAAAGACAATAGTTTTTTTATGGCTTCAATTCGCTGTTGTAGTAGTATCCCAATCCCATAACAAAATTACTTTTCAGGGCAAACATGAAGAAAATGTTTTAATAATATTAATCCCGCAAAAATGAAGTAAAAAATAAACACAACACAGATTGTCTTGAACGGGTGAGGTCTTAACAGACTTGACGTTTTACTGGATCTGGTTTTTAAATATACAAAAATTATTGTAACCTCCTCCAACTGATGGCTAAGTTTAGGAGGATTTACATACCAGAGAGAGAGAGAGAGAGAGAGAGAGAGAGAGAGAGAGAGAGAGAGAATAAGTAAGAGGAAACGCAGGGGACATAACTGTCTTCTTCTAACAGACAGTTGATTTACTTCCCTTGGATTGCTTTAGGAAGTAATATTAAATGAAAGAAAATTATATTAAAGAAAACAGGTAGGGATTATTTAGTTCTACTAAATATTTAAGATTTTGTGCAAATTTATTTTAAAAGAATAAAGTAGAATGTCATTATCGTTACAAATTCTTATTTTAGCTAATCTGCGTTTTTAACTTCCTGTTTCAAGAGGACTTCCTGTTCCTTTAGAACTCTCCTGTCATTTTTCCACCAGACTTGAAAGGGTGAAGACCTAGTTTAAAAGTCTCTCATTGAAGAAAGAAGACCTAGAGAGTGCCTGGACAAGGTTAGTAATTATTGTCATTTTAATCTTTGGTGTTTCATGAGCATAGAAATTTAACAATGATTTTGTAAATGAAATTATAGTGAAGACTGAATGAGCGACTTAGTGGGATTTTTTTCCCGCCAGGGGGCATGACGCTCGTGTGGGGCTAATCCTCTCTATATTCTTAGTTGGGGATAAAGAAAGAGAGAGAGAGAGGGAGGAGTCCCACCATCTCTCTCTCTCACTACGCCCAACTAAGAAAATCGCGTGATAAGCCCCTAGTGGATTGACTGACGGGGGAAAAAATCGCCATAAGTGTATTAAAAGGCCAGGTTGTAGTTCATGTGAACATGTGCTGTTAAACAAAGAAACACATGGTTCTTTTCTTTGAGCTGTTGGTTGTTTCTACAACCTTCTAGTGAATTGCTTAGTAATAATGGGGTTTGTAGCCAACTGTTACAGTCCAAGTTTATTAGTAGTGTAAAACAATAATCATTATAATGATGATAGAATTATTTGTGGGTGAAAATTTGGGAAACACTGACTGTCACTTGTGACAGTAGGTAATTGTGAAAGCCACTTGGCCGATGCCATGAGGCAAGGTGAAAGGGGAGACAAAGAGCTGTGGCAAGCTGTAACATGACTGATGCAAAGAACATCAGTGAGTTTATGGATTTGTTGATGTTATTTTAGTATTTCATGAATTAATGTTCTTGTGTTTTATTTTTGTGTGCGTTTTAAGATAAAATGAACTGACTGGTTAAACGTATTTTTGGATAAAAGCATAGAAAAGTTCTGGATGGAAATGTCCTCTTTCAGACAGGGTAAAAAGGGAACATTGCAACTTGCCATGTGGTGTAGATCATGTAATTGTCCGTCACCGAAGGTGAACGGACTTTGCGATGGGCTGGGTTTTTTGGGGGGGGTTTGTTTTTTGGTGGGGTTTTTTCTGTCTGTCCCAAGGATACCGCTTGACCGAATTGCGTCACATTTTGTGTGAAGGTGTGCCTCCTTAATAGGAAGAGATCGGCGCAAACCATTTTGCCGTCGTGACCTTGACCTTGACGTACGACCTTGAAAACCGAAAATCTATTTTTAGCCATATCTCGGGCACAGATCGACATAGGATGTTGAAACTTGGTATGGCCGTGGTTTGGCTTATGCCCGTTCTGATGATGGCATACCGATTAAGGTCAAGGTCAAGGTCAAAACGATCGCTGGAGCCTGAAAATCGGAGGGTCATTTTTTTCTCCTTCTGTCTGTCCCAAGGATATCTTTCGAACGGGTTGATCGAATCACGTCAATTTTTGTGTGCTGCTGTGTCACTATGAGAGGAAGGCATCCGCGCAAACCATTTTGCCGTCGTGACCTTGACCTTGACGTACGATCTTGAAAACCGAAAATCTGTCAGGGGCCATAACTCCCACACCGTTAGTGTTAGAGTCTTCAAATTTGGCATGTAGGTACTTTGGCTTATGGCCTTTCTGATAGTGGCATACCGATCAAGGTCAAGGTCACGGTCCAGGAGATAGGTAAGCCTTGTTTTTTTGGGGTTTTTTTCTGTCTGTCCCAAGGATATCTCCCGAACCGCTTGACCGAATCGCGTCAAATTGTGTGTGAAGGTGTGCCTCCTTAATAGGAAGAGATCGGCGCAAACCATTTTGCCGTCGTGACCTTGACCTTGACGTACGACCTTGAAAACCGAAAATCTATTTTTAGCCATATCTCGGGCACCGATCGACATAGGATGTTGAAACTTGGTATGAAGGTGGTTTGGCTTATGCCCGTTCTGATGATGGCATACCGATCAAGGTCAAGGTCAAAAAGATCGCTGGAGCCTGAAAATCGGAGGGTCATTTTTTTCTCCTTCTGTCTGTCCCAAGGATATCTTTCGAACGGGTTGACAGAATCACGTCAATTTTTGTGTGCTGGTGTGTCACTATGAGAGGAAGGCATCCGCGCAAACCATTTTGCCGTCGTGACCTTGACCTTGACGTACGACCTTGAAAACCGAAAATCTTTCAGGGGCCATAACTCCCACACCGTTAGTGTTAGTCTTCAAATTTGGCATGTAGGTACTTTGGCTTCTGGCCTTTCTGATAGTGGCATACCGATCAAGGTCAAGGTCACGGTCCGGGAGATCGGTAGGCCTTGAAAGTGGTAGGGGTATACAAATTGGGTTTTCAGCCATATTTTCCACATTTGTACTTAACAGAAGCGCTTCATATTGTGTGTGGCACTGTATACCCTAGAGTAGAAAACATCCGAGCATAAATTATCGCCATGCTGACCTTGACCTTGAAGTGTGACCTTGAAAACCGAAATTTCCTTCTTTGCGCTATATATTATTGTCCAAGCTGTATCTCGTGAACTACAAGACATAAGCTCTTCAAATGTTGTGTCAGGATATGAATGAATGAAAATTTGTTTAACGTCCTCCGCCCCAGAGCAGGCACAGCGGCAGACAGACAGACAGAGAGAGAGAGAGAGAGAGATAGACGGACAGAGAGACAGACAGACAGAAAGAGAGAGACAGAAAGAGAGAGAGACACATAAACATACAGAGACATGAGACACATAGAGAGAGACAGACAAAGACAGAGAGAGAGAGAGACAGACAGACCATGAGAGAGAGAGAGAGAGAGAGAGAGAGAGAGAGAGAGAGAGAGAGAGAGAGAGAGAGAGAGCCCCCCCCCCCCCCCCCCCCCCCCCCCCCCCCCCCCCCCACACACACACACGTTAGTCTTGGAAAGGCCTACTACTTTTGAATCCTGTCGTAAACTATGAAGAGAGAGAGAGAGAGAGAGAGAGAGAGAGAGAGAGAGAGAGAGAGAGTGGTGGGGGGGAGAGAGAGAGAGAGAGAGAGAGGGGGGGGGAGAGAGACAGGCAGACAGACAAACAGACAGACAGACAAACAAACAAAGACACAAAGAGAGACAGACAGACAGAGAGCAAAGAGGACAACTGCTGTTCCGGTTGGATGAATAAAAAATTGTTTAACGTCCTCCGCCCCGGAGCAGGCACAGAGGCAGACAGAGAGAGAGAGAGAGAGAGAGAGAGAGAGAGAGACAGACAGACAGACAGACACAGAGAGAGACAGACAAAGAGAGAGAGACAGACACAGAGAGAGACACATAGACATACAGAGACATGAGACACATAGAGAGAGATAGACAAAGACAGAGAGACAGACAGACAGACAGAGAGAGAGACACACACAGAGAGAGACAGAGACAGACAGACATCGAGACATAGGCCCTATAGACAAAGACAGAGAGAGAGGGGGGTGACAGAGACAGAAAGCAAGAGACACAGACAGACAAACATACACACACACACACACCCCGCCACCCCCCCACCCCACCCCCAGAAGAACGTGGCGACAGAAGATCAAAGCAACCATAAGACCACCCGGCCAGCGGTGGAGTTACGGCACGCGGAACGGGAACGTTGCCCGTTCTTTTCGCAGAGGGGCAGACATGTCCGTCACCAGCAATGCCACGCACTTGCAACACCCCGTAGCATATTGTCCGTCACCGTAGGTGATCGGACTTTGCCGTGGTCTGGTTTGTATTTTTGTTTGTTTGTTTTTATGTCTGTCCCAAGGATACCTCCCGCTTGACCGAACTGCGTCAAATTTTGTGTGGAGGTGTGCCACCTTAATAGGAAGAGATCCGCACAAACCATTTTGCCGTCGTGACCTTCACCTTCTTTGTTGTTGTTTTTGTATGGGTTTTTTCTTTTTTGTTTCATATGTCAATATTCTTAATGGAGATAAGTTAATTAGCGGTTTAAAAAAAAAAGATTCACATGTGAAATTCCAGCAACTGTGTGTGTGCATGCATATGTGTGTATGTGTATGGTGGTGTATCTGTGCATGATCGTATTATGTGCCTGTCTATATGAGTACTGTTAAAAACATTTTTTTTTTGTTTTGGAGCCCATGTAATACTATGTTCATGTGTACTGTTATGGGGTGTTTTGGGCTATTGTTTGCAATGTTTGATGCCGCAGGTGTGAATGGTACGTGTATTCATTGTCTTGTGCCCCCAGGTTTAAAAAAAATAAAAATGATTTCATTTAATTTGATTTGCTTCGAATTGTGTGTGGTACTGTATACCCTAGAGAAGAAAACATCTGAGCATAAATTATCACCATGCTGACCTTGACCTTGAAGTGTGACCTTGAAAACCGAAATTTCCTTCTTTGCGCTATATGTTTCTTCTTCAAGCTGTATCTCGTGAACTACAAGACAATCCCTTCCAATTTTGTGTCAGGATGTGACACTCTACGGGGTGTCGCAAGTGCGTGGCATTGCTGGTGACGGACATGTCTGCCGCTCGGCGACGCCCTTGTTAGAATGTAAAATTAATGTTTCTACCAGGGGAAGGCTAGTTGTTGACGATGAATAGGATTATTCATCCATGGAAAGTAGTATAGCCTAGCTGGGTGTTCATGATTGTGGTCACCCCAATATGAGTTAGACATAACTTGACTTTTCCGTGATATTTTTGTTTTGGTTTTGAATATCTGTGGCATCAGCTTGGGATAAATGTTATTAATGGATTTTTGGAAATCAATATCATTTTTGGGGGAACTCGGTTTGAATTATCCAAGTGCGTACCACTACCAGTCAGAGTATTCTTTGTGTGACAAGTTGTAACTATTTTGTGCTGTAGTTGCTTATAGTTATAGTGGATTAATGTGAGGATGACTTTTTAAGCATGTTTTAAATTTGTGTTGTGTGAAAATAATGTACCGGTAAGTTCACATTAAGTTACTTTCAAGTCTGTTAGTAATAATTGCTTTGCTTGATTTGATGTTATGTTATCAGTTGAAAGTAAATGGTGAAATTAGAGTAAGACATGATCGCATTGTTATAATGGTGTCATTTTAGGTTTAACGTTTTAGTTGATAAATGTTAATGCATAGTATTGTTTATTTTTCAGGAGCACATTTCTGTTCTTTTCTTTTCATTTCTTTGCCTATTTCCAGTTTTGAACCCAATTCGCCTCTCAGTGATTTTTCTTATTTCTTTTGTTATATTGATCTTGTTTGAATTTTACACTGGCGGTATCATTAGTGTAATTTATAGAATTTCTTTGGGCTTGAACCTTTGAAATTATTCATTGATTTGTTTATTTTTTCAAGTTGTTTTTCTTTTAATAAATCAGTGAACTCATACCGAATCTCGATGTTTTGTGTCTGTGGAAGACTTTCTGAAAGACTGACTCTGACACTCTAGTTTCTAGCTCAACCCGAACCCGAGCCCCGCTCCTGTAATTTGGTAATTTGGGGTTTACGAGGAGTGGGTTACAATATTATTTTATATTTACGATTTTCGGACCTCGACCATGCATAACGGTATCAAAAAATGAAACCGTAAAGTGAAAAAACTGTACAATGACTGAACAATCATGGTTCCACTTAGTCTTTCGTGAAAGTAGAAGGCATTCACATTGGCTCTAATTGCAACAGCGAAAAGATTAGTTGGCCTGTGGGGACCGGGAAATCCTCCTAACCGGGAACGCCACGACTGTCACATTCACGGCTCCCATAGTCTTTGCTTTGTCGGTTCCCGTATCAGTGACGTCATAATGACCAAACTATCACGTGTGTTAGAACGGTATCTTCACGGCTGTCTGAATCCGCTGAAACGTTTGCAGTGTGTGTATGTGTGTATGTGTGTGCCTGTATGTACGTATGTGCGTGTTTATATGTGTGCGTTTATGTATATGAATGATGACTGTGTTCAATGTTGCGCACGTGTGTGTGTGTGTTGGTTTGGCTGTGTGTGTGCACACGCGCGTGAATGTTCATGTCTGCCTGTCTTTCTAAATTCTGACAGTCGTGAATCGTGATGCCCCGTTGGGGACCTTCCTCAATACCAGCTGTTCTCAAATCTCTTTGGCCGAGAGAGTGGGGATGCATCCTACGACCTAGGTAAGGCATCTCCACTGTAAACAAATTGTAACCCAGCTCTCCAGAACAGCAGCTGCCTCCTCTGATATATGGAAGTCATGGTCGGGAACGAGAGAGTGGCACACACAAGATATTAGGCCAGTTGTAAATGTTTGCCCTGACATAATCAATACATTCTGTATCTTTTTCTTTTTGCTTATGTGTGTAGGTGTGTGTATGCACACGCGAGCGAATATGTGTAAGTGTGTGTGTGCGCGCGCGAATGCATGTACTTGAAGTGTGTGCGTGTGTGCATGTCTGTGAGTTTATGTGTGCTTGTGTATGTGTAGATGTCTGTGCATGCGTGATTTGATTTGATTGATTTAATTTAAAGTCTGTTCACAACAATGGTGATATTAGACTTAAATAATTACATTAATTAAACAAAAACAAAACAGACATAAACAAATATTGAATTAAAACGAGGAGAAAAGAGTGTGTGTGTGTGTGTGTGTGTGTGTGTGTGTATGTGAGTGTGAGTGTATGTGTGTGTGCGTGTGTGTGTGTGTGTGTAAGAGAGAGGGAGAGAGCATGACCGTGATGGGTAGAAGGGGGAAAAAAATGGATTTGGGGCAAAGAAAAGAAAATTAATATTAACTAACGTATCAATTATAGTAATCTTGCAATTCCAGAGCTGGATATGACAGAAGCTATTTTGATCATTTCATGGCTGTAAACTACATCTTGTAAAGTTCCTATGTTTGCTACTTGAATCCCAGACAAGGTGTATAGCGATGTTAAAAATGGACATTCGAAAAGAATGTGTTGAACTGATAGTGGGTGAGCACAAGCGCATTTTACATCTTTAGAAAATTTGGTCTTCCATGAATTTAATCGACTTTTGTAAATCAGGCTAGACAAAGATCTTGAACATGACAATATTTCAGATTTTGAAGGAAGTTTCTCTTTATACATGCAATTTTCTAAAATTGAATTTATTTCATGTTTTTTTTGTCCGAAAGTTTTCTGCTAGCACCTTCTTTGGCTAATCTATCAGCTAGTTCATTCCCAAATATACCACAATGCGATGGAATCCAGCAAAATTCTATATCAATTCCTTTGGACATAATAGAATGTATTAAGTATTTTATATAAAAAAATATATCTCTTCTAACAGTTGCATTCCAGTTTGCTAAGCTATAAAGTACAGATTTTGAGTCAACACAAAGTAAAATACTATCAATCGAAATATCAGTATCAGCTATCCAAGATAAGGCCATAAGAATTGCATAAAGTTCAGCAGTAAATATTGAAAAGCCTTTTCCTAGACAATATGATTTTTAGTCCGTCACCAAGACGGACTATTGCGATGGGCTGGTTTGTATTTTTTTTTTTTTTTTTTTTTCTGTCTGTCCCAAGGATATCTCCCGAACCGCTTGACCGAATCGCGTCAAATTTTGTGTGAAGGTGTGCCTCCTTAATAGGAAGAGATCGGCGCAAATCATTTTGCCGTCGTGACCTTGACCTTGACGTACGACCTTGAATCTATTTTTAGCCATATCTCGGGCACCGATCGACATAGGATGTTGAAACTTGGTATGAAGGTGGTTTGGCTTATGCCCGTTCTGATGATGGCATACCGATCAAGGTCAAGGTCAAAAAGATCGCTGGAGCCTGAAAATCGGAGGGTCATTTTTTCTCCTTCTGTCTGTCCCAAGGATATCTTTCGAACGGGTTGACCGAATCACGTCAATTTTTGTGTGCTGGTGTGTCACTGTGAGAGGAAGGCATCCGCGCAAACCATTTTGCCGTCGTGACCTTGACCTTGACGTACGACCTTGAAAACCGAAAATCTTTCAGGGGCCATAACTCCCACACCGTTAGTGTTAGTCTTCAAATTTGGCATGCAGGTACTTTGGCGTATGCCCGTTCTGATGGTGGCATACTGATCAAGGTCAAGGTCACGGTCCGGGAGATCGTAGGCCTTGAAAGTGGTAGGGGTCTACAAATTGGGTTTTCAGCCATATTTTCCACATTTGTACTTAACAGAAGCGCTTCATATTGTGTCTGGCACTGTATACCCTAGAGTAGAAAACATCCGAGCATACATTATCGCCATGCTGACCTTGACCTTGACGTGTGACCTTGAAAACCGAAATTTCCTTCTTTGCGCTATATATTATTGTCCTAGCTGTATCTCGTGAACTACAAGACATAAGCTCTTCAAATCTTGTGTCAGGATGTGGATGAATGAAAATGTGTTTAACGTCCTCCAGAGAGAGAGAAAGAGGGGGGGGGGGGGGGAGAGAGAGAGAGAGAGACAGACAGACAGACAAAGACACACACAAAGAAAGACAGACAGACAGAGAGACATAGACAGAGAGCAAAGAGGACAACTGCTGTTCCAGTTGGATGAATAAAAATTTGTTTAACGTCCTCCGCCCCCGGAGCAGGCACAGAGGCAGACAGAGAGAGAGAGAGAGAGAGAGAGAGAGAGAGAGAGAGAGACAGATAGACAGACAGAGAGAGAGAGACAGAGAGAGAGAGACAGACAGAGAGAGAGACACATAGGCATACAGATACATGAGACACATAGAGAGAGATAGACAAAGACAGAGAGAGAGAAAGACAGAGAGAGAGAGAGAGAGAGAGACAGACAGACAGACAGACAGAGACAGACAGACAGCGAGACATAGGCCCTACAGACAAAGGCAGAGAGAGAGAGGGGGGGGGGGGGACAGAGACAGAAAGCGAGAGAGAGAGACACAGACAAACAAACATACACAGAGAGCCCGCCCACAGGGAGGCGATAGAAGATCAAAGGCAACCGTAAGACACTCGGCCATTATGCCGGGGAACGGGAACGCTCACCGCAGACATGTCCGTCACCAGCAATGCCACGCACTTGCGACACGCCGTAGCATAATTGTCCGTCACCGGTAGGTGATGGGACTTTGCAGTGGTCTGGTTTGTATTTTTGTTTTTGTCCGTCACCATAGGTGATCGAACTTTGTGGTCGTCTGGTTTGTATTTGTCCGTCAAAATAGGTGATCGGACTTTGCATGGGCTGGTTCGTTTTTTTTATTTGTTTGTTTTTCTGTCTGTCCCAAGGATATCTCCCGAACTGCTTGACCGAATCGCGTCAAATTTTGTCTGCTGGTGTGTCACCATGAGAGGAAGGCATCCGCGCAAAATGTTTCGCCGTCGTGACCTTGACCTTGGCTTACGACCTTGAAAACCGAAATTTTTTACGGGGCCATAACTCCCACACCGTTGGTGTTAGAGTCTTCAAATTTGGCATGTAGGTACTTTGCTTATGCCCGTTCTGATGGTGGCATACCGATCAAGGTCAACGTCATGGTCCGGGAGATCGGTAGGCCTTGAATGTGGTAGGGGTCTACAAACTGGGTTTTAAGCTTTATTTTCCACATTTGTGCTTGACAGAAGCGCTTCAGATTGTATACTGTATACCCTAGAGTAGAAAACATCCCAGCATAAATTATCGCCATGCTGACCTTGGCCTTGAAGTTTGACCTTGAAAACCGAAATTTCCTTCTTTGCGCTATGTATTTCTTCTTCAAGCTGTATCTCGTGAACTAGAAGACAGAATCCCTTGCAATTTTGTGTCAGGATGTGACACTCGACGGGGTGTCGCAAGTGCGTGGCATTGCTGGTGACGGACATGTCTGCCGCTCGGCGACGCCCTTGTTTAATTTTTAAATCGGGGATCACAAATCCAGCTGCAGTGTATGATTCCAAAACTGAACCATCTGTATACATTTTAAGATGATACGGATATACATTTTCTAGATGTTCTTTTGCTTCAACTGCTATCAGATTGATATTATCATTCTTTTTTAAGGCAGTATAATCTGTATCAAATTTTGCAGAAAAATGCTCCCATGTGCATTGCGTGTAAGTTTGTGTATGTGTGTGTGTGACCGTGCGCGCATGCGAGCGGTTGATCGTGTGTAAGCATATGAATCTAAGGGAACTAATAGGAGAGAGAGAGAGAGAGAGAGAGAGAGAGAGAGAGAGAGAGAGAGAGAGAGAGAGAGAGGCTCAGACGGACAGATAGAAACCATTCTAACTTCAGAATATTTGTTAAAACACTCTTTCCATCAAAAACGCATTGTCATTCACAATTCTAAAAGCACACAAACTGAATTCCATCTTAACTTGCCAACATTCCATGCAGTTTAATGGAGGCTACCATTATTGTACAACTTTCTAATGTAAGGAAAACTAAAAACGCAACAAAAGTAGAGATGACAGAGAGGGAGGGTGAGAGAGAGACAGAGAGAGAGAGAGAGAGAGAGAGAGGATAGTGAGGAATGAAAGGGAAGGGGTGGAGAGAGAGGGAGAGAGAGATAGGGAGAGAGAGAAAGAGATAGAGGGAGAAACTCTCTTAATTTAACAATTAATGCATATGAACAAAAAGGTAATAGAACACTAGAAAAAAAGCAAAACAGTTGAACCAACTTGTTTTCATGAACGCAACATTATCTTTATAATTATTAGTAACCCAAAATACAACGCATTATTATTATAACGGATAATTCCCAGATTGTATCAGCCCGTTTTCCGTGGTTTAAATGCCAAAAGGCAGCACAATTCTTCTCGGTGTAAAGCCAAAATGTACTAACAAGCCTTCTGTGTTTCCGTTGTGACGGTACTTTCTGGCATGAAATTGGGAGATCTACTATCTTCTGGCTTCAGACTTACATACTTTCATGCATGGAATCGGTAGATCTTCTATCTTCTGGCTTCAGACTTACATATTTTCATGCATGGAATCGGTAGATCTTCTATCTTCTGGCCTTCAGACTTACATACTTTCATGCATGGAATCGGTAAATCTTCTATCTTCTGGCCTTCAAACTTCTATATTTTCATGCATGGAATCGGTAGATCTTCTATCTTCTGGCCTTCAAACTTCCATATTTTCATGCATGGAATCGGTAGATCTACTATCTTCTGGCCTTCAAACTTCTATATTTTCATGCATGGAATCGGTAGATCTTCTATCTTCTGGCCTTCAAACTTCTATATTTTCATGCATGGAATCGGTAGATCTTCTATCTTCTGGCCTTCAAACTTCTATATTTTCATGCATGGAATCGGTAGATCTTCTATCTTCTGGCCTTCAAACTTCTATATTTTCATGCATGGAATCGGTAAATCTTCTATCTTCTGGCCTTCAAACTTCTATATTTTCATGCATGGAATCGGTAGATCTTCTATCTTCTGGCCTTCAAACTTCCATATTTTCATGCATGGAATCGGTAGATCTACTATCTTCTGGCCTTCAAACTTCTATATTTTCATGCATGGAATCGGTAGATCTTCTATCTTCTGGCCTTCAAACTTCTATATTTTCATGCATGGAATCGGTAGATCTTCTATCTTCTGGCCTTCAAACTTCCATATTTTCCCGCTTGTTGTAACTCTTCCAGTTAGGGCCACCAGGTTTAACCAGAGACACCCTCAGCTTAGCAGACAGAGGGTACCACGTGAAAAACGTGTCTGGCATTTTCTGTTTTTTCTCCACTCCTTTGTCAGAGCGCATTCTAGGCTGTCCTTTTTCTTTCAACTTCGAGGCTGAGTGGGCGCTGAGTCGTCGTTGTGGAGTTTTCGGTTCGATTCTTTGATTAGTCTCCGTTTTGGTGCATCCTATTTGGATACATCCTGATTCAAATTGAATAAGCTGGTTTGAGTTTTCATGAGAACGTTGTACTGCGCCATTTGATTGGTTTTTGTTGACAGTTTTCTTTTCTTTTCTCGTCTGGGATTGGTTCGTTGAGCGGCTTTTCCGTAGCGTTTTCTTTTCCGGTTCTGTTTCTAAGCTACGCTCTGATTGGAGTATCGGTGGCTCCGGTTCTTCCTTGCTCTGTTTTGATTGGATAGAGTGAAAGGTATTTGCATCAAGCTCTGTCATTGGCTGTCCAAACTCTTTTTGTTCAGCTTTTCCGGGTGTTTTTTGTCCAAGGTTAACAAAAGCTTCTTGTTCAGTCTTAAAGACAGTGTTTGGTCCAGACCTTGAGAACGTTCCATCTCCAGATTTGAGCGGTGTCTTGGAGTGGGACAACAAATTCATTATACGCACAGAACCAAGTCTTGCCTCAGCTGGCAACATTTTGGTTGAACTGCCCGGTTTTCTTTTCTCTAGAGTGAAATCTTTGATCTCCGAATTGACAGACTCGCGTTCTTTCAAGACCTTGGCAGCATTTTTGTTTTTCAGAGAACCGGAGCGCGTTGTCATCTTCTTCTTGTTGACAATTTTGGTTTTCAAAGAGAGCGTTAGCTTTGGCGTGGTACTAGTTTTCTTCCTTTTCGCGTCACGAGGCTCGTCAGAACCAATCAGAATCAGCTCTGGAGGTTGGTTTGAGGTCACGTGACGCACAGGCTGGTCACGTGAGAGTCGATGTGGACTGTTGTTTCTCTTGTATCTTTTGCTGCTGTTATTGCTAGTGCCAATGTTGTCGCTGGTATTGTTGCTGTTGGTGTTACTGTTGCGTCGTCTTCGGTATCCGACGGTGGGGTGAGAAGAGGATTGGACGCCGAACTTGTTGGGGGCAGAGTTGCAACTACGGTCACACGACGGCTGTGAAAAGGTGAAAATATTCACTATGATTATTCATATGGTCATTTTCACACACACAACACACAACACACACACACACACAGGTACAAAAAAGACAAAACCAAAAGAAAGCAATTGCTTACTGATTCAATGTCAATTATTAAATACAATTTTGACTTTGACACATGCACGCATGCACACACACACACACACACACACACACACACACACACACATACTGACACACACAGACACGCGTAGGCCTACACTCAAGAATACATATATGTACACTGGAACACACACACACACACGCGTAGGCCTACACTCAAGACACACACATATATGTACACTGGAACACACACACATACATTCAAGAACACACTAATACAGGTAATACTCCTAATACAGGTAAACAAACGCACCGACGCATAATATGAATACACACACACACACAAATGCATGCGCTGCACCTGCGCTCAAGCGCATTCATCACACGAATATAAAGACACACCCACACGCACATACAACACACAAACACACACACACATAAAAACACAGACATTCATAAATTTGCATTCACACACACAGACACGCGCCCGCGCGCACACACACACAATCTGGCACAACTGAAAAACAAACAATTCGATTTGATTCTATGCCACCAAGTGGCTCTTTTGACTAATGAACCAGAACCGGAACTAGACAGGCCATAACTTCCGCTTACGTCATCAGTTTTGCAGGCGTAGGCGTCGCACTGGATGGTGACGTCAGAGAAATTGTCGAAGGAGAACGGTTGGAACCGTAGACCCCAGAAGGTGTCATTGATGGTGTAGGTGGAGACCGAGTCTTCCACGACACACCTGGTAGACAATAATTATGACAACGATGACCTTTTCTTCTTACTGTCTTCTGCGTTCCTAAGTCATAAAGCCATAATGGATAAGGTAGGCCTATCTATGTATGTGTCCGGTTTCAGTTTTTACTGGTCTCCCTCCGCTGCATACGGCCGACACTTTGCGATTTCAAAGGAGCTCAAAGGAAAACATTATTTGGAAGACTTTTTGGAAAAAGGGCAGTAGAATGGGCACTTTACTCCCCTTTGCAGGGAGCTCAAAGTGCTGTACATGAAACACTACATGCGAGTGAATAAATATTATACACATACATGTAAGACAAAACACAACAATCAATCATGAATCAGTGTCACAGTTAACATTAGCAAACCTAAAATGAATTAACCCCATGAGTTCAAGTTCATAAATAATAAATGAGTTGAAGTATTATTATAAATGAACACTAAAAAAAAATAAAAAAATCAGAAGAAATTAATATTATGACTGTTCAGCAGACCAAAATACGTTACCCATACAGTACGCACACGTGCACACGTACACACACACGCGCACACACACACTTCTTACTTATTTAGAAACAGCGCCTGACTAGGTGTGGCGGGGTCAGAGAGGTCAGGCCCCGCGTGGCATGACGTCACCACCAGTCTGATTGGCTGATTGGTGTTTAACGTCAGCCCGAGGTTGATCCATCCGCCCGGAGCCAACACCACGTTCTGCACACAGTACAAATAGTTTGTCCGCCTTCTGGAAGTTCTGCACAAGCAACTTCCTCTAAAATCTTTCACTCTGACTCTGCCTTATCAATGATGCCCGAACTATAGCCACTGCTAAAATAAGCGAAGCTCAAAAGTCAAGGTAAAGGTAATAAAGATGGCCAATACTTTGCACCACACATGATCTTGAGCCAGTCTACCAACCTGCCAACTTTGAAGCCTATAACTGGAAATAGATATGGTCAAAACACCCATTTGAAACGTTCAAAGCATACACCCTTGACCTTCATCAGTACCCAATATTCGGATTACCATTAGCCAATGCACGCCCATACCGAGTATGAACACTGTAAGTATGAACACTGTAAGTCCAAAAGTGAGAAAGATGAAGAAATTTTGCTTTTCAAGGGCAAAGTCAAGGTCAGTATGTTTATATTTTTTTCTACGTGACACATGTCCTTTTGCCAGTCTACCAATCTGCCAACATTTAACAATGAAGCCTGTAACTGCAAAAATGTGAAAGATTTAGCTAAAAATACTAAAATACAAATTTGACACATCCGAGGTCTATGTAATTGACCTTGCCCTTCAATGGTGCCCAACTGTTGGAATCACCATTAGCCAATCCACCCCCATACTAAGTTTGAACATTGTAAGTCAAACGATATGAAAGATACACCCACAAGAAAAAAATCATTGTTTAAGGTCAAACTTGAAGGTCAAGATCGGCGCGGTTGAAGTCTGTAAGTCAAACGATGCAAAATATATGGTCCTAAAACGAAGCTTAGATTTTCAAGGTCATATGTCAAGGTCAAGGTCAGCATGGTGAATGTCACAATTTTTTGATGGGACCATCTGTGTGTACCATAATACACCACCACACAAAATTTAAAGCGATTCTGTTTACCTGTTCATGAGTTACAGGGCCAACAGACAGACACACACGCACGCACACACACACACACACACACACAAAAAGATAATGTTATTATATAGGTATAGATAGATAGGCTACATGTGTTGCTATGATCTGATTTAAACAAAGTTTATTAACCAAAACACATTGCAGTATACACCATTTTGACATTTGTTACATGAGTACAAGCTATAAAGTTTATAAACGCACTCAAACACACTTAAGTTGCAAACATGAGGCTGCGTAGAGAATCAACATGAACAATTATAAGGCTATGTACACATACGCGCGGATGTTCCCCGCGGAAACCCATGTGCAATCCGTAAATAAGTAAAAGAAAGAAGAACAAAAACATACGCACGCATCCGTATATATTTGTTTCCTTCTTTCTTTTACTTATTGATTATCAGTTTCCACGCGGACAATCCTGATGAACTGTGTACTAGGCCTTATAATCTCAATGACATTGAAATAAGAAAACAGCTATGATCTAGTAACGGTGGCGTTGATTCCTACCGGGGCGGGCACGGGGCGGGTGAAGGAGTCGTCCCTGAACATGGTCATGGAGATGGACAGGGCAGTGTCACCAGAGGCGGGCAGCACAGGCCGACCCACCTCAGGAAGACGTCTGGAGGCACGATACTCCCCGGGCACATTGCACTGCACGTCGATCTGCAGAAAACAGGGGGAAAGAGAAACAAAACGGAACTGTTTTCAGTCCATTCTCCTCCGAAGTCGGAGTGTGGCAGGGCACGTGGCGGGGTAATCAAAAACGGTCACACACGTAATGCTCTCATCCCTTGCTGGTGCATTTGTGTAGTTGCATGGGTGCAACTACACAAAATGAAAAAACCCTGAAAGGCCGGGGTCTAGGGGTAATGTCCCCATGCAGCTGTAGAAAAAAATGATTTATTAAGGTATCGTTTTAGTTTGCTTTTTCAACAATTTATAAGAATTGCTTATTTTAAAGTGTTTGAAAAATACAGTAGACACAAAATCTTGTTTGACAAATAAAAAGAAAGAAAATTCCTTTTCTGGTAAAATTCAAAAATAGGAAATCCTTGTATACCAGGAAAAGTTGCACCCATGTCATAGTGTTCAAGTGCTTCGAATGTTGGGATGGAGTCTTTAAGCTAGGGTACAACAACATTCCATTCATATTGATGCGCCTCCATCTGTAAGCATTACACTCATTGAGCCCCATGTCTCTATGTGTCCCTATCTCTATGTGTCTCTGTCTCCATATGTCCCCATCTCTATGTGTCCCTGTCTATGTGCCCCTAATATGTTATGTCCCCACGGACTAGGGTAAGGGTTAGGGTAAGAGATAGGATTAGGGGTTAAAGACCCACCAGATCCATGAGTGAAAATCACGGGCTTCACGTGTTTCCCTCTCTCGCTGGTAAGAAATCTTATTTTGACCAGGTTTGACTCCCATACAAATTCCCCCATACATGAAAACGAGACATCACTTTAAAGAGCAGCCTCGATCGTGTATGGGGGAACTTGTATGTGGGTCATACCTACCCAGAAAAAACGAGGGAGTTAATCTTGCTGGATCAGTGGGTCTTTAAAGCTAGTGTGAGATAGAGTTAGGGATAGCGTTAGGGTTAGGATAAACAAATTGACGGAGAGATATGACGGGGACACAAGGAGACGAAGACACATAGAGACGGGCCCATAAAGAGACAGGGACACATGGAGACAAAATTGGGGACACATAGAGACGGGGGTACATAGAGACAAATCTGGGGTCAGATGTGCCCATAAAGAGACAGGGACACATGGAGACAAAATTGGGGACACATAGAGACGGGGGCACATAGACAAATCTGGGGTCACATAGAGACGGGGACACATAGAGACGGGCCCATAAAGAGACAGGGACACATAGACAAATCTTGGGACACATAGAGACGGGGACACATAGAGACAGGGACACATAGACAAAATTGGGGACACATAGATACGTGGACACATAGAGACAAATCTGGGGTCACATAGAGACGGGGCCACAATGTTACGTAACTTTTTTATTTTTTATTTTTTTATTTTATTATTGAACTTCTTTTTTTTTTTCCAATTACAATTTTGCAGGAAAAACAAAGCAATGTATACACGCATAAACAATAAAAATAAAGATAAAAATAAAGATAACCAATAACATGCAAACAAACAAAACAAGCAATGGCAAAAGAAACGTAAGCAAAAATGAACAGACCATGACAGTATTATTCGTGTGTCTAGCATTAGGTTGTTAGAAAGAGAGAGAATGAGAGAATGGAAGGAAATGAGAGAGAGAGAGAGATAGATAGATAGAGAGAGAGAGAGAGAGAGAGAGAGAGAGAGAGAGAGAGAGAGAGAGAGAGAGAGAGAGAGGCTGTTGGATGGAAATATTCATCTGTTTTCCTTTTTGTTTTGTTTTTATAGATATCCATTTGCACAATATGATGGCCTCAACATACATAGTAAAGGTACATGAAAATTGTAAGTGATATAGTATATTTACAGATATCATAAAATATGGCAAAAATATGGTCTGGTGAAGCTTCAGGTGTATAATACAGTAGGGGAGGGGTAGAAGAAAAAATAAAAATAAAACAATTAGATATCAATAAAGGTTGGCACATATGCTGCCCATTTCAAAACAAACTGTGAATGTTCCATACTTATTTTTGCATTGTATTCTTCAATTTTATATCGATAATGTAGTTTTTTCAAAAATACTAAAGTTCTTGGGCGTGTATCATTCATTTTACATGTATATATATATACTGTTTAGCCAACAGTAGAATGAACTGAAAAACCGCATCGATTCTTATATCTTTATCATAGCCCATTAGTATAATAGATTCATTCAAGACAAGATTGTTTGCATTAGTACATTTTTCTTTAAAAATATCAGTGATTGCATTCCAGAAAAGTCGCACATGTATGCATTTCCAGAATATGTGGTCAATACTATCTTTTTCTAAGCAACAGAAATTACATTTATCGTCGTTTTTTATTCCAATTTCTTTTAAAATAATATTTGTGCCTAAACATCTGTGTAATATTTTCAGCTGAAGCCATTTTAATTTGACATCTTGTATCTTATGGACATGCCAAAAACAGGATTTCCAATCGTGATATATTGAGAGTTTCATGTCCCATTTTTCACAGCATTTAGGAGGGATTTTGTTCTCAATTAATATATCGTAATACAGCTTGGAACCTTTATGAATCGAATAAAGTTTCCGGAGACAAAAAGTAGAGTTAATATATTTATTATCTTTAAGGGTAACCTTACACTTTTTAATATATTCTAATATGGCAGATTTATACCCGGCATGTGTGATGAAATCAATGTTAATGTTATATATATTTTTGAATTGTGCATAAGAGAGAATCTGTTCCTTATCATCAAAGAAATCAGCAACAAAATTAATATTTTTATTCATTAGATTTCTAGAAACGACGTATGTATTTCCAATCAAAATTCTTTTATTATAGCAAATAGGTTCAGCTAATATTTCAGCAGATTTTTCAGGTGTACATTTGTAATAAAAAAACTTTGTACGCATCTATGACATCAGACCAAAATAGGTTATAGCTTGGAAATGTATGCACAATTTCTGGGCCATATTTAGTGATAAGATGCCATTCAGGACAGTTAGCTGTTAATACATGTTTCCATTTATGAGTTGTAGATTCAGTTTTACGAATCCATGACAATTTCAAAGAAATTACAAATGTTTTTATCTCAGGTAGTCCAATACCTCCATTTTTAATACTTTTGTGTGCTGTTTTCCGGTTTATTTTATCTGGTTTCTTATTCCAGATGAATTTATAACAAATTTGTTGCAATGTCTGAATAAACATGTGTGGTGGGTTGGACAGAAGCAACCAAAGATGTGTTAATTTCGAAAGTATAAGAGATTTTAAAATTGCTATCCTACCTAGTGGAGTAATCTGACGTTTCACCCATATCTTAAATAACTGTTTGATCTCTGCTAGCTTATCTGAAAAATTAATGTGTACACATTCTTTTAAATCGTTAGTGAACCATATTCCTAATAGTTTGAATTTTTGGGGGTTCCAATCGAAACCTAAGTGTTCCATATATATTTAATCTGATAATTTTTTCTGCTACCTAACCAAATTGCACTAGTCTTGTTAGAGTTTACATGAAGACCTGAAACAGACCCAAACCTGAAAAGAACATCTATACATGTTTCAAAAGATTTCCTATCGCCTGCAAGCAGAAATTCTGTGTCGTCTGCATATTGTGTAAGTTTATATTCATTATAATTCATTGTTATTCCTTTAATATCTGAATTTTCTCTTACCATTATCGCTAAAATTTCTACGCATAATATAAACAAATAAGGCGAGATGGGATCCCCTTGTCGACAGCCTCTCTTAATCTCAAACCAATTGGACACCTGACCATTAACTACAACACATGATTTGATGTTTTTATAAAAGGTACTAATCCACTTACAGACGTCTTTCTTAAAACCAAACGCTTTCAACACTTTATACATAAATCCCCAATCTATTGTATCGAAAGCTTTCTCAAAATCGATGTTTAGTAACATTCCAGGTAGATTATGCTCGTCTAGGTACGCTATTGTGTCGTAAATCAATCGAATATTGTCACCAATATATCTGTTTCTCATAAAACCAGTTTGGTCCTCATTAATTATGTTTGGCAGAACATTCTTAATACGATTTGCAATACAGGACGATCCAATCTTATACACAGCATTCAAAAGTGAAATGGGTCTCCAATTTTTAATATATTGTCGTGGTTTATCTCCTTTAGGAATACATACAATTATACCTTCTCTCTGTGGACATGTGTTACGTAACTGTTCGTTACGGGGGCAGATAGGCCTAAGGTAGTCAAGGTGAGGTTCCAACGGCTTAGTCGGGGGTTAAAAGCTGACGATCATTTCAATGTAAAAGATGAAACGGAGGCCTCTCCTGGGAAGATAAGACGTGAATTGGCGATCCTTTTTGGGGTTTAATTTGATCTTAAACACTGGCATGGAATTGTAGGAGGCACATGACATCACAGGTGTCAGCGTGCTAGTCATGGATCTTCCTCTGATATCCCTTCCTTCACCCGTGGGGATGCCGGGGGTCTTTCGTACAAATAGGTCCCCCACATTCTGGAAGTTCTGTGTTTGTAACTTCCTCTAATCTGTCACTCTTTTTTACTGTGCCTTTTCCCTTTGCTTACTGTCATCTGCCTTTTTCCATAAATTCTTACAAAGATTTCTTCATCCGAAGTCGGACATGCTGGGCCTAACTATTTCTTAGTTAGGCGCATAACGACGGCATGACGCATCTATGCTCATAGGACAGGAAACTGTCTGAGCGAACGAAGAAGATACCCCTCCCCCCTTTTTTAAGAGGGGAGGGGACGTGGGGGGTGTTTGGAACCCCTGTAACTCACAGATCCGCCCCTGAGACACACAGACAGACACTATGACAGTGGATGCTGAAAGAAAGAAAGAAGAAGAAGAGGTCAGCTGACAGTGTTTTGGACACACTGTATTCACTGGGTACATTACACTGCACGTCGATCTAGTAAGTAAAAAACACACAAACAAATGAATTGGTTCATCTGTCTATACTATTCATAAAATTAACTTTCTGTCTGCGTGCGTGTGTGTTTGTTTAGGCCTACTCACATACGTGCAAATCCCAACGTATACATACAGACAGACAGAGAGACATGCACACACTCGAAGGCAGAAAAAGGGAAACAAAATTAATCGTTAAAAACTTGTAATTTGCACTTCAACACAATAGTCGAACGTTTCAGCTGTTCTACAGGGGGCCCTTGCACCGGCTCTGGTGCTGCAGCCAAAGGGATGGGCTGGCCTTTGGGGACCTTCCTCAACGCCAGCAGTGTCCTCAAATCCCTTCGGCCGAGAGAGTGGGGATGTACCCTGGGCAAGGCATCTCCACTACTGTATAAACAAATTCACGCCCAGTCCGCCAGAATAGTATCTGCCCCCTCTGCTATCTGGCAGTCATTGTCGGAAACGACAGACTAGCATACACTACACAGAATCAGCGAAGTCTTAATTGACAGAAGCAAGACAAGTAAGCACCTATTCACGTTTACGTGTTTATTTAGAAGAAGAAAAAATGACATGTTACACTGCTCAAAATTTACTCAGGATAGACTTTTTTTTAACCTTGATTACTAAGACTAAGAGGTGGTAAGCAAAAATTAATTTAAAAAAATATATACTGAATATGACATGAGCGGAAAGATCAGTCACCCTTTTACCGACCTTGTACTGCGTGATTCGTTTCATGCCGTTTCGGGCAAACCCCCTAACTGGCAGGGGAACCAGCAAGGAAGATGCGAAACTCAGGTTTCTGCCCGCTCCTCCATTTTGCTGGAGAAACAAAGAGATGAACAAGCGCGGATTCGCAATCGTTTGTGGCTCACGACTATTTCAACTACAAACAAGGGCATCGCCAAGCGGCAGAATTCTTAAATATAATTTGAAAGAGAAATGTTGCGCATTTACATTATGCTCTTCACACACACAATTTTTGATCAAACACTTTCACTCCACAAGACTGCAGCCCAGCAGTCTATTTTTACCACTCCAATCATTACATACACTGAGTCGCCTCCCCTGGCTTTTTAATAATTTTAATCTGTAAACCAGAATGTTATCTCTGCACCATTTCGTAACTTTTTATATCTTTTGGAAAACATTTAAAACTATTTATCCTACTTATACTCATCGAAAGAATCACCGCATACTCGTATTACGTATGTTTATTATTGTGTACGCTTTAAAATGAAGATTCATGTGCTCTGTTCAGTATGCAATTCTTTCCATACCTAAGGAATGTAGATATGACAACTGAAATGTTACTAACAAATGTCCCATATGTGCCTTCCCAGGTCGAGAGGACGTAAAATTCCAAAATTACTACTACAACTGAAATGTTACTTTATGCCCAAGTATTTTTTTCTCTTTTACAATATGTGCGACAATAGGCCTTATTCGGAAATAACTCTTCCTGGCTTATTTGGCGTTGGTAAGATCCCTTGAAATGTCTTGCACTTTCCTTCATATTTTTACTTGCAACAAGGAGAGTGGAATGACTTTCCAAGAAGAGTAAAGGTCCTTGCTTGCACACACACACTTCTTACTTGCAGTGTGTGTGTGTGTGTGTGTGTGTGTGTGTGTGCGCGCGTGTGCGTGTGCGTGTGCGTGCGTGCGTGCATGAGCACGCGCGAGCGTGTGTGCGTGCGTGTACGTGAATGTAGACAAAATTATGCACACAAAATTACACACTCTCTCTCTCTCTCTCTCTCTCTCTCTCTCTCTCTCTCAATATTAACTTGAATAAGAGGAAGATTAAATAAGAGGTTTGTGCTGTGATTTGTGGTGTGTGTGTGTGTGTGTGTGTGTGTGTGTGTGTGTTGTGTGTCTGACCTTGAGACATAGACAGAGAGAGAGAGAGACATTTGGCTTTGCTGGTTGTGTGTGCACGCATGTGTGTGTGTGTCTGTGTGCGTGCGTGCGTGGGCACGCGCGCGCGCGCGCGTGTGTATGCGTGTGTGTGTGTTTGTGCGTGAATGTAGACAAAATTATGCGTTGCACATACAGACTTGTGTGGTGTGTGTGTGTGTGTGTGTGTGTGTGTGTGTGTGTGTGTGTGTGTGTGTGTGTGTGTGCACGCACGCACGCACACACACGCATCAGAAAACACAAACCTCTTATTCAATCTTCCTCTTATTCAAGTTATTCAAGATTGAGAGAGAGAGAGAGAGAGAGAGAGAGAGAGAGAGAGAGAGAGAGAGAGAGAGAGAGAGAGAGAGAGAGAGAGAGAGAGAGAGAGAGAGAGTGTGTGTAATTTTGTGTGCATAATTTTGCCTACATTCACGCACACGCACGCACACACACACATGCTCGCGCGTGCTCACGCACGCACGCACGCGCACGCACACACACTGCAAGTAAAAAGTGTGTGTGTGTGCAAGTACAGATATGAAGGAAAGTGTAAGACATTTCAAGGGAGATCACTCTTACCAACGCGGATCACTCTGCCTGATTTGATTTACGCAGTAGGTCTATTTTGGCAATATGTGCGACAATTTTGGACCGACCGACAGACCGACCGACAGACAGACAGACAAACAGACCGACAAAGTGAGTTATATGTTTGTGGCTTGTGCCACAAACAAAAAGAGAGAGAAAATGGGAGAAAGAAGTGAGAAAAGAACCGAGCAAAGAGAGAGAACAAGAATGAGAAAGGGAGCACACACAAAAAGAGGGAAAGAGAGAATGAAAGAAATAAAATGAAAAGGAGCAAAGGAGTGAAAATAAGAAGAAGAAAAGAAGGAAAATGAGAAAAGACAAAGAAAATGAGAAGAACAAACGAACATTTTTTTATTTTTAAAGGATAATAGAATAAGCAATTACATGCTTTTCTTACATCCAACCTTCATAAAAACTGTAACATAATAAAAGTAAAATGAAAATGGAGGGAAAATGAGCACAAAACATTGCAAAGCATGCAAAATACAACCCTATAGTAACAACACAATAACAAAATCAAATCTAATGCTATTAACTACACTCATTTTTAGCATGCACAAATTAAGAAGTAAGCACATACACACGGGAAAATAAAACCCAGTCCTACTTTACATACCCTTCTTTAACATGCACAAATTGAGAAGTAAGCACAAACACATGACAAAATCATGTCAATCCAAGAGAGGGAGCGAGCGAGAAAGAAAAGAAACACACGCACGCACGCACGCACACACGCACGCACGCACGCACGCACGCACGCACACACACACACACACACACACACACACACACACACACACACACACACACACACACACACACACACAATAAAGCAAGTCAAATGAAATTTTAAGTCAAGTTATGAAAACGCTATTTCCTCAAAACTTGGGGGGAAAAACACAGAAAATATAAACTGTAAAGTGCATAAAATAACTTTTGTGAAATGTTTTACATAAAATGTAAGCCAAATGTGCGATAAGGGTGCAATATTTTCACATAATCAAGCACCCAAAGAAACACACACACACACACACACACACGCACGTACGCACTGGGACGCACGCACGCACGCACGCACGCACACACACTAACTAATCTAACATTCTTATTGACATTAAAGACCCACCACGTCACGTGTCGAAATCACGGTTTTCCCTCTTATAGCTGGTACGAAATCTTAAGTGATCTTCCTAGCATAAGAGGGAATGTGACACGTGACGTGGGGGGTCTTTAAGCGTGTAGTTTCAGGCTACACTGAGAAAGATCTGCTTTCTTTTTGGCCTCTTCATTTGAGTGAATAAAAGGGCTTTATACTTCAAAATGCCCCACTCTCTAGATTAATTGATTTCCGCCTCTCTCTTTTCTTTGCCACTCATTATTTTCACAAATTTTTAAAAAAATCAGCCATCTCCATCAATCCTCTCTCTCTCTCTCTCTCTCTCTCTCTCTCTCTCTCTCTCTCTCTCTCTCTCTCTCTCTCTCTCTCTCTCTCTCTCTCTCTCTCTCTCCGGGGGGCTCTCACTCCTCATAAATACATCCAGAATGCATTTTGTGAGATTCCGGCTAGGCATAAACGACTTAAAAATCAACATCTGGTACAAAGTAAATGCACCAACATGCCTTTTCTGTAATCAACTGGAAGATTAGTTTCACTTTCTGTTGAGTTGCAATACGGTATAAGTCTATCAGAGAAAAAAAAATCTATTAAAACACAAAGATCTTACCAAAATGAATTAAACAATTTCTAGCCAATGAAAACCCAATTATATTACAAGAGATGTAGCTATGTACATTTATTATGCTTTGCAGAAAAGAGAAGAGCTCATTAAGACCTAGCTCAAGAAATAATGACGATGTTGTCTATATTCAAATGTTCATAATTTTATTGCAACATATTCGTGTTCTTTTCGTTTATATTCTACACATTGTGTGCACTGCACCTCCTATGTCATAGGCCGGGGGCCTGAAACATTAACATTGTGTTCAATTCAATTGTTTTCTCTCACTCCTTTGTTTGTTTGTCAGTCTGTCTATTTGTCTTCCCCCGTGGGGATACCGGGGGAATCTTTCAGTACAAAATAGTTCCCCCACCTTCTGTAAGTTCTGTATTGGCAACTTCCCCTAATCTATCACTCTCCCTGACTCTTTCTTCTCCTTTTCTTGCTGTCATCTACTATTTTTCTGACCTATTGGCTCATTCTCCTGCCTTTCCCCAAATAATTGCCTGCCTTGAGCTCCTCCGAAATCGGAATGTGTCGGCTGAATGCAGCGAGGAGACCAGCGAAAACTGAAAATCGGAAACACACGTATTTCCACCCATTATGGCCATATGGCCTGGGATCGCAAAAGAAGAAGAAGAAATGTATCTGTCTGTCTCTCCTGCACCCCCCCCCCCCCCCACCCCCCCCCCGCACACACACACACACTCTCTTTCGATCCCCCCCCCCCCCCCTTCATACCTTCAAAGTGGCACACAGGCGGTAGTCGAGAGAGACCCGGATGCTGACGCTATCTTGGATCACGTGAGGTCGGCACGTGCGCGGCACGCCCTGGGCGGGAACGAGGCTGTCCATGGAGAGAGAGGGGTTGAGTCTTCTCTGGAAGATGATGGTCATGTGGTCGTCTTGACAATCCACTTCTGCTTGTGGGACTGTGCGAAGAAACAGAAACGAATACGACCGTTTAATTGAGCCTACAGATTCTCTCTCTCTCTCTCTCTCTCTCTCTCTCTCTCTCTCTCTCTCTCTCTCTCTCTCTCTCTCTCTCGCGCGCGCGCGCGCGCACGCCATTTCCGAGAAAGAACGTTCCATGGTATAACATTATGAGAACACTGAACAACAAAGAAGCTTACTCAACCCCCCTCCTCCTCCCCAACGCTTGGTAATCAGAAAGAATGAACAACAGACTGACCACATTACCTTGTGGAACAGTATCCCCGCTGCCACAGGCCACAGCAGCCAGCTCCGAGGAAGAACAGACATGGACGTTCTAGATTCTACGAGAACACTGAAGATGACACTACTTAACCCCAGCCTTCCGCATTACCAGACACAAAAGAAACACCAAATTACCCCGTGCAACAGTACCCCCACTACACGCATTACGGCAGCCAGTTCCGAGAAAGAACAGTCACGGACGTTCCATGGAATGTGAAAACACTGACAGAATCACCTCTAGTACACTTTACGGCAGCCAGTTCCGAAGTCGTGGACGTTCTGAAGAAGACACCGATGATAAAACCTAGCCTTCTTTTTCTTCTAACATAAAACAGAAGTAAAGATAGTCCAGAGTACCTTGTGGAACAGAATCCCCACTAGCACAGGTGACGGCAGCCAGCTCGGAGGAAGAACAGTCGTGGACGTTCCATGGTCTGTGGGGGCACTGGAGGAGGGAGGCCTCTGCCCCGGAGCACCTGACGTCGTCCAGCACCACCCTGGGGGAGTCTGGCACCTGCAGGGTCCGCGGCTTGTACCACCCCGGCAGGGCGGCCCCAGGGCTGTGCACAACAACAATAATAATAATAATAATAATAAGAGTACATTTATATAGCGCTTTACCTCAAATGAGCCCAAAGCGCTTTACAATCAATTATTCATCAACAAGTAGGAATCTGCGTAATTTAAGTGTTGTGCATTCTTTCACATCAACCTCACTAAAAACAAAATACAAATCTAACAGGAATGTGAAAAAGAAAGCAGTTTGTGTGTGCATGTATATGCATTTGTGTACGTATGTGTTTGTTTGAACAGCATGTTAATAGTCTGGCAAGTTAATAGTCTGCGAATTCGTGGATTTCCGCGAAAAACGAAATTCGGAAAAGAAAAAAAAATTATGCCTTTCAGTTTGCGTGAGGTTTGTTCGTGCCAAGCGTTTTGCTCTGCAGGAAATGGCTCCAGACAAGGACTACTTCCGCGCCTACTGGTCATACTTGACACTGGGTTTTTTCTGGTAAATCTTCCTTTGAAACACTGGAGGAGGGAGGCATTATGAGAACGTGTACGAAAAATGAACAGAGACAGGGAGGGGGTTTAGTGGTTAATCGGTTGAATTCCAAAAAGCCCCACGGACAAGAGAGAGAGGGTGAGATGGAGGGAGAGAAAAAGGGAGCAAGGGAGAGAGAGAGAGAGAGAGAGAGAGAGAGAGAGAGAGAGAGAGAGAGAGAGGTGGGGTGGGGTGGGGTGTAAAGGAAGTACATAAATGGGTGGCGCGCCTCTGGCTGCGACGCGCTCTCCAGATGGGAGCAACCCGAATCTCACAGACGTCTCTGTGACTATAAAGTACCAAATTAATACCCCCCGACATACCAG
>CM065709.1:16104989-16112489 GCA_017654935.2 Phymorhynchus buccinoides | reverse complement strand
TTCACACAAATGCACCATCGTGTAGGCACTCGCATAATCCAGGAACACATGCATACATGCATACTAAATCCCACACATCGTGTAAAACTGAGATAGGCCTAAGTGTGCAAGCGTGGCATAAGGCTGAAAAAAGCATAACAATACTACACAACATAACTAATGTGCTGTGCGCACGACTATAATCAAACTGACTGAACATTTTACTTCAACCACGGACCTACATTGTAAGTTCGTGACTTCAACATACATTTCTCAACCAACACATATGAGCGCGCGCGCACGCACGCACACACACACAGGCTCTCGCTCTCTCTCTTTCTCTCGTACACACACGCTGTTCTGTTTCTGTTTCATACACACACGTGCGCACGCGTGCGCACCCACATACACAAAGCGAGAGAGACTTTTTGCTCGCTCGCACGCACACACACATATACACGTGTCCCCCCTCCCCCCCCCCCCCCCCCCCCCCCCCCCCCGTCCGTGCGCACACACACACATACACACGCGCGCACACACACACACACACACACACACACACTCACAGTCTCACAGTCACAGGCCTACTTCGTCTACCTGATTCATAAACAAATCATACCAACACATAAGTGGTTTCAGACCCTATGCATTTAATACGATCTCTACTTATTTATTTGTCTGTCTGTTTGTTTGTTTGTCTATTTAATTGATTTTTATTTCGTTTTATTTTCTTCTTTACCCGAGACCAGGGATGTATAGGAGACAAAATATTATTGAGCTGAGCCAGAACTATATATAGGCCCTACAGACGTAAGTCCCTAGTTCCGTTTTTTGACTAGCCAGTAGATCTAGACCAAGTAAAAAAACTGTTTCAAAGTATATAAAATCAACTCTGACACACTACAAAAAAATTGGCGAAAAACGTGAGTATTCTGTTAATTGTTACAGTGACAAGAGCGGGTCCATACCTCAAAAACACCTACAAATCTTGATGATTATCAGACCAAGCATAGGCCTACAGGGAATCTCCGAATGTTTCATAGATCTAGATCTATTTGTTTTGCTTCCGATACATGTATTGTATTTTAAAAAAAAGAAACTTCGATATTCTTGTTGTTATTAACTCCGCGAAACTCCACAGAACAAATCTAGATCAAAATAATAATATTTGTTTCAGTAAATAACGAATGAAAAAGCATTTACTGGCCGAGTCTGAGACTCTAATCACTGAAAAAGGCCTCCATCGAACGTCAGCCAAAATGGCAAGCTCTGAATGCGGTCTACCACCTTTTGCTTCAAACAGCGATTTCGCTTACAATGGTGGTTAGTCATGCAGTACATCGTTTAAAAGAGGAAAAAATGAACTTTTTAAGCATGTGCTCCTCAAGATGTATTCTTTCAAAATGAATCTTGGATGTGCTTTGAAACACATTGCTTTGTTTTGATTCCTTGATCTTGCGGTCTTAATCTATCCCTATCTCTTTGATATGAACATCGACTAATAGCGGAAAGCGTTAAGTTTCTGTTGGTGTAACGGATATTTTAATTGGTCCACAAGCGAAAACGCTAAACCCGTTTGTCAGTAGAAGCCGTTTCTGGTACTGGCATAGCGAGCGTCAAAACTTTGGTCATACCGTGATTTTATCGTCACCTCCGTCTCCTGTCATCGCTAGTTGTTCAAAGTAACCAACATTCTTCCACACAAAATCCCCATCGACGTAAGCAGCAAAGATTGTTTTATTTACCGACGTGTGTTTCTTTGGCATGCATGGAGTACTCAGTAAGAAATCCGAAGTTGAAAAGTAGTGAAATTTGTAGCAGTCGGACAGTGTTTCACAGCGTCATTAGAGACGTGGCCCTACCTAATAATAGCGATGAAGACAGCAATGATGGATACAGAAGATGAAGAGGATGACAGTGATAATAGCGATGAAGACAGCAATGATGGATACAGAAGATGAAGAGGATGACAGTGATAATAGCGATGAAGACAGCAATGATGGATACAGACGAAGAAGATGATGATAGCGATAATAGCGATGAAGACAGCAATGATGGATACAGACGATGAAGAGGATGATAGCGATAATAGCGATGAAGACAGCAACGGCGGATACAGAAGATGAAGAGGATGATAATAGCGATGAAGACAGCAATGATGGATACAGAAGATGAAGAGGATGACAGTGATAATAGCGATGAAGATAGCAACGGCGGATACAGAAGATGAAGAGGATGATAATAGCGATGAAGACAGCAATGATGGATACAGACGATGAAGAGGATGATAATAGCGATGAAGACAGCAAAGGTGGATACAGACGAAGAAGAGGATGACAGTGATAATAGCGATGAAGACAGCAATGGCGGATACAGACGAAGAGGAGGACCTACTCAAAGCAGAGCTGAGCGCACACCACCCTGGCGTTGATCAGGTTCCACTGGTCATCGCAGACGAAGCCAAAGTCGGGCACGCCCTGCGTGGGGTCTTTAACCTGCACTAAACCTGCCCCGGGGTACTGCGCCGACCCCACCAGTCGAACATTGGGGTCACCGTACCCTGCACATAGAGAAAAACAGACAAGACACACACACACACATACACACACAAACATACACATTGCACTAGCGTGCATGCATACGGACACAGAGACAGACGCATACGCATAAACAAACTGCACCGCAGAGAGAGGGGGGGAGAGAGAGAGAGAGAGAGAGAGAGAGAGAGAGAGAGAGAGAGGGAAAGAGACAGAAACAGAGACGGACTGCGACAGAGAGACATAAACGGACAATTCTTTCTTCTCCACTCAAAACCTGTGAACTCGACCCATTTCCCTCTGACTTGCTTGTAGACTCTCTTGACGTTTTGCCTTTCATCACTGACATCATGAATGCATCCCTCACTTCTGGGACCTTTCCGGACGAGTACAAGTGCTCTTTGGTAAAACCTCTGCTTAAGAAACCCTCGCTTGATCCTGATGACTTGTAAAATTACATACCAGTTTCAAATCTCCCCTTTCTGTCTAAACTACTTGAACGCCTTGTTCTTTTGCAACTAAACGAACATTTGACTCGCAACAATTTACTCAGTTCCTTACAGTCAGCATACAGACCCCATCATAGCACCGAAACCGCCCTTCTTAAGATCATGAATGATATCCTAACATCCCTTGACAATGGTAAAATGTCCGTCCTTACTTTACTAGACCTCTCCGCCGCTTTCGATACTATTGACCATGCTATCCTACTAAACAGACTTTACTATTCCTTTGGCATTTCTGGCTCTACTCTCTCCTGGTTTAAAGCCTATCTCTCAAACAGAACTGAAACAATCTCAGTAGCAGGCCATAAATCCACTCCATCGACTGTTAAGCATGGCGTTCCCCAGGGCTCTGTCCTGGGACCTGTGCTTTTTGTATTGTATACTCAACCCCTTTTCAACATTGTTAAGAATCATTCTGTAAATCATCATGCCTTCGCTGATGATAATCAGCTATACACTGAAACAACTCTTTCTGACTTCGACTCCACTATTCAAGGTCTTCAAGGATGTGTCAGTAATGTCAAAACATGGATGAATGAAAACAAACTCCAATTAAATGACAGCAAAACTGAAGCCATCATAATGACTTCTAAAAGACTCTCTGTTGACGGGTCCCTTCCATCTTCCATAAGGATAGGTGACTCAGATATTGATTTTGTTCCTTCTGTCAAAAACCTGGGCGTCACTATCGATTCCAACCTTACAATGAAAACACATGTGAACAATGTCTGCAAAATAGCCTATCTACATATTCGTAAGATAAGTTCCATTCGCCACCTCCTTACGACTCAGGCAACACAAACTCTCGTCTGTTCTCTCGTCTTATCTAGGCTAGACTATTGTAAATCTCTGTTATTTGGTTGCCCGCAGTCCTCAATCCAGAAACTTCAGAAAGTTCAGAACGCAGCTGCAGGATTGATTTTCAAAGCAAAAAAGACACAGCATATCACCCCGCTACTTCACACTCTTCACTGGCTTCCAATTTCTGCTCGAATTCAGTACAAGGTCGCATGCCTCACCTTCAACTCTATTAATGGAACTGCCCCTCAGTATCTCACTGACATTGTACAAACCTACACTCCCACCCGGCATCTCAGATCTTCCTCCGACTCATGCCTGCTCTCCACTCCCCGCATTAAAACTAAATCCTTCGGTGAATCTTCTTTCTCGTACTCTGCTCCCTCGGTCTGGAATAGCTTACCACACAGTGTTCGCCACTCTTCCTCTGTCCAGTCTTTCAAAACTACTCTGAAAATTCATCTTTTTGAAACCTCATACTCTCACCTCTAATCCACGTAGTCCTTGATGATATTAACCTGCAGTGTGTGTGTGTGTGTGTGTGTGTGTGTGTGTGTGTGCGTGCGTGCGCGTGCGTGTGCGTGCGTGCGTGTGCGTGCGTGCGTGGGGAGGGGGGAGGGGGAGGGAGAGCGAGAGAGATTAATACATGTATTTTGTATTAACAGTCTCACTTATTTTTAATGTTTATATATTCATTGATACTTGTCTTCATGTTGATTATTCTTGGCTTGTCTTTAATGTGTATGTTTATCTGTATGTTAGTGTTTAGGCCTTTGTTGAGCGCTTTGAGCTCCCCGCAAAGGGAGTTAAGCGCTCTATAAATAACCAGTATTATTATTATTATTATTATAAAGATAAAGAGGCAGCGAGAAAGACAGAAACAGACAGACAACAAACAGAACAGACAAAAGACATACATACACAAAAATACACACCCCCCCCCCCCCCCACCACACCACCACCACCACCACCACACACACACACATACTCACCATCACGGCAATTCCCACTCAAAGGCGTCACTGGCACCGGACTAACACTCATCCCAGTATCTAAACCACCACCAGAACCAAAACTGGAACCGGAACCGGAACCAAAAGCTGACGTCGACAAAGATGGCGGCTCCACTCCGCAGCGCGCGCCGGCGTCTTCCGCGTGCGTGCAGTCGGGGGCTGTCGTCACATCCGGCAATCCCACAACGCACAGGTTGAGGTTTTCCTCGTCGCCATTGCAGTACACGCTGTCCAGGAGAATCCTGCCTCCGCCCTCGCCAAAAAAGGCGTTGGAAAAGGCCACCCCTCCTCTAAGACAGGGGTTGAAACAGAAAAAGGGTTAATAAAGGCTGTGAGCGTTCCTAACTTCAGTAATGTATCTTCTTCATTATCGATTGCTCACAGTTTCACGCCGTAGCTGCCGTTATGCGCTAACTAAAATAAACAAGAAATTCAGTTGATAGATATCAACTAAAGGAGGCAAAACAGTGTTAACATTATGTAGAACAGTGTATTGCACTTCAAAAGTGTATGAACATATATGTCTTTTCAAAATATCTTCAACGTGATGCAGTTGGCTACTTTAGAGAAGAAGAAAAAAGTTACATAAAATATGAACGTGTCATAAAATACGTTCGTCATCGACCGCTCAGACAAGAACAAAAAAGAAGTTCAACACAGTAAAGTGAGATCATATTGCTGCAAATGAAAGTTTAGTTGTGAAACAGAAAATAATCAGACTTTGAGATCGGGAGTCATAAACATGACAAGGATAGGATCAGCCTAGGGTTGTCATGAAATTGAAAGAAACCAGACTTTGAGATCGAGGTGATATAAACATGAAGAAGATATGGTTAGGATTAGCCTAGGGTTGTTGTGAAACTGAAACGAACCAGACTTTGAGTGATCGAGAGCTATAAAATTGAATAGGATAGGGCTAGGGTCAGCCTAGGGTTGTTGTCGTGAAACTAAAAAGAACCAGACTTTGAGATCTAGAGTCGTAAACACGTAGGTAATATGGTTAGGATCAGCCTAAGTTTGTTGTCATGAAACTGAAGAGAACGAGACTTTGAGATCGACAGTCTTAAACATGAAGAAGATAGCCTAAGGATGTTGTAATGAAACTGGAAAGAACCAGACTTTGAGATCGATAATCATAAACATGAAGAGGATAGGGTTAGGATCAGCGAGGGTTTATTGCCATGAAGCTGAAGGAAGCCAGAGTTTGAGATTGAGGGTCATAAACATGAAGAGAATAAGGGTAGTATCAGCCTTAAGTTGTTGACAGGGAGGGTTGTTGTAGCGAAACTGAAGAGAACCAGACTTTGAGATCAAGTCATAAACACAAAGAAGATTGGGTTAGGATCAGCCTGGGGTTATTGCCATGAAACTAAAAGAAATCAGACTTTGACATCAATAACCGTAAACACGAAGTGGATAGGGCTAGGATCAGCCTGGGTTTTTGTCATTAAACTGAAAAGAACCAGATTTTGATATCAAGAATCATAAACATGTAGGGGATAGAGTTAGGATCAGCTTAGAGTTGTCATGAAACTGAAAAGAACCAGACTTTGAGATCGAGAGTCGCAATCATGAATATGATAAGGTCAGGATCAGCCTATGCATGTTGTTATGAAACTGAAATAAGCCAGAGTTTGAGATCGAGTCATAAATATGAAGAGGATATGGTTAGGATCAGCCTAGGGTTGTTATGAAATTGTAAAGAACCGGACTTTGACACTGAGAGCCATAACATGAATATGATAGGGCCAGGATCAGCCTAGAGTTATTGTTATAAAACTGAAAAAAACCCACAGACTTCGAGATCGAGAGTCGTAAACACGAAGAGGATAAGAATAGGATCAGCCTACAATTGTTGTCATTAAACTGAAAAGAACCAGACTTTGAGATCGAGAATCATAAACACGAAGAGGATAGGGTTAGGATCAGCCTCGGGTTATTGTCATGAAACTGAAAATAAATCAGACTTTGATATCGAGAGTCTGAAGAGAATAGGGTTAAGATCAGCCTATGGTTGTTGTCATGAAACTGAAAGAAACCAGACTTTGACTTTCGAGATAGAGAGTCATAAACACAAAGAGAGTAGGGTTAGGCTCAGCCTACGGTTGTGTGAATGAAACTGAAAAGAACCAACTTGGCTCATGGTCGTCTTTCACTGTCACCTGATTGTGTCCATCTGCTAACCTTTGTACTAGGCCTATAGAGACTGACCCTGCTTCCATAGCTCAACACCACAGCACAGAGAGAGTCGCAGCACTAGGCCTACCTAACGGTTTCGATCAGTTGCTAGGCTAATGCATTTTCATGAATCTCTCAACGGTCATGTTATGAAAAATAAGGGGGGGGGGTCAAGGAATAGTCAACTAATAAATGAACGTGAGGACAGAAGAATATAAAATCCATCCATAAGTCTTTCTTCAAAATAAAGGGTTTGATGAATTTACAATGCCAAGCAATATAGAAAGAAAACGTTTTGTTTCTAATATCTGAGTAATAGCAAAATGAACAGCCTTCCTTCACAGTAACCCCCCCCCCCCCCCCCCCCCACACACACACACACACCTTCCCCAAGCGAATATTGTCTGCTAAATGAAATCCATTTGACATGACACATTTTGCTTTGTTTTGAGTCCCTGCACAGGATTATCCTGCCAAAACGGCGAAAAA
>CM065709.1:16074989-16102489 GCA_017654935.2 Phymorhynchus buccinoides | reverse complement strand
TAATGTAAACTCGTTTGGCTTTCAAAATTCTGCAAATGTTTTGCATGCTATTCGTATGCTATACATCATAATTGTTTAGCAGTGTGGACATGCAAGTTTAAGCAGACGACACGAACTCCAGTGGAAACAAGGTTGCTAACGCACAACGCACACACGCAAGCATTGTTGTAAGCTATAAGAGACTTAGGCATAGAAAAAGCATGGCTCAACATCACAGCACAGTAGGCTAACACTTACACAGGCACACACCCAGGGTGGGTGGGGGGCAGGGGGGGAAAGAAAGAGTTTTGTTTCTGAGTAATGAAACAAGGAACCTGAGAGACAGATGGAGACTTTGTTGAGAGAGAGAGAGAGAGAGAGAGAGAGAGAGAGAGAGAGAGAGAGAGAGAGAGAGAGAGAGAGAGAGAGAGAGAGAGAGAGAGAGAGAGAGAGAGAGCAGAGACAGAGGCAGAAAGCGACAGAAAGAAAGAAACTGACAAAAATAGGCAGTATGTGAGAGAGAAGGACAATGAAAGTGAGTCAAAGCAGAGAGAGAGAGAGAGAGAGAGAGAGAGAGAGAGAGAGAGAGAGAGAGAGAGAGAGAGAGAGAGACGCAGTCACAGCACTCTCAAGGCTAACATGTTCTGGTCACGAGTCTGTTAGGCTAATGCATATTCATGAGGTTCTCAAGGGCAGACAACTGCAGTGACAAAGGGAAGACAACTCTGATACGCCAAGCAAGTCACGTGACCCTCCATGACCCTGTAGAACTGGCCAATATCACGTGACCTCCACGAGCAAAAGTCACATGATTCCTTACCCAATGCTAATAGGAGGCTGTCTCTTGACAGCCTCCAAGAGACAGCCTCCAAAAAATGTATGGATGCGCGCAGGGCGTCAGCCACGTACGATTCAACAGGCCAATCCCGGAGATGGGTCACAGCTTTGGTTAGAGAGAGAGAGAGAGAGAGAGAGAGAGAGAGAGAGAGAGAGAGAGAGAGAGAGAGAGAGAGGGAGAGAGAGAGAGACAGAGAGAGAGAGAGAGAGAGAGAGAGAGAGAGAGAGAGTATGACCGAATAAACGCATGATCGTCAATTATGCGAACGAACGAATGAATAATAAGAGACTGTAAAATGAACGAGTTAATGAATGAATACATGTAGATCAATGAATGCATGCATCAATGAATGTTTGAACCAATCAATGCGAAAACCAATCCAAAACTTGAATCGACCAATGCATGAACCAATCAAAACGTTAACCAGTAAGAACGAACCAGTCAAATCATGAATTCATCAACAAATGAATCGATCGATGCATGAATCCATGATTGAATCAATGACAATGAATGCATGAACCTATCAACGCCTGAATAAAGAAAGTATTAATAAACTACAGCATGAACCAATCAAAGCACGAATCAATCAAGGCATGAACCAATCGAGTACCTAACTCGCAGAATTGCCTAGTCTGTAGATTAGGCGGCCACTTTGCCTATTTTGTAAACTAGGCACCCTGACGGCCTACCTTGTAAACTATTTTTTCAGACGTGCCTACTCTACAGATTAGGTCAAGTCAAGTCAAGTCAACTTTATTCCAAAAAACCCTGGGGGCACAAGAAATTGAATATAAAACCCATTCATATTTGCGGCATTAAACATTACAAATAATAGTTCTTAAAACTTCATAACAGTACACAAAAAAATAAAAATAATTTTTTTTGGTAACAGTACTCATTACCATATAAACAGGCACATAATACCATCTTGCACAGATACACACATATGCATGCACACACACAGTTGCTGGAATTTCACGTGTGAATCAATTTTAGAAAAACAAGCAAACAAAACCGCTAATTAACTTATCTCCATTAACAAATATTGACATATGAAACAAGACAAGAAACAATTAGGACATAAACCCAGACATGGAGATGCCATTCGTGTACCAAGAGGTGTGAATAATAATAGAAAAAAATAACAGAGTGGGGTTCCTGATATCAACTAAGGTTCAGAACTCTTTTAAAATAGCCTTTATGAAACAAGCTGAACGACTGAGAGTTCTTTTATTTTTTGACTGAAATAAGGAATTAAACTTTATTACGTTTGGGTTTTTTAAACAATAATTTGGCAAATAACGTTTTCTAGCATCCTGGAACGTTTGACATTCAAAAACATAATGAAATTAATCTCCTAGAGCTTGGTGGTCGCACGTAGAACAAAATCTTTCACTATGTGGGATATTTTGGATTCTCCCCGTTTGGATGGGTAATCTATGATTTAATGTTCTGAATTTGAAAAAGACCAATAATAAGTTTTCGGGTAAAATTTTAAAGTAATCTTCAGAAGAAAACATATCTTTATACAATTTATAGTTACTGAATATTTGTTTTTCTTCCAGCTGCGAGAACCACTGTTGGATACATTAATCTTTTAGGGTGAGTAAAACTTTAGCTTTAAACCAGTTTTTGAAATATTGGTGTGTGGTTGCTGTAGCCACAAACCACTCAATCCAAGTGTATCTAATAAAGTTTTCACAGATAAAATGAAAGGTGACGCATGTTAGGCAGTCCTTGTTTTAATCTCCTACATAACTCCTCTTTGTTTTAACGCCAAGAATGCAATAGTAATGTTATGAAAAGAAGTGGGTTTTTTACTGTTTTGACTCCATTGTCTGTCTGTCTGTCTGTTGTGAAGAAAAGGGACATATTACTATAATAAAGCTACCATCCATTCTCTTTCATTCACGCAACACAAGAATAAATCAAGGCATAAATGAATTATGGAACCAATAAAAGCATGAACCAATCAAGATATCAACCAATTAAAAAATAACCAATCAAAGCATCAAAATATTAACCAACCCAAGCACGGAATAATGCATGAACCAACGAATACATGAATCAATGCATGAATCCAATCAATGTTTGAATTCATGAACGCACGAACCAAACACCTTTAGCATAAATCACCGAATGCGTGAAGTAAAGCATGAATCAATTAATGCATGTATTAATCAATCAATTTTTAAATCAAACCAAGAAACGAACCAAGGAAAGAACGAATGCAGTAGCCCATCCTCTCCACAAAATGGTGAGGGGCCAACCAACCAACCCCCAAGGACAAACTCACGTGAGTCCTAACATTGTGCAGACGACTTTAGCATCCCTGTGGTCCCAGCCGTCGTCACAAATGGTGCCCCACTCTCCCCCCACCCTAACCTCCACCCTCCCCTCCACATCATCCCCCTGCTCCATTCCTCTTCCTCCTACTAGTCGTACTTCTTCCACCGCCTGTCTTGAACATCCTGGACATACTGTAAATAAGGTGCAGGTACACAATTTAGAGCAACACCTGTCTTGAACATCCTGGACATACTGTAAATAAGGTGCAGGTACACAATTTAGAGCAACATACTCCTCCGAAATCGGAGTGTGTCGGCTGAATGCAGCGAGGACAACAGTGAAAACTGTAAAACAGACACATACGTACCCATTATGGCCTTATGGCCTGGGAACGCAGAAGATGAAGAGCAACATATTGTGATGCATTGGAAAGAACAATGGAGCCTCTTTATTTAATTTAAAACCGTCCCTATTAAGACTCCCTTTAAGATGTGACCCCCATTTTTTAAAACTAGTTTTGTTCCCTTCATATCGGGACTACTGAGTGTCCACTCCCTTATTAAGATCCCTGAACGAATGAAAAATGGTGCTTTACGTCCTCTCGGTCTGGAACAGACACATATGGGACATTTGTAAATACAAAGATGATGGGAACAATACTGGAGGCAATATCCGGAGGCAGTGCAATTCCAGTAAAGTCCCGATTTTTTTTTAACAATGCAGATAGGTGTAGCGGTAACCACGCCTCGGTTAAACCTCATCGGCTACATCTGATTCTGAGTATTTATTAAGATCCCTCCCTATGAAGACCGTTTTGGGTTGATTTTTCAAGGTGTTAATACCTGGATGTTTTGTTGGATTGATATGCTTTGTTGTGTTGTATTAATGCTATATATATATTCATATAAATACAACAAAAACCAACACATGCACACGCACACATAAATATGCATAATTTTATGTGGAAGCACACCACCTACAGAGTCATTCAAATGGATTAAAGGGCAATTTCTACAGACATATGCTTGTGCCTAAGGCTGCAAGCACAAATACGTACACAGATAACGTAACAAACAGAGATAGATAAAGAGAGAGAGAGGGGGGGTAGAGAGAGAGAATTACAGACACACGTACACGCACGCGCGCGCGCACACACACACACACACACAGACCCCCCCCCCCCCCCACACACACACACACACACACACACACACAAGCCCACACATGCGCGCCCGCGCGCATACACACACACAACAACAACAGTGAGTGTGAGAGAAAGAAAGAGACAGACACATTTACACTTACACATACAACAACAAATGCGCGCGCGCGCGCGCGAAAACCACACAACCATGCAGGGCGACGTATTACCCGTATATCAAAGGGAGGCAATTTGTTGATGAGAATCTGTAGTCGGCCCACCTCCAGTTTTTGACTTGCAAATCATTTTTATGTATTGATACTTTCCGTGCGAGCGCTCATTATTTTCTTTACAATTTCCATCTTTTTTTTTAAAAAGTCCACCGATTTTAAGCGCTGTACATTTAGATGGTATCATGTCAGCGTGATTTATTACAGCCTATTGTGAATCTGTCATCGTAAAAAAATGTATTATTGCAGTCAGCTAAAGTAAAAGCAGAAATCAGTTTCATAAATCAGTCTCATGAAAATATTGTTTTACTTTCTTTCTTTACTGCTGTTTCTTTTACTTTACCCCCCCCCCCCCCCCCCCCCCCCCCCCCCCTCCCACCATATATACAGAGTGCAAACTGAAATGACCCATGATTAAATCATTTAAATGAACTGATTCTGGATATAAAAGGTGTTTTTTTACACTGTGTGCACGCGCCCGCCCGCATGTGTGTGTGTGTGTGTGTGTGTGTGTATGTACGTGCGTGCGTGTGTGTGTGTGTGTGTGTGGGCAACAATATGTTTAATTTCAGTTTCTTCAGACCATATGACCCATATGAATGAAATAAGAGCGATTGACAAAACGAATGTGGGCAGTACAGGAGAGGCGCGCGCGCGCGCGCGCGCGTGTGTGTGTGTGTGTAATTTAAGATGTCGCTTTTCAGTAAAACGTAAATTCATTATTTCTTGCTCTTGGCAATCCCTCCAACCCTCACCAGGGGCGGATCGGTGTGGGTGGGAGGTGCTTACAGGGTTTCCGGGACCCCCCTGGCCACCCCCCCAAAAGGAGGACCTCCTCTGTACCCCAAGATGGACCTTATAGAATGGTGAACAGTACGGAAATGACTCGATGTTAGGCTTAATAATCAATAAAATGTCAAAGTAGCGCCCCGCGAATAGTGTGCTTGAGTGTTTGAATGCAATGTAGGAGTTTCCAGACACACACTCCCCCCCCGTACCCCAGGATGTACCTCATAGAAGGTACAGCGGCCTGCGATAGGTGTGTTTGAGGGCAAGTTAGGTCGTGAGCTGATTAAATGCTCTTCTGTGCTCAACAGATGCCCCCCCCCCCCCCCCCCCCCCCCAAAGTTCGGACGGTAGTGGAAAATCCTGGTGGAAGGATTTCTTGGCTGCCAAATCCCTCCCCGCTCAACAAAAAATTAAAGAGATGTTGAGGTTTGGTTTCGATGGGAAGTTAGCGTGTGCATAGGTTGCTGTCCCACTCCCCACCCACCTTCAACAAAAGTTCCGACGGTAGTGGAAAATCCTGGTGGAATGATTTCTTGGCTGGCTATGCAGCTCCCCCCGAACCCCGGCGGACCCCCCCCCCCCCCCCCCCCCCCTACGAATCATCTGGTCCACCCCTGTTCACCCCCTTCAACCCATCCTACCCCGATGGGGTGAAGGGGTTGGGGTTATGTATCATAATTATTCAGCGCGCATTTTTCTTGAACGCTTCTCTAAAATTGAAGCCAATTTCGTTGAACTTTTCTCTAAATCGAGATTATTTAATTTGGATTTGCGTATGTTAAGTTTTGGTCTTGATCTATCTAAATCTTCCTACAACTACTAAATGTAGATCTCTGATCTAGACCCAAGAATTACTTTTGATACTTATAGTCTTCTTCTCCTCTTTGCCAGTCTTTGGGGCCCACGATCATTCATTGTGATTTTTGAAAACTAAGCTTATATAATCCTAAGGGACTTAAAGAGAACAAAATTTATACAACACCTTGAAGGACAAAAGCCAAGAGAAGCAGTAGAACCATATCATAGTCGGCAATTAGTTGCTTCATTTTCTTTCTCGTCCAATGTTCTGAACCGGAAGCCTCATCTCGGCGTCGATTGTAACAATTTAAAGACCCGCCCAATCAAAAACAACAACAAACAAACAAACGAAACAGCTGCAGATGCATCAGATATAGCCTATGCCAGTATAACAAGTCAGCAACTCAGCCTGCCTTTCTCGGGGTCATGTCTATATGTCCACGTGTCTATATGTCCACATGTCTAAGAAGAAAGAAGAAAGAACCAAAGACTGGAGATGCTCTACAAGTACGACCAGGGCCGTGCTGAAATCAATTCGGCCTACCTGCCAGTTCGATCAGGCACAAGACGAGGCGCCAGGAAATCAAACACCAAGGCGTACGACATTCCATCTTGTCGTACTCCGTACAGGAAGATGTCCTTCTTCCCCCCGGACAATCCCAGACTGGAACGTGCTTAGCATAGCATAGCATAGCAATTTGGCATTATAGGCTTATTTTTGTTAAGCCTTTTGCCCTCTGGATATCGTTTCAAGTGATATCAATATACTTTTTTACCCGTGAACTAATAGGCTTTTGTGCATTGATTTGAATCCTAATAAAGTTCCTCTAAAGTTGAGAAGTACATCACGCTTTTATATGTTTGGTCAATATGATTTCTGAATACGTTCAGTGACGATGCATTAACAGTCTCATTTGAAAGGTTATTCCATGCAGTTGTAATTCTATTCGTGATTTTGTTTTTGAGTGGAACGAGTAGGGGAAGACGGGGTAAAAAGCGCATGGGCGGGTAAGAAGCCCACCCCAATTATCTCATGAAATAAAGAAAATTTCAGTCAAATTTGCCCATGAGACCAATGCTAGACATTAACGCTCGTCTCATGGGCAAAATGAGACTGAAATTTGCTTCATTTCATGAGATAATTGGGGTGGGCTTCTTACCCGCCCATGCCCTTTTTACCCTGTCTTCCCCTATTATTTATTTTCTTTGTAAGTTTGAAATTATGCCCTCGAGTTCTATCTTCTTCTGAAAGTGTTAATAAGGTTTTAGTGGTGCTAGCATCATAAAGGTTGTGTAAAATTTTATAAACCTCGATTAGGTCACCTCTTAAACGTCTATGCTCTAAACTTGGCAATTTCAAATATTTCAGTCTCTCTTCGTAGTCCATATTACTCGTACCAACAATTTTCTTGGTAAATCTCCTTTGGACACCCTCAATATGTTCAATATGTTTTCTAAGATATGGGCACCAAACAGGGTTACCGTACTCTAAAATAGGGCGAACTAAGGTTTTAAACAAAGGCACCATAAACAGTTTTGATTTAGTAGTTATTGTCCTAATCAGGAGACCTGCAATACGATTAGCTTTCTTGACGACTCCATTTATGTGAGGTTCAAAAGACAGGGATGGATCTACAGTTACACCAAGATCTTTTTCAGCTGGGCAAGTAGTGTCCCAAACCATGCATTTTCGTGCTACAAGCATGGAATTTGGTACACGTGATTGTCTTTGGGTACTAAACAATTATAGATACATGAAAAGAGTTAAAGCTTAAAGTTTCAAACTTAATTATATAAGCACCAAACTTGACATACATATACACTTGTAAACATTTTACGACGTTTTACACAATCATGACAACATATATGCATATTTATTTGTAAATATATTCAAAATGTCTGCCAAATTATTACTACTAGATTTAAAAAAAAGTTAGAGTTGCAAATGTAATTACATAAGCACCAAACTTAGCAAGCATGCACACATGCAAATGCTAAGCAGGCCCCTATAATATATAATATGCTGTTACACAATCACAAAAAACGATATGCATGTTTTCCGTGTGTTTAAAAAAAATCAAAATGGCCACCAATAAACCGAAGTATGACTAAATAACAAAATGAATTATGGCTTAGACTTGAAAATTTCAAGCAATGAACACCAAACATAGCAGGCATAGCAAAATACATACTGTTACATAATCATGACAAAATATATGAACATTTTTATTTTTTATTTCCTGTAAGGAATTTTAAATGGTCGCCAAGCAACCTGCATTTTGATTCATGGGACACTGACCCCCTCATACTGCAACAGAGAAGCTGCCTCTGTTCCCTGTAGTCCGGGGGTCAAAGCTGACCACCTTGCAATGCATCATAACGTTTTTTTCTTTGCACTTTTCATCTCAGTTTTCATTGCTAATTTAAAATCCGCTGGGGGCCGGGCTGAAAAGTTTGGGCAATTAGAGTTATTGACAAAAATCCAAGATGGCCGCCTGCAATATGAATAAATGCAGGCCGAAGACATCATTCGTTCAGTTTAAAGCTACAAACTGTATGGAAACTTTGCTGGTAGCAATTTAATATTAATTTGTAAAGTTCCATGTAAAATACTACCAGAAGATATTTTTAAAAACTGCTATTTGGTGTCGCTGAGCGGCAGACATTTCCTCAGCCACTTTTCCCCTCCCGCTTCTCTTCATTGGATCCGGCACTTAGCATGTCATACTGAAAAAGGAGGCAATTTACTATGTTTAGGGATTAATATCTCCAGTTATGCTGCTGCTTGGAAGCTGTTTCTATAATTAGATCTATAATTGGATCTGTCATGAAAGTTTTGGGTGATTCTGTCTATGTAAAAAAAAAGTCTTGGAATGTCTGTGGTACATCGGTTATCTTTAAGATAAAAGGGGAAAGTCTTTTGGTGACACTTTAGCTTAAACCCTTCCATTACTTAAAAAAAGAACAAAAATGTGTGACAGACAGACAAAAGCAAAATCATATGCCCCATATGGTTCTTCATGGGCAGAGAACAGTATCAAGATTTCCATGTGTGTCAAAACGTAGCATAGCATTCTGATATAGAATCATTTCGTCATCTACAGTATTGAGATAGAGATATATATACCCGTGCACTCCTTCCTTCCGTGGGGATACCGGGCGGAGGAGTCTTCCGTACAAATAGTTCCCCCACCTTCTGGAATGTGTGTGCTTGTAACTTCATCTAATCTGTTTATCTCTTTAACTCTGCCTTTTCCCTTGCTTTGTGTCATCGACTATCTTTCTGACTTTTGGCCCATTCTCCTTTGAGCTCCTCCGAAATATCGGAATGTGTCGGCTGAATGCAGAGAGGACACCAGTGAAAACTGAAAAACGGACACATACGTACCCATTGTGGCCTTATGGCCAAGGAACGCAGAAGAAGAAACGATGCACTAAAGATGCATGTTGTAAGATTCCAGTAATAGATTTACAACTGAAATGATGCATTCTTTTCTATAACAACCACAATGCCTCTGTGATACTCATAGTGTTCAAAATGTTGTCCAACCTATTTTACCCCATGTATAATTTGCTTATGGAAACATGCATTCGCACAGCAGATATACAGCATGCAGACAAATGTAAAGTTGGCAAGCCTATGCGTTTCAATAATGATAATTGAATTTAGAAAGTGGCTTCACCTGCAAAATTTATTCATTCTGAAAATTGGCTTGCAATCAAATACCAAGTAGCTTCAGTCAAAAGTCAAAACATTGAAGGACATCAGCATCTCAAATAAATCAATCAATTTATTAATCGATCAATCAAGTAACTAATCAGCAAATTTAATTTTTATCCTTTTAAAAATATGAGAAAAACAGCAGAATGTAGAGCTTACAATATAACACATACTGTAAGGGTATGTGCAAATTAATCTGCAACCTGCAGATTCTGTACAAACCCCATTCCCATGCGGAAACTCATCTGCAAACCCACCCGCTTATTAGTTACATAAGTGAATGGGGTTTCTGCAAGGAGCTTGCGGGTTGGGGATTTAATACATGTACACAACCCCTTAGACAAGAGTTTGCAAATTCAACCTACGATACGATTTTAGATACTTGGTGAGGCATCAAATGTGATCAATGAATACTTAAAATTTGAGCTAATACATGGAAAAGTGACATGCACACACACATACACACACATGACACATGTAGCCTATATTAATATGCACACAGTATAGTGTAGAGTGGCACAGTGGTAGCGCGTTCATTTCGTGTCAAGTAACCCGAGTTCGAACCTGGGTACAGGGGATTTTTCCTCTCACTTTGCAATAGGCCTTACGGTCTGAATGTGGAGTCTTTTGGATGGGACGATAAACTGAGGTCCCATGTGCCCATGCACTTAGCACACATTAAACCCAGTGGCAACGAAAAAGTTGTCATTTGGACAAAATTTACCACCCCCCTCACTCCTTTCCTTTTTCATCAGTCACAAAAATCTCATGCAAAAACAAAATTGGGTGGTGCGCCTCTGGCTGCGACGCGCTCTCCAGGTAGGAGCAACCTCAATTTCACAGAAACGCCTCTGTGACTGTAAGGTACCTAATACCTAATACACACATAGTGACAAACACACAGACACACACACACATTTACCGTATAACATCACGAGAAGTGGATAGACGTTAAAACACAAGCTGACATGTGCACACACAATATACATATATAAAGATTAAACGGTAAGGTTTTAGATGAAATAACACAGTGCAGGGGCGGATCTGAAGGGGGTTTCCAGGGTTTAACACCCCCCCCCCCCCCCCCCCTCAATCTTTGCCCCAAGCACGCACCTTGTACAATGGTAAAAAGAAGAAAATAGCTCAAATTTTGCTTCAATGATCACTCAGTTGTAACATTTTACGGGGGCTTTGCCCCCTGGGCTCCCACAAAGCAATTACACCTTAACCAAAGACCTATGCAGATCCCTTGACTCCCCAAGGACACCCCCCTCCAGCTCCCACCACCACCTTACGAATCATTTGGTCCGCCCCTGCAGTGAACCAACAAAAATACATCGTTCTCAGATCTGAATTTTTCATAAATAGCTAGGCGCACCCCCCCCCCCCCCCCCATATTTTTTTCTCGGTTCTTTCCTTTTTTTTTCCAGTCTTGCCTACTTCATCCTCTATCGTTTGCTATATTTAATACATATTTTCATCCATTTAATAATGGCCTTTATCATGACTGCGATTAATTATTCAACAAAGATAATTAGCTCAAAAAGTTGATAAGATACAGCTTAATGTTTGGCCAGAAAGGCAGGTGTGAAAATGTGGGGAGAGCTGAGAATGTAGGGGGGGGGTGGGTGGGGGGGTGGGGGGGGGGGGGGGGGGGGGGGGGGGGGGGGGGGGGGGGGGGGGGGGGGGGGGGGGGGGGACATCTTTACCTTTACCAGATGCACAAAAGCAGAACATTGTAGGCCTCCCAGTCATCAAGTGATTCTAATTCAGACTAGATAGTAGATTACACAAGCATCATAATGGTGATCAATTGACGCTACACCCCAGGTACTGGCATCACTCCACACCATCTGTTCGATGTACAGTATTCCACGGTCACATAAATGTTCTTGATGCTGGAAAATGTTGGTTCTTCTTCCAGGGCGTGTCGTCGCGATTGTCATCAGAAGTGGCGTGAGCAACGTAGGCCTGATCCTGATCTTGGTAGAACTGCAAGACAGTAATTGATTTGGAGATTTCTTGTTGCTGCTTCAGTATTTTGTCCCTTGATCTTGCTTTCTCGCTTTTGATGTCGTTTCGCTGCTCAACAAATAATAGGCCTATTCACATGTGCTTCAAGCGACGGATGTCAGACTAGATCTAAATAAATGTTTATGTCGCTGTTGGTGTGAGATGAAAGTGTTAATTCTTTCTTTTGAAAACTGTGTTCTGCCTGAAATTCTGATCGCCTGCTGTCTTTTTTTCCCTTCACTATTGGTGTCTCTGTCCACTGCCCTCTGCAGTAGGAACTATACTATACTCTATTCACGATGGCGACGCTCTGTCGCGTTTGAGACCGTCGTCTGCTAGGCCAAATCTGAAGATGACAAGAGTTATTTCCCTTGTTTATTAAGGATCACCGAGTCTAAGTAAAAGGACGCTCGTTCAACGGACCGTGTTGTTGAAGTTTAGTTGAAATTGGCTCGAAATAAAGAGCCCAGGATGATGGAAGAGGAAACACAAATTAATGCGTGCCATTTCAAAGGCTTTTGGTATGCAGAAAGTGAATAAAATTAATGCAAAGCGCTACAGAGACAGGGAAGCGAGGATCATGCTGAGTGAAAGCAATGTCTAAAGTTCATTTCCGTCTTGAAGGGATTCACTGGGTCCCTTCAAGGCGGAAGTCGATTAAGTGAAATTTTATTTCCTGAAAAAATCCAGGTGCAAAACAGGGGTTTGGAGGCCCGTTATCGAGCTAACTGAAGCTCATTGCATTTAGCGGTTTTAGGCAAACGCCTTGTGATGGCGGTTTCTAACGGTTCATGGGGAGAACCATTAGCCTTGGAGTGCCACTTTAAGTCTGTGCACAAAATTGTGTGTTAACCATTTCCATAGGAAATAAATGCATTTAATTTATTTGAATATGAATGCGTTTTTTGGACACCACATGTATCCACTCTATAGAATTGTGTTCAGAATTTTTATTTGTATACATTTTAATCAAGTAAGTGTCTTTTTACATTGCAAGTAGTACCTATTTTGATCAATAATAAATCGATTCTTTTGTGTTTATTCTTTTAAAAAAAGAGACCTAACTGAAGTTGACAGTGAAAGTTGATACCACGTATTACGTGCAAACGTGTTTCTAAATTTAACATGACGATGCAATGAATGAAACCGATATAATTTTAAATACTTGCTTCTGCTTATGAATTTTAGATTTAGAACGTTATCTAATCCAATGAAGGCATGTTGAGGAAGAAAACTCAGTAATTGGGGACCAACCCAAAGCCATGTCACAAAATGGAGGCACAAATCAAGCCATTTTTTATTAATTAAAAAATATTTTAGAACTGAATCGGTAACTTTCCAGCATTTCCATTTGTTCTGCCGATAGTTTAATCATCTTTCATCCAATACGTGCAGTAATACACCTCCAAACTAATGATAAGTATCTTAAATTGATCTTTTATTTCAACGACCCTGTGTGGAGCACTATTGAGAAAAAGTACCCCTCGGTATCCCCACGGGGAGAGACTTGTGGAGGGCAGGGTCGTCCAGCTCCTCGAATGGAGGTATGAGGCATCCATACACTGCCGGCAGGGTTTCTGATTGTTTCCTTTTTTTGTGTGTTCCCCCTGTTTACAGCTCTAGGGGGTATTTTCACCCCCATTTTCAATCTTAAAGGGTCAAGACAAAAATAAGAGAAATTTTACTCAATTCCTGCGCGAGCGCGCACACACACATACTCTCATCATTGTTTTTTTCTCTGTTTGTTTACGGAACAACCTGTTCATTCTTTGTTTCAAGTTTTCTTGCACACTTGCCAGACTAGGTAAGCTTTATTAAAGCCAGGGCTTTCTGCACGGTCTCGTAGAGATTTCTAGGCTTGCAACAATTACTGCAGCTTGTGGCAGCAGTAAGGCCTAATATTGAAAAAGGAGCAACGTCATTAGCTTTCAGAAAAGTAACCACTGCGTTAATGCACGAATCATCATTTCGTCTTAGTCGCTACTTGAGATTTTAAAGGGTAAATCTCGCGCATGGCTTGAGATTCTAGAGGGTGATTTGAGAGGTCTGGTGCGTAAATACGTTTTCAGAAACCCTGGTCGGGGTCTTTTTGTGAATGACAATAACTCGCAATATAGGAGGTACTGACTGCGAGAGTCTTGGGGATTAGAGGGTGTCTTGGGAACATTCCCAACCCCAGCTGTGCTGAAGTCCTCATGGCCCAGAGAGTGAGAAAGCTACTTGAGAAAGGCATCTTCACTAATATGTAACTCTGCTTTCTCTTCTCAAACGATAAAATATGTTAACTAATATACACACGCTGTATAAGCAAAATACAAGCTCAGAATTTTGCGCGCGCACAGACACACACAGACCCCCCTCCACACAAACACACAAGCGGACGTATGCATGCACAAGCGGACGTATGCATGCACACGCGCGTACACACACACATGTAGTCATTGCACTAACATTATTTTTTAATCATATTTTAATAACAAATAAGACACATAGAGTAAGTATAACAGCAACTACACACCACGCAGTAGGTTCGCACACGAACAAAATGTTAAAAAATGCTGAGAATATCACCCCACCCCACACTCCAATTACTCAGTTCTATTGAGAGTGCAAAAATAGTGTTTACAAGAGAAATTGCCAATGTTGAAAACAAGTAGAGTATTAAAACAAAATAAAAAGATAAACGACTTGAATAAACCAGTAGTGCAATATTATATCCACCCACCTACCCACACATAAACACATGTGCATGGGTGCTCCTGGGAAATTTCAAAAATCCTGCAAGTCCATGCATGTCCGAGGCGCACAGCACCTCGTAGGTCCAGTCCTCCGACAGCTGGGGGGTGAGAACTATTTTACAGGCAGCAGGTACATGTCCAAGGGTGCTCCTGGGAAATTTAAAAAATCCTGCAAGGCAGGGGTCCAGGGGCCGCCCAGTTAACAACTTGACTTAAAACAATCCTAGAAATATAAAGTTCCTGGTAAAGGCATGTAAATATTTATTTGTATTCATTTATTTTATATTCTATACATGCAAGAAACTGACAAAACGTTCATAAATAGGAAATTCGTTGCTTCTCAAATTATAATCCGGCGACGCCGGCTCCAGGCAATAAAAACAATCCTGTATTTCAGGACATCCTGAAAGCAGGAGCATCTATGATGTGCATGCACACACACATATATGTATCAAAATTTATACTGATGGCTCAGCTATATACAACAAACAAACAACTACACGACAAGTGGCTCAGTTATAGATCATGTTGGAAGTGGTTCTGTTATACGAAGTCTAAATGCTAAACAGTTATCTTGTTCTATATTTACAGCAGAATTATATGCGATGTTGATGGCTTTGACTTATATTTGTGATACTCCCATGTCCTTTTATATTCTTATATGCGTTGATTCAAAACCTGTCTTGCAATCTCTACAAAAGTGGGATGGTAAGGCTCGAAGAGATTTACTTTTCGATATTCATCCCCTTATACACAGTATGATTCAAGGAACATATGTAGATTTTTGTTGTGTCCCTTCTCATTGTGGGTTGACATGGAATGAAACAGCAGATAGTCTCGCAAAATCCGGAGCTAAGCAATGTTTTGATGTTGATTTAAGACCCCTACCCCTTTGAAGATTTCTTTGGCTGAAATTTGTATTACATTTCGACAATTGTTACAATTGAAGCAAAAAACATCAAAGCACTACACTCACACAAACACATGAAGATGAAAACATAATAAACGAGGTGAAGGAAACCAAATGTTCGTCTTTACAAAATCGTGGGGAAAAGTTCAGCCTATCTCACTGCGTCATTTGCTGATAGAATGTCCTATCTTAACTCCCAATTTATGCAGATAAATCGGACCAAAAAGGCAGAAAATACTAGATGACAGCAAAGAAAAGAAAGACAGCCACATAGAGGACTTTGCTGGCACAGAGCTTGCAGAAGGCAGGGGAACGTTTTAAAGAAAAGACAGACAGCCACATAGAGTGATAGAGGACTTTGCTGGCACAGAGCTTGCAGAAGGCAGGGGAACGATTTGTATTAGTTTAGAAGATTATTTAGAATAAAAGACAAGAAAAAGAGACAAAATACTACGTGATAGTAAGAAAAGCAAAGGCAGAGTCAAAGAGAGTGATAGCACAAAACTTCCAGAAGGCGGGAGAACTATTTAAAGCCCATCCGAACTATCCCCAAGGAAGGTGTGTTGTGAGTTTATGTAAAAACAATTGATGAGTGGTCAAAACTGTTACAAATCTGATGGATGTTTCCCAACGAGTGACATGCACTATGGTTGGGGACGTCTCCGTTCTACACGTCTACTTTCGCCACAATTTGCTCGTTTGATCGTCTACTTTCGTCACACGTCAAGTAGGGGGACAGTGTTTACTGAGGCATATATTTTGTGTACACGACCGGGTATCTAATTTGGGGGACACGACGGAGTATACGCTACACAAAGATTTCTGACATAGAACATGATTCTTTTCATGGTCATAATTTCTATCCATAGTAAATTTGGATCTGTGTATATTGAGAAAGAAGAAGATAATTTGATGCATGTAAACTAAGATATTATTATTAACGAAATAGAATAAAGCGGGAGAACTCTCTATCTAATTAACTCCCCTCCACCAAAGTTGATTACGATACCAATCATCTAGCAATGCCTGGATCAGAGCCAAAGGGAGGCAAACAAAGAATCATTCTCACAAAAAGAATGAGCCAAGTTCGCCTTTATGATCCTTCACCCACACTAAGATCTTATTACTTGATTTTTTTTCATGTGACATAATAGTCCTTGTGTAAGTTTTTGTATATATAAAACGGTTATATATACCGCAAAGAGAAGCAGAGAGAGAGAGGGAGAGAGGGGGTGGGGAGGGGAGACAGACGGAGAGACGGGGACACAGACGGACACTGAGAGAGAGAGAGAGAGACAGAGAGAGAGAGAGAAAGGGACACCATTTTTTAAATTTCTTGTTTTAAATAGAGAAAGAGAGAGACACACACATTTCCAATGCCTTGATGTTTAAGTATTCAAGTTGATATCTACAATGACTTCTTTGTATGTTTGAGAAAAGTCCGAATTTGTCCAGATACCAAATATTAGTGCCTATCATTTGCATGCCTTGTTTTTTTTAATGCATACCTTTGCTCGTTTTCCCCTTTTTTTAAACTTTCATTTTTTATCTTTGCATTTGCAGCAGGGCTGCGTGTAAAAAAAAGACTTTTCAACGCTTATTGCGATTACTAGTCTCGGTAAATAAAATGTGGTTTGTATGTTCTCTCTCTCTCTCTCTCTCTCTCTTCTGTCTCTGTGTCCTCGTCTCTTTTCTCAACCCACTCACCCCCCCCCCCCTTCTCTCCTCTCTGTTTGTCTCAGTTTCACACACACTCACACTCTGTGTGTGTGTGTGTCTTATGAAGTCTCTCCCTTTCTCCCTCTTTCTTTTTAACCCACTCTCTACTCACCCCTCCTCTCTCTCTCTCTGTGTGATTGTAACTGTTTCACTATTTTTCTCGCTTTATCTCTTTATTTCCTTTTGTGTCTGTCTTTCCCAGTCTTTTGACCCCCCCCCCCCCCCCCCCCCCCCTCTCTCTCTTTATGTTATGCGCGTCTGTCTTGCTTTTTAAACCTGACCAGTTATCTCCATTCTCTCGCCTTGGCCTAAGGCAACGTCAGAGCAATCGACATGGGCTAGAACACCAAGGCTGTATTAGAATGTTGATATGCTCTGCATGGTTGAGCAGGGATTGTCTTTAGCCATGACAAGCTTCTAGCATGACATCATCAGTCTCCAATATCCCCCGAAGTCGGAGTGTGGCTGCCCACGTGGTTGGGTAATATAAAAAAACCGGTCAAACACGCAATGTTCTCATCCCTATCTGATGCATTTGTACCATAGTGTTCAAGTGCTTCGGCTGCTCGGATTAGAGTATCCTGATTAGTTGGAAACCCCTCACGTCGTAAGCGTCATAATCATCAAATTGTTGATGGAGGATGCTATATGCAAGAAGAAAAAGAAGAAGAAGAAGAGTACCTTCATAGTTCGGATGACCCATGGAGTCTTTAAACCAGGGTACGACAACAACAATCTCCATGATCTCTCCCTCCCCTCCCTCCCCCGAGACACACACGCCACCGTATCACCCCCCCCCCCCCCCCCCCCCCCCCTCTATTTCTCTCTCATTCTCTAAGCCAATTTATTAATAGCCGTGGCCATTTCCATATCGGCAACGGAACTTTCCGCCATGGAAGTGTCTTCGACGAAGGAAGAACTGTCCGCCATTGAAGAGCTGTCGATGTCGATGTCCACGGTGGACGCTGATGTTCCTGCCGCTAACCTATACCCCGCGCTGGTAGTAGTAGGGGAACTCTTCTTCTCAGCGCTGTGGACCAGCTTGGCCAATAGTTTGTCCGCCTTCTGGTCCGCCTCTTTGTCGTCACCCGTGTAGAGGCTGTTTGAGAGAGACCGAGAGACAGAGAGGGAGAGAGAGGGAGAGATGGAAGGAGATAGGGACGGAAGGGTGTGTGCGTGAAAAAATGAAATTTATTTATCCAGGGTAACGAGAAAAGTATAAGTACTCAGCCCTACACTTACAGAGAGAGAGAGAGAGAGAGAGAACAATTTTTTAATTGCAAAGGCCACCGACCTATCTGCAAGGTCAAAACAATTTACATATCTCTCTCCCTCACACACACACACACACACACACACACGCACACGCACATGCGTGCGCGCGCGTATTCTCATGTTTGCAATATACGCGCGAACATAGCATATTCATGAAAATAAGTTACAAAAGAAACAAATTACAGCATGCATTTTTTTTATAAAACAACTAAGACTTTTTTGACAGTTGGAATAATTCTTTCTTTCATTGAATAGAAAATGAACATCGCCACAGAGCGAGTTATTTCCCTTTTTCGCTTTGGAGTAGCAAGTTGGTCTATGATTAAATTTGAAATGACGAGAAAGGTATTTATCTCTTAAATCATGGTATAATCAAAAAAGAAATGCGTTTCACTTTCAACTACTTTACAAAGGGAGCACATTTTGGAGCTTTCTTTATATCGCTGGAGAGAGAGAGAGAACACAACACAATTGAACACAATTTTAATGTTTCAGGCCTCCGGCCTATAAGAGAGAGAGAGAGAGAGAGAGAGAGAGAGAGAGAGAGAGAGAGACAGCACCTTTTTCTTTTTTCCACCACGATGGCTAGACTTTTCCGTTTCTCGTCTAAATCGTGTCGTCTCTGCAACATCTCTGAAAAATACAAGCGTAAAGTGGAGAAGCCCTGCCCAGGGCACATCCCCACTCTCTCCTTTTGGGACAGCAGGTGTTTGGAGAAGGACCTCCACCCTCCATCAAAGGCCAGCAAAGCTTAGACCCCCCCCCCCCCCCCCCCTCCTCATGTTTGCAACTCTCAATAACCCCTGGCTTCATCCTATCCCTTTCCTGAGAATGGCGGAATGTTGCTTATCAGACAACATTTTCAAGACAAAAATCTGATGGTGTGTGTGTGTGTGTGCGTGCGTGTGCGTGCGTACGTGTGTGCGTGCTAACAACAATTTGCCCAAAGGCCAACCAATCGGCAATATACGTGCCACTCTGCCACTCTTGTCTTTTCCCACTATGACTGCAAGATAACAGAGGAGGCAGATGCTATTCTAAAGGGATGGGCCAAATGTACTACCGGTGCAGATGCCTTGCCCAAGGTACATCTCCGCCAAGCAGTCCCCAATGCTGCCTCACTAAGAGTTACTGCAAACTGCCCCCTAGGTACATCTCCGCCAAGCAGTCCCCAATGCTGCCTCACTAAGAGCCACTGCAAACTGCCCCCTAGGTAGGCCTACATCTCCTCCATGCATTCCCAATGCTGCCTCACTAAGAGCCACTGCAAACTGCCCCCTAGGTATATCTCCTCCATGCAGTCCCCAATGCTGCCTCACTAAGAGCCACTGCAAACTGCCCCCTATGTACATCTCCGCCAAGCAGTCCCCAATGCTGCCTCACTAAGAGCCACTGCAAACTGCCCCCTAGGTACATCTCCGCCAAGCAGTCCCCAATGCTGCCTCACTAAGAGCCACTGCAAACTGCCCCCTAGGTACATCTCCGCCAAGCAGTCCCCAATGCTGCCTCACTAAGAGCCACTGCAAACTGCCCCCTAGGTACATCTCCGCCAAGCAGTCCCCAATGCTGCCTCACTAAGAGCCACTGCAAACTGCCCCCTATGTACATCTCCTCCATGCAGTCCCCAATGTTGCCTCACTAAGAGCCACTGCAAACTGCCCCCTATGTACATCTCCTCCATGCAGTCCCCAATGCTGCCTCACTAAGAGCCACTGCAAACTGCCCCCTAGGTAGGCCTACATCTCCTCCATGCAGTCCCCAATGCTGCCTCACTAAGAGCCACTGCAAACTGCCCCCTAGGTAGGCCTACATCTCCTCCATGCAGTCCCCAATGCTGCCTCACTAAGAGCCACTGCAAACTGCCCCCTAGGTAGGCCTACATCTCCTCCATGCAGTCCCCAATGTTGCCTCACTAAGAGCCACTGCAAACTGCCCCCTAGCTTGAATAAGTCACGTCGTTAATCAGAGCAGAAATAGGTGTGCGCTGATTTGTCTATTCCTGCACAAATGAATTTATTATACAGCTCTCATTGTACTCTTGGCTACAACTTCTTCCAGTTTACGTCAACAAATAATAAGTAATTGGGCAAGCAGTCCAGAAGCTTTATTTAAAGAAAACAAAGATCGAGGAAAAAACAACAACAACAACCCCCACACACAATGAAGCAAAGGAGGAAAAAAAACCGGATACAAAGAAATATAGACGACAAAAATAAAATACACACACAAACCCAGAAGTACAGAATGATAGAGGGCAAACAAACACACACACACATACACACACACAATGACGTGCGCGCACACGCACGCACAGAGAGAGAGAGAGAGAGGGGGAGAGAGAGAGAGAGAGAGAGAGAGAGAGAGAGAGAGAGAGAGAGAGAGAGAGAGAGAGAGAGAGAGAGAGAGAGAGAGAGAGAGAGAGAGAGAGAGAGAGAGACGCTTCAGACTGATGTTTATTGACATTGACAAGTACAGTCCTAATGTCAAGGGGGATTATCATAGTTGCAGCATCAGGAATTAATGCCACAACGAAAATAAGTAGATGATTAAATCGAATCTATGTTGGACAGAATATCCTTCAAAGAAAACATTTATCGTCATACGATTCGTTTTACATTTGCAGTCATACAAATGTCATGATGACATACGAATAGGTGAACAAGCGTATCAACCAGAGCAAAAAGAAACAAAAAGTCCAAGAAAAACGAAAATGATGATGATGATGATGATGAGAGAGAGAGAGAGAGAGAGAGAGAGAGAGAGAGAGAGAGAGAGAGAGAGAGAGAGAGAGAGAGAGAGAGAGAGACACATACACACACGCACATACGTACGCAAGTACGCACACACATTCCTATATACTGTACATACAAACCTTGCTCAGAGTGTTGCAGTCTCTTTTTCCGTCTGTGGTAAAAGAAGATGCCCAGGCTGGAGGCACAGATGATGGCCAGCACTCCAAAAATGATGCCCACCGTGCCAAGCCTTCCCAGGCTGTAGCTACCTGCACACACACACACACACACACACACACACACACACACACACACACACACACACACACGCACGCACGCACGCACGCACGCGCGCGCGCACGCACACACACACACATTCAAAGCATTTAAGGGGATACGTGCCTTTTACTTCCCACGATGACAAATGATCAAGACTTTTGTCATAGCATCTACACATACTTCTAAGGTCAAAACTGAAAAGAAAACACAGGGTCACCGTGCTACTTTTTCTTGTAATTCATGGTCGAAATGTGTGTGTGTGTGGGGGGGGGGGGGGGGGGGGGTAATTTTCGGGTAAAATCAGGTCTACTGAAAACTGGACACCTTTCATACACTTAAGTTATTAAAACTTTCAATTAATCTTGCCTGATACTGCAACCTACATTGTGTCAGAATCTATGTCAAATGGTAAGGAAATATAATTTAGTCAATAGGAAATTTTTGAAAACGGTTGCCGTATTGACACATATTTCCCTAAATGTTATTGTTCAAATGGCTGTAGAAAAAACCTCAACGATGAAATCATTCTAGTTTTTTGATAATAGATGAAATAATGTAAATTCTCCATACTAAACAATCACAAAACAGTATGTCACCGTGATTTTTACTGAACACCATACACATTTTCAACCCCACCCCTACTTTTCCACGGGACTCACGTCAAGACTTATATCCCTTAATAGTTTTTGTTGTTGACAGTTTTATGAGATTTGTTCTTTTAGTCCTTCTAACAAATGAATATGCTTAAAATAATCCTTATATTCTAACAATACAAACATTTTAGCGAATATGCTTAAAATAATCATTATATTCTAACAATACAAACATTTTAGCAATGTACTTTTCACAAATATAAATAAACTTGTATATTTCAAAAAAGTCTTGCACCACTGGGAGTCGGCCAGATTATGCTAGCACGATCAATAGAGAGTAGGACAGTTCATTTACCTTAGCCGATGAGGTTTAACCGAGGCGTGGTTACCGCTACACCTATCTATATTGTTTTAAAAAATCGGGACTTTACTGTCATTCATTCACTGAAACCCTTTAGTAATGTTTCTTACGACACAGTCAGCCACAAGGGGAAAATTAGCGCCACCTGTATCCCGCGTATCCCCTTAAATACGCACAAACACAAGAGCCAGGGTTCCCAATCGTCCCGCAAAACAAAGGGTCCCAGGGACTCCTTCACTTATAGCATAGAGGGTCCTAGAGGCGGGATAGAGGGTCCCAGTGGCATAGCGAATGCTTTCTAGTGCATCCCTGGACCCCTGCACATTCTTTTTAGAGGGTCCTGTAGAATTTTAGTACTTCATAGACCCCCAAATGGGGGTCCCTTGGAGCCCTGCATACACATCGTTACGCGTACAGAAGACACATAATATTATGGGTCAGTCCGTCATTACTAATGGCGATGAGGCAGGGTACAGGGATGAAGTTGAAAAGATGGTTGACTGGTGTGCCACTAACAATCTTGAGCTCAATGTTTCCTAAACTAAAGAAATGATAGTTGATTTCAGGAAAAAGAAAACTCCTCTCCCAGCGTTATCTGTTAAAGGTCAGGTAGTTGAGCAAGTAGAATCATTTAAATTCCTAGGTGTGCACATTTCAAATACATTAAGCTGGGAAGTCAACATCACATCATCCTGCAAAAAAGCACAGCAGAGACTATATTTTCTAAGACAGCTCAAGAAATTTAGGATAAGTACAGCAGTCTTGACACAGTTCTATCGATCTGTCATCGAAAGCATACTCAGTTTTTCAATATCTGTCTGGTATGGATCAGCTTCAGTTAAAGATAAAAGGAAACTCCATCAAGTCGTCAAGACATCCTCAAAAATCATAGGTCACAAACTGCCATCCCTAGATAACATCTATAGTGTGCGCATAAGACGCAAAGCTAAATCCATCATATCTGATTGCACACACCCAGCCAACCATCTGTTTCAATCACTCCCTTCTGGTAAGAGGTTCTGCTCTTTTAAGTGCAAATCTAACCGCCTGAAGAACAGCTTTTACCCCTCTGCTGTCAGAGCCATCAATACTCAGTAGGCTCACCCCCCTAGGGGTATTTTTGTATCCTATTTTGCTTAGACTTGTGTTAATCGGTGTGCCTGCATGCTCGCGGTCTTGTGTGTGAGTGTTTGTGAGTGCGTGTGTGAGGAGGTGGGACATGTGTTGGTATAAATGTGTATGCACGTGTATGTGTGTGTGTTGGTGTATATGTAGGTGTGCGTCTGAGAGAAAGAAAGAACCTGAGAGAGAGAGAGAGAGAGAGAGAGAGAGAGAGAGAGAGAGAGAGAGAGAGAGAGAGAGAGAGAGAGAGAGAGAGAGAGAGAGAGAGAGAGAGAGAGAGAGAGAGAGAGAGAGAGAGAGAGAGAGAGAGAGAGAGAGAGAGAGAGAGAGAGAGAGAGAGAGAGAGAGAGAGAGAGAGAGACACGATAATGTAATCTGTTGGTTTATTTTTATTTTTATTTTTTGTATTGGTTGTCCATTCGATGTGCATGCTTTCGTTGTTGTTGGATTTTCTTGTGCAAACCCAAAACGATTTCCTTTGTATTACGATGCATTAGCTGATTAAAGAATCTTGATCTTGATCTTGATAATCTACACACACGCGCGCACACACACAGACACACTTCACCATTCGTTAATACACAAAGAAAAAACAAAAACTAAGAAAGAAAAAAAGTGGATCGCCGAGCGGCAGGCAAGTTCCCGAGCGGGTGAACTTGGGCAAATAACAGCAGCATGACGCATCTATATTCCAGTGACAAGAAACTGAGCAATTGCCCAAAAAATCTAATAAATAATAAATGTGTCAAAAATGTGTGGCTGTAAATGACCGGCTACAGATGGTCATATTGACAGACTATGACCGTTGTGACCTTGTGAATTACCATAAGCCAATGCATCTGCACACCAAATTTGAACATTTTAAGTCCAACGATGTGAAAGATATGGCCACAAGAAGAAATAATAATAATAATAATAATACATTTATATAGCGCTTTACCTCAGATGAGCCCAAAGCGCTTTACAATCAATTATTCATCAACAGACAACAAAAACAACATTCAAGAGTGACACCAACCAGCAACAGCGCATATACAAAGCAACTATCTCTCTCTCTCTCTCTAACACACACACACACACACACACACATAAACACACACAATTATTGACGCCAACTCGTTCATACCCCATTCGGTAAGCCACAACAACCAAGCCACATGGACTGACCACATACACCAACACACATACACAAACACCCTCACACACAACGTACGCACGCAGACAGACACACAGACACGCACACAGACAGACACACTCATGCGTGCACACACAACCCACAAAACCAAAATACACACAAGCACACATGTATGCACACATTCATGCTCACACACACACACACACACACACAACACACACACACTCACGCATCACAAAACACAGCACAAACCTCTTATTCAATCTTCCCTCACGTGCACACAACAATAGACAACTGATCAAATATTTAGGGCGCAGCAGGAAAAAGATGGGTTTTAAGAGAGGTTTTGAATGAGGAGACTGAGTTGGTGTCGGAGAGGAGAAGGCAGAGAATTCCACAGAGATGGTGCTTGACAAGAAAAAGAACGTTGGCCAGCAGGTTTGAGACGGATGGAGGGAATGGAAAGGAGACGAGAATCAAAAGACAAACGTAGTTGGCGAGCTGGGACATAGAGATGAAGAAGATCAGAGATACAGGGGAGCTTTTAACATTTTTAAGGTCTAACTTCAAGGTCAAGGTCAGAATGGGTATTATTTTTGTATGGAACCTTTTGCGTACCCTGATGCACCACCACAGTAAATTTGAAGCGATTCGATGCAACAGTTCTTGAGATACAGTTTTGGGGTTCGAACCCGGAGATTCGCTCTCACGCACTCGCGCACAGACAAATTCATGATTATAATGCTATACTGCCCTTTTATCAGAAAACGTTGTATTGTGAAAAAAAACCGCATTGAAATACGTGCAAAAGTTCGCGAGATATAAGCGATTAAGTGTTTTGGGGGTTGAACTTCTTAATGAGCGTGACCCTGACCTTGAAATAAAACTAAAGCAATCAATCAACAGCTTGTATCCTCTAAAACATGTACACTGAAAATGATTGAAATAGACTGCGAAACTTCGCTCAGGAACTAAAAACTCCAAGAGGTGCTGATGGTGCCTAGAGATGCGGAGGCTTGTTTACCATTCGTAAAACAGACTAGCAGCTACCAATTATGCAAACATATAACAACCTAACACGTCATAGAACAGAAAGCTTTGGCCTACAACATCAAATATACCCCTTTTGCCGCCAATAAAAGTCAAAGTGGCCTTAGGGCACCAACATGATTCAATACCCACGTCAGTACAAACCATCAAATCATGATCTGCTACCCAATCATCTTATGTTCTTTATTTTTGGGAGGTAGGTCTAGTGATACCCGTCCACTCTTCCCCCCCCCCCCCCCCCAATCCAAACCATCCCTCCACATACCCACCCATCCTGTGCCCATCACCTCCCACTGCCCCTATTATCCTGACACCCCCCCCCCCCCCCTTAATTCCCTGATCATCCGGGCGACTATGTTTTTATCTACAGTCCCTGCCTGACCGAAGTCCCCATGTTTTATACCAACAGAACCATCAAATTGATGATAATGGGTGGGAAGAGAAAGAAGAACTAGAAGAAGGGGATAATATGCCTTATATTAGCATACATCTCACATAAGAACTCCCATTACTGCAGACAAACATTCTGTTCTCTTACCAGTTAGGTTTGATAGAAAATTTTGCAAAGACGTAATTTAGTCGCCTGGGAAAGGGATAGGGTTAGGATCAACCTGGGATTATTTGCACAACTGAAAGAAGCAGACTTTAAGATTGAGGGTCGTAAACATGAGGGGGTGACTAAAGTACATCTTTGCCAGAAAACTTTGGTTACAAAAATGACAGGCGGCAAAAAAGATTGTAACAAAACAACCAACACCCCCCGACCTTTTTTCTTAAAATTGGGAATGGTGACCATGTGGGCGGGAAAGTCCTTCTTCTGGGTCCTGCTTTCCCATCGGCGCACGACGCAGCGGTAATCTCGCGTGCTATCGCCGTCGGTGATAACTCGCGAGAGCCTGGTGTAGGTTCGCTGGAAGCACTTCTCCGGGATGGGATGGGAGGGGGTGGAGATGTCGGATAATTCTCCGTCGTAGTCCTTCCACTGTTTGCTGGCTGTGGAGGTGTCTCTGAACTTCCACACCCATACAATCTGGGGAGCGTGATCAGTAAGGACATTAATAGGGGAGGATCATGCAGCTGACAAGGGAACTTCCCGATTCGCCATTTCCCAAATCGCCATTTCCCATATCGTCATTTCCCATATCGTCATTTCCCAAATCGCCATCTCATGTGACATATTATGAACTTAGTGTCATTTCGCCATTTCATTCCTGCGTGCCTAGTGTGTGCATGTGTTTATTTTCAAGCAATTGCGGAAAAAATCAATTCATTGTGCGTGCTTGTGTGAACAAAGTCAGTCAGCCGATCAAAACGTAAGCGCATACATACAGTACAGAAAGAATATCCTTGGGTTAAATGCTACAGCTAAAAATCAATTAAACGTTGCGTTTTGGAGTAAGAATATCAAAGTCCACACAGACACACACACACACACACACACACACACACACACTCTCTCTCTCTCTCTCTCTCTCTCTCTCTCTCTCTCTCTCTACAGATTGGAAAAATAGGCCTGGCCTAAAATCTTAATACTCCTTGTGTAATACAGCTTTTCAGTCTTCAGTCTCTATCTGTCTCTCTCTCTAAAAGTACTCAACTGTTGATCATATATTTACAGTATACGCTGCTATTCAAAAGTGTATGAGTAAAAGAGGTAGAAAACTTTACGTGGCTTTTGTAGACTTTAAAAAAGCTTTTGACTCTGTCCCTCATGATAAATTATTACAATGTTTAAAACAAGGCGTAAAGGTAAATTTCTAGTTGCACTCAGGGCCATGTATTCTTCTT